>JAQFVV010000486.1:316888-488791 GCA_028023455.1 Epiperipatus broadwayi | reverse complement strand
AAATAGTCATTGTAGTAGTGTAGTAGTATATCAGTAATATCTGATATAATCCTCTTAAAAAAAAAAATGAAATAACGTGAAATTTTTAAAAATTTTTTATTTTGACTTAAAACTGTAATCAATAGTAAGTGTAGGTGTAATTAAAAAGATTTCTTAAATGTTTGGTATCTTGTTTTGGGGTATAATCAGTAATAGAATAGGGGGTGGCTTGTTATATGTATAGTCAGTGCAGTTTAGGTTGTTACTTACTTGTTTTATTTGCTCATAAAGCAGTATTCAGTTTTGTTAGAATGATTTTCTAGTCCATTTGTTTTGTACATTTTAAATTTATAGCATAAACAGTAAAATATGTTTCACTCATCATCATTCACATTGTCATTTCAGTCAGTATAGTATAATACCTATAGCATATTACTACTGAATATTCATGCATTATCCAACTTCATTTTTCATTCACATGTTTCATTAAGTCATTAAATATCCCACATCACATTCAAATATTTAATTATATCAATAACAGTATTAAAAATCTAGCTTAATTACATTTTAAATAAATCAATAAATTATGGACAGGTGAATTATATAATGACAAATACTGTAAAATATTTTATTTATTAAAACAATTGTCATCAATTTTATTCTACTGCTTTAAATAACATTTAATTATTAGTTCAATATATTTTTTTTCATTTATTTAAAAGACAAAATAATTTTTTTTTTCATCTCTATTTTTTTTTTTTACTGTCTAAAGTTTTTGCATATTTAAGTAGATTTGCAAGGGGGAGGAGCAATTGACAATCTTTTTCTGATGATGTTAACATTATCGTAAACAATTGGAAGAGAACAATATGATGTAATGATTATTAAAAAAGTTTATAAAAGGAATACTTATTACTTTTAAGTGGTCAGTCTATTTTACTACTTCAGTCAGTCAGTCAATTATTAGAACTTTTACGAGGGCTGTTATAGCTAACCAAAGACAGCTATAACTAAGTTATTTAGCAAAGTTTAATAGTGAAATTATTTTTCCTCTTCCAGAGTTCAAGTTAAAAATTTAATTATATTATTTTGTTTGCGAAATGTGTCCTTAAAAACCACTAAAAGATACGTCAATTTTGCTCCAGCTGATCGTTTAAATTGTCCCAATGTTATGCTAAAGTATACGTAAGTGTTATATTCTATTATTCAAGATAAATTATTATTTAAGAAATGGGAATGCTTAATAGGACTGTAAAATTGTTTTATTTAAATTTAAAATTAACAGGGAAGGATAAAAGAATATTTGTTTATTTTATAACAATTAAGTTTTTAAGCTTTAATTATACTATGAAGGGAACAATTGCCACGTGCTTCATTTATGTGTGTGAAAAATGTGAACTGTCATTGAACGTTCTCAGAACTTTAATGTACAAATTTCATGTCAAATATAAAAGAAAACTCAAAATTTTAAATATACAGAAGGAATATGTAATTTTATTGTCATATGTCTTAGAATAGCGGTGTAATTATTTATATTTTTACCTTTGGAAAAGAAAAATATAAGATTAAATATGTCATTAAATGTACTTTAATAATTATTTGTTCTTCTAGACTAGTAGGATGAATGAAATTATAAATGGATAAAGTTATGTGACATTGCTGTATTAACATTACCAATGAGTTTATCTCAATAAATATTATTAATTGAATAACTACGTATATTTCTGAATGGCTTTATGATTGTGAAATTAAATGTTAAATATATCCTAGGAATAAAGTACAAACTTCTATTTTATTTGCATTATGAAATATATTGTTTAATTAAGGAAATTCATTATTTACAATGTCAATAGCAATTCATTAGTTGATAACTAAAAAACATTGAATATGCTCATATGGATTCAACAAAAATAATATTGTGTTGTTTTCTCCTGCAGGAATTGTACCGTTCTGTGTTAATATTTGTCTTGTGCAGTATAATTATTTTCCTTATCTATTTGGAGACATGACAAGGAAAGTCATGTAAAAACTTTTATAAACTTTTCATTTCATTTCGTTTAAGAAGAAGAAAGAAGAAAGGAACTTTATTTTATTTAATAGCATATTAGATAGTATTAGTTAAGGAATGTTTTATTATTTTAAATATGTTTATTATATGTATTATTATTATTAAATTTGTTCTACAAGAACGTCTCAAATAGCATAATAAAAAAATACATTATGCTGGTAATTTTATATTATTATTATTATTATTACTTTAATATGAAGTTTGGTCATGTGTTAGTAACACACGCTATGGTAAAACCAATGGAAGAGTCCATTCAAAGGGGTGAATAATTATTTTAAAAAAAATGTTCATTATATTAAATCTTACCGAATATATTTCTTTTATAAATTAGAAAACTATTATTTTCAAGAATCATTTCAGCTATAACATACAATTTTATTATTTATTTAGGTTCAATTTAACTACAGATTCTTGCCAATATTAATGTATTATATTATAAAAAAATTATTCGTCTTGCTTTGTCCATAGTAATTAGTATTTTATTCTCCAATTGTTCTTTGAACATCACCAGGTCCTAAATATTGTCAGATATGAGATATTTTATTCTTTATTAATTCTAGCAGTAATAATTAATATTTTAACAGTAATTCTTTGCTTACTGTGTTTTTAAATGGTCTGTATATCACATGCTTATACGTGTGTGTGTCTATTATTAAACTTATTTATAATTATATGTAATTGCCAGTGAAAATGATTTTAAATCAATCGGATTCGGAAGGAAAAGAGGATCAATCATTTGAAGAATTAGAAAGTTGTTTAAGAGAGAATTATTATTTCTTTGTTATGACTGAATGAAAAGTATTTTGTGGCTATATGCTATAAAGTTTACAATGTTTATAATATTTTATGGGATTGAATCAGTGTATTTGTTAGTTGAATATTTAATATGGGTAGTTTGCCCAGTGCAGTATAGTGTAGTGTATGGAATTGAATAATCCTTTTCTTATCCATGTATTGGAGTATTTTGATAGGAGTGGATTGAATCCTCCTTTTATATTTGATATATTGAATTAAAAGTGTATGAAGCTAGAGATGTTTTCTCCCTGATTTTCATGTGGTGATGAGTTATTCCACCAATTATTTAGTCTTAAAGATAGACTTGGAAGTTATTGTTATATTACCTGTTTTGAATTATATAAATCTGTTATCCCATGTGTGTATTGGATGTTTTCCAGCTTATGCTATAGCCTAGTGTTTGATGGTTTATGATAAAAAGGAAGAATAAAAGGAAAGTATAGTGTCTTATAAAACAGCTGTATTATAGTTGATAAATAAAGATTGATTGATCTTCACTTCCAACCGTATTATGATTATATTGAAATATCATAAGCAAACCGATTAGATTGATTAACATTATTTATTTATTTTCTTTGACACACAGCATAATACAGATTCATGCACAGATTGTTAATTTTGATATAAAAAAATTCATTATTAATGTAGAACTTTACTTATCATGTTAAAATATTTTGTAGTAATCATTTAAGCTTCATCTCATTGATTTTTATCATTTAATCATAATTTGCATAAATAATTAAGCAAAGATAGGACATTAGTTAATGAATACAAAGATTTACTTTATTTTGGCAAAGCAGAACCTAATTATTCAATAGTATACTGTACCTTAAAATTACAAAGGAGAATACATTTAATTAATAGAAGTATTCATTTTCTTTGGTAAGATAGCCCAATATTATTCTTAGTTTAAATCCCCTTATTGTAATTTTATTTAAGATATGTTAGAGTAACAATACAAAATCTTAATTTGTCCAGTAATTAGAATATTAATCTATGTTGTTGTTATAAATTTTTAGTTAGTAAATGAGTGATATTCAGCTAAATGCTGAATAAAAGATATTTTAGTAAACAGTTACTAAAAGTGTAAGGTCATATTTATTTTGTTTTATTTTTGTAGAAGTCTATCAGAAATCACTGATAGCTAAAGAGCCATTTCTTTACAGTAAATAATAGGGACTTATTTAGTTCATTTAATGTTTCAAATAAAATGTTTACCAATCTATCAAAATGCTCTGATGAAAATATATAGTAGATGTAAAAGTTAATGAATCATGTTGTATTATATCTTCTTGTATAACCTGTACTCAATGATATGAAATCCCTTTGGAATTTTTGTTCATAACAATAAAAGAAAAGTAGATGTTGATTTAACTATTTTCTATTTGATTAATAAATATTTTGTTATCTAAATTTGTATTTGGAGTTTCTTCTATAACATTCATTCGTGTTTCACACTTCCACACATGCTTATACATTTATTTTATTTAATGTAACATAATTGTATTTTATTTAATTATAATAAATCTCAAGATATGATGATGTTGATTTCCTTGATTCAAACACTATATGAGATGCCAATTACCTACTGATCATTTTTAAAAGGGTTTTGTTATTTAATTTTTGTTTAGATGATGAATTGAAATCAAAATGTGCCCGATTTCTTTCATTATCTAACTGCAAGTATCTAATTAGGGTATTGTTTGGTTTATAATATTATTTTCATAGTGTTAAATAATAATTTGAGGTATAGAAATGTTAGATCAAGCCATACCATAAGTTAATTCCCTGAGATCTTCAATATATAATTTAGATTAGATAATAAATTCATTTAGCCAGATTAGATTAGTGAGTAGTTAAAATTTAGTAGTGATAAGTTTAGTTTGAGTTTAGATCTAGTGAATTATACATTACAATTTCTGAAATATTATTTTTTATTTTATTTTAGTTATTAGTTTAATTGTATAATATGGTAGAGGTTGTTCAGTGCATATGGATGATGGGAGGAGGTGAAATATAGAGTATTATTAGTTAATTTTAGCTGGTAGAATTTTACCAATTTAATTTTGTCTAGCATAGAACTTAATAGATGTTTATTCCTATTAGTAATAATATTTTCTCCCACATCTAATGTACATTGTACACCTCATACACCTCTGTATCCCTCAACTGAGTTAGTTTTAGGTGAAAGCTTTAATTAAGAGCCTCATGAATAGATTTAGGTAAAGTTAAATAAATATTTTATTCTATGATCCATAGAATTGGCACCCCCGGGTAATTGTTAGTGTTGGTGATAGGTGTGAGGGGTTACAATATATATATATATATATATATTATATTTGTATTACAATATATATATATATATATATATTGTAACAAATTAATGATCATTCAAAAAAAAGATATTACCATACCTAAGTAGTCTACAATATATAAGAAATAATCATAAATTCAAAAATTAAATGATGATCAAAAGATATTATTATATCTGAGTAAAGGAGTCCAATATCAAAATTAAAGGTTGATCAAATTATTAATAACCAGTATTATATGAAATCACGTGAAGTGAGTACACTAGTAATTCAATAAATATATAACTCAGGTATACAGGCAGTAGGTTTTATCCACTTTCATTCCTTGGTTTGATGTTAAGTGCATGTTTAAACAAATACTAAGTGAATATGGTCTAGCAGGGCGCCACTAGATTATCTGAATCTAGACATGGTTATATCTAATAACCTTTCACATGTACCGGGTTTGAATCCCCTTTTTGGTACTTTATTTCTAATAAAAATGGAAGATTTTGCTTTTTGAGCCATATCACTATATGCACTAATATTTAGGTAAAAGTAAAACATCTATAAACCAAAGTGGAGTATACTAGACATAAATCATTTCTCAGATCTTAACATAACAAATGTGTTTCAATATTTTTATAAGTTCACTAGCTCAGATTAGATATAACTAATTTAGGATGGCAATTCACTCATCCTTGCATGAAATAGATGATGGGATGTGGTTATAATAATACTAAGAAATCACTAAATATTATAAAATCAATATTTATTTATGGCCTTTAAACAGTTAAACAGCTCATTAATTAAAATGTTGATGACGATGATGATGATGATAATAATAACGATAATGACAAGGGTTTCAACTACAGCTCTAGGACTAAGCCTAAACATAAAACTAAATTTTATAAAGAAATGCATAATTATTGCTTAATTTTAGCATACTTAATTATATCTTAAATAACTAATATTCAACCATTGATGATGATGAATAATCACACTTAACCAAGACTACACTTAATGAAATATATACGCCTTGTTTAATAAAACAAACTAATATTTATTACTACATTTCTAACATATACAGAAAAATTTCTAGATAAATATGAAAATTGACATGAATAATAATAATAATTGATTATATAACAATCCTCAGATTAATTTTAAGTTCTTCCCCCTTTCCCTTCAAATGTATTTTGTGTTAAGTTGGACGTCACATTAACCATGATTTTCACTCCATGAGAAAAGTATTTAAAAAAAATTATTATCTGCTCATTAGCACACATACTTTAAAAATCCAACATGTAAATAGAATAAAAAAAAATGTTAGTAAAATTGAAAGAGCAAGTTTTAGAAACAAGTTTTAAATTATTTTCTCCCCCCTCTCTTCTATCTCTGAAATGCTATACTTAATGAAACAAACTAATCTAATATTCTAACACTACTCATTATTTCACATTCACTCCCAATTATACACATATAAAAATATTATTATGTATGTGCGTAAAACCTACTGCCTGTATACCTGAGTTATATATTTATTGAATTACTAGTGTACTCACTTCACGTGATTTCATATAATACTGGTTATTAATAATTTGATCAACCTTTAATTTTGATATTGGACTCCTTTACTCAGATATAATAATATCTTTTGATCATCATTTAATTTTTGAATTTATGATTATTTCTTATATATTGTAGACTACTCAGGTATGGTAATATCTTTTTTTTGAATGATCATTAATTTGTTACAATGGCGCCCAACGTGGGGCGCCATTGTAACATAATAAATGAATCAAAGAAATATTTAAAGGAGTCCAAATATCAAGATATTAAGTAAATTATTAGCAAATTATTCTAACTCAGGTATATGGAAATCACGTGAAGTGAGTACACTAGTAATTCAATAAAATATAACTCAGGTATACAGGCAGTAGGTTTTATCCACTTTCATTCCTTGGTTTGATGTTAAGTGCATGTTTAAACAAATACTAAGTGAATATGGTCTAGCAGGGCGCCACTAGATTCAGATAATCTAGTGGCGCCCCGCTAGACCATATTCACTTAGTATTTGTTTAAACATGCACTTAACATCAAACCAAAGAATGAAAGTGGATAAAACCTACTGCCTGTATACCCGAGTTATATTTTATTGAATTACTAGTGTACTCACTTCACGTGATATTTTCCATATACCTGAGTTAGAATAATTTGCTAATAATTTACTTAATATCTTGATATTTGGACTCCTTTAAATATTTCTTTGATTCATTTATTATGTTACAATATATATATATTGTATTATTATTATTCTGATTGTAAAATGTAAAAGCACAATACTTGTTTTTGAAATTTTTTTTAATTAACTAAAACATGTATGTTTTTAGAGGGATTAGAGAGATAAAAATAGAAACTCAGTTTTCACTCAAGGTGTTGTTATAACTTTAGATGATTCTATAAAGGGGCTGATAACAAGATTAGCTTCAGTCTGGATAATAATTTTTGTAAGAATGATCAGCTGAAAGGTTGGTTACAATATTTTGTTGCAACTTGATAAAGTGTAGCAGTTGGTTTTAGCTGACCATAGAATTTTCAGAATAGCTACCATAAACTGATGTAGCTGAAGGCAAGACAGTAGACTGGTTTCCTTAGCAGGAGTTTGAATTTTCATGGAGAAAAATGACCCACTTATTTGTGCTGAAAGTCATAGCCTTAAACATGCAGAGGATGGTTGCTTGCCTGGAACAATCCTAGACTGAAAGGGAGGCCAACATTTTACATGGATTACATTTTTCCTGATTATGACAGTCACTAAAAACCAAACTAACCAAGAAAAATCTTCCAGCTTGCTGAAGAATTAATTACATGTATGCTGCATCAGATAAAGGCAGAGAAACACGGATAAACGTATATACAGCTAGTGGTGAGTAGCATTATATATGATAAGGAAGTTTTAAATAATTTCCTTAATAAAATGACATTTTTATAACTGATATAAATATATAAAATGATATTAGTTTAAAATCGTTTAGTAAAGAAGAAAAAACTGTTTAAAGTTATATTTATGATTTTAAAAAAAAAAGTACAAACAAAGTTATAATTAATAATCAAGAAGAAGATTTCCAAAAATCTTTTAGACTAGGAAAAAGAAAAACATTTTTAAATCAATTAACTGTCAAAAATTTGGTAGTTTCTATTTTAAGGGAAAAAAAGACTATTCAGCAAAGAGAATTAAATTGCGAGAATAATCTGTAATAATTTTATTGTGATAAATACTAATGTTGTGTAAATAAATTAATATATCGCACATCTGTGCAAATTATTTATAGGTGTGTTTCAGTAAACTTAGTATGTAAAATATATTTCATTTAACTGAAACTTTAATCATTTATTGTATTTTTATATAATTTAAGATTTTGATAATTATTTTGTAATAAATCAAATATGTTTAAAAATTTCATGCACACACATGTATGTGTGCATATATCTGTCAATTGTATTGCAAATATCAATGCTTGTCAATTATAACACATATATAAAATTTAATCATTTTTTAATATTGTATATTATAAATAGCACATCTGTGCACATATATATATAAACCAAGGTAACAATTTTAATCTTGAGTACTAATTACGTAAATCAATGTAATAATTGGAATTTTGTATAATAATTTTGTAAGTCACAAATATGATAATTTTTTTTATATTGTATATTATTCAAAATCAGACCTTAAGTATCATTTATTGTTTTGTTATTAATAAACTTGTATTTAATTGTTAAAATTGTATTGCATCATCTCTTGGTCACATACAGTAATAGAGCTTATGTTCTCTGAGCTAGATTCATGCATGGATAAATGGGGATGTGTACTTAGTGCTTTTGGGGTATCCAGCGATGATCAATCATCATCCTGGTTGTGCAAAAGAAGATACTCTTTAAAGCCCATCCACTACCTTTTGTTTTATTTTAGTCTTATTTAAAAGTTAAGTTTATAGTTGGCCAGTACAAGTGGCCTGAGCATTGATGATGATCAGCATGTTTTTATTTCTGATTATTGTGTATTCGAATGGATGGGCACTAAGCTGGTGCATCCAAGTTATGTTTAAATAATTGCCCAAGGTGGCAAAGGCTCAGTAGTTAGCCTGGTCTAAAGAAGACCCATTTCCAATCCAGTCACAAGGTTGACTGTTGATGTATTGTACTGATTTGTTTATTCCCATCAATGATGATGATGAATGGTTATTTTTCTCAAGTATTTACTTGTACTTATTTTTTAAATTACAATGCTGGTGGATTTTAGTATGTGGCTGATCTCTCAATGATCTCTTAGAGATTAGAGATTCTCTAATCTCATGCTCTTATAAAATATATATTACTTATATACACTTTTGTAAATCATTAATTTTGTATTGTGTTGATCTTGGGGGTTGATGATGTTCCATCACCCAGTTCAAACTTTTCCTTCCACTTTCAATACACCTATTACCCCCCTCATCCTGTTACAATATATATGACATATTTTATGGATTCATCCGTGTAAGATTTTAATTAGATATGGCAACATTTCAACTTAATCACACAAGCCCTCATGGGTCCCTCTGTGTAAGATTTTAAGAAGATATTTCAACATTTCAACTTAATCACACAAGCTTTCAACTGGGAAACTAATACTATATATGTATGTAGTATTTATTTCCCAATTTGAGGATTTGTGTGATAAAGTTGAAACATTTAAATTCTAATTAAATTATTACATGGATAAACCAGCAAAATATGTCTTATGTATCTGTAACCCATGAAAAACGTTCATAGGAATATTTGTATACAGTACATTAAATTGTTTGTGAATACATGTTTGTGTGTACAAGATTCATTTTCAATACTGATTTAAAAAAGATAAATATTCATTTCTAAATATATCATTTCTAAATTTTGAATAAATTATATAGAGGTTGTTTTTCTTGCAATCAAACTTATTTGTTTTTTTATTTGTTTGTAAATTATTTTTGTATACATGCAGATACATTAAATTATTTATGTATATATGTTTGTGAGTACACGATTCACTTTCATTATTGGTTTAAGAAAGATACATATTTAAACCCAATTCTAAAGTTTGAATAAATTATAAAGAGATTGTTTTTTTATTACAATTAAATTAACTTCTTTTTTGTTTGTTTGTTTTGTTTTTATTAAACTTATTTAATTAGGGTTTATTATAAAAGATTCAAAATCAGAGTTTAATTGAGTCTTCTTTATTAATTAGTTTTTTTTTAAAGCAATGTAATTCTTTTATGCTTAATATCAAAGCTTTAATTAGATAATTAAATGTGTTTTTACAAGAGACATTGCAAATAGTTAAATTCAATATTTCAGTTATTTAAAGAAATTTGGTAGTTATGCTTAATTAACTGTTTAATACCTATTAAAGTTATATAAATATCAAAAATGGCTTATTTTTTCAGTAAAGCTGCTTCCAGATTGAGGAGGAAGTAAGATTATCTGTGTTTCTCATTGGAAAACATTGGCAAAATTTCAAGGCCAGTAAAGAAATAATTAACTGCTATATAGAAAAGAAGCCATGAATAAAACGATAAAAAATCATAAGATCTCTCTTTCTTGGATTGTCTGCTTCAGCCAAAGCTGTGTCCAAAATATTCCCTTTGTGGATCATGAATCATTCCCAAACTATTAGAATTAACTAATTTAGGAAAACATATTCAACTGTGACATTTATTATATTTACATCAACTTGTTCAAGAATAATAATATTGACACTCATGCATAAAAGAAACTGCCAGTTTATAGATGATTCATACAAATGCTCATAGGTCATCTGGATATGGAGTAGGAAATACACTTAAGAACCCCAATCTGTAAATTGTTTATATATATTTTAAACAAACTTTCATGTATAAACTTTAGAAAAAAAAGTTTATTTGCCTGTAAGCAGTTTGTTAATTTGTTCTGCTATATAGTTCTTCCAAAAATGTTTCTAGTGTTACTTTACATGGTTTGCACTATGATAGAGGATGTAGAATGTGCATTTATATACATATTGTTAGGTTAGTTCCTCATTCTTTCTGAGTCAGAGAAAATTTTTTTGAGAGTCAACATGGGTTATTAGCAGATGAGCCTAATTTTTATTGAACCCTTGGTAAATTATTTAACACTACGCTAGAGACAATGATGACAACAGATGTATTCTGGATGATTAGCATTACATATTGGATATTTTTACACTTGTGTTTTAAGACTTCCTTAGTTTTAGGAATTGAAAATGGCTTTTAAGTGTCCAATAGTGTCCAATTTTACTGCTTCCAAACTCATGATGACCTAAGGTTGCTGAGTTGTCTTACTAACTATCAGTTTCTTACACAGATGAGAAATGGAATAAAAGAAACTTTTCTTGATCCAGTTTTATATGTACTATCTAATAATTATGTCTTTAAAATATCACTATCATTATTAATAAAATTAATAATAATAAAACTTTTTTTCTTTTGCCATCATTATTAATAAAGTTAATATATATATGATCACTAGATGGAGCTTTACTAATAGCTCCTAACAAGCTTTGTTTACATAAACGCAGAGAGAGATAGAATTCAATATCTCTTTCATTGTCTCCACCTCCAGACCAGCTGGTTTTGAGCTAATTTAGGAGCTACTGGTAAAGCTCCATCTAGTGATCATAAAATGCAAGTTAAAAGCAAGTTATGAAATTTATAACTTGTTTGTTTATCATATATATATATATTGATTCAAGTGAATAAATAAAGTTTTTAAAAAGGAAAAAGGAGGATAATATTTTTATTGGATTTTTTATATATGAAAGATACTATCTAATCTGTCAACACTGTATTTCAAAAAAACAAAATGTCTTTTTTTTTTAATTATGACTTAATTTAGAATTTAAATTAAGATTTAATTTGCAATTATAATTATCTCCAGATCATTATTTGTTATTTTTGTTTTATGTTTCTCAGTTTTTTAATGTTGTTTGAAAACATCTTTCCCTCTTAAATTTTAATTATAGAATAAAAATAAAGCAATTTTTTTAAAAAAGTTGTGTGAGTTTATTTTTAAGATTTTTCCCTTTCTTGAAAATATACAGAATATAACTGTGTCTAACTATAAAATACATATTTTGCTACAATAAAATCTGAATTTTAATTAACTTTAAACTTGGTGAAGTGATTTTTTTTTGGTAATTACATATCCCTCGTCAAGCATTGGTGGTCGAGAGGTAACAGCTGCTTTACAAGCAGTTGTCCCGGGTTAGCGTGTTCGCTTCCCAGCTGATGCTATGACACATGAGGAAAAAAATACATATCCCTCACTACATAAAAGTTTATCATTTGATTTCTTTTTTGTTGTTATAAAGGAACCAGTAATCGACTAAAATTATCCTTTTAAGAATTAGTAGTTTCCATCTATTTCCAATATATATGTGTTAACAAAATCAGATTGACACAATACATATTACACCTGTAACATTTAATCAATCGTTTCCAACTGCCTCTTCTCTTGAATTTCTAAACTGGATTTTTTACATATACTTAGTTGAATATACCTTATAATTGGAAAGAAAAATATATATGATGTGTAATAATACTAATAATCATCAATATCTTGATATGATCCATACCAGCATTTTTTATCCTCTCCTATTGGTTCATATCTTAAGACTGTCAGCTAACAACATAATGCCAATCATGCTATCATTTATAAATGCCACCCAAGGAATCATTGGTTTGAATAGGCCATAAATATGTCAGAAATAACCAAAAAAAATTTTCAAAATTAGGGATTTTTCTCATTTAGCAATATCAGTAAGCCCATATTGCACTTGACAAAAATGTAAGCTTTTTTTTTTTAGAGTTTTTTTATTTAATTGATTTTTTGATGATGAGAGCAACATGAAAAGTGATCCTATGCAGTCTATCAATTCTTTAATCAACAAATTAGGCTAAATATACATACCAACAACATCTAACATTTAACTAACTAAAGTTATTATGCTCATCTCATACCATTCCCATTCTCTTCCACATTTTTTCCAATTATTATCACCTATATATTTTTAAAGTTATAGCAATTATCATGGGCAAGATTAATGGTTGTATTCATCCTTTCATCAATCAAGATATTGCTACCTTTAGCAACTGGTTGATGGATGGGAAATTTTGACTGGCCTTTTTGTTTATTATACTACTCTTTCCAACTGACATCCAGTTCTTCCTCTCAAGATCCACAGCTAAATTTGGGCTCCTTTAGTGTGATAGTGAATTATGGATCTTCAACCCTGATGCTTATCATTCATTATACTTGAGTTGTTCCCAGTCTAGTAGATGATGTAGATTACCTCTGGATTACCAACCAATCTTCTCTTTCTTTTATAATATCATTGTGGAAGTAATCCGTTCCTTTTTCAGTTTTTATTATATATAAGAATGATTTTTCAAGTATTAGAATTTTATTCACGAGTTTCAACCCTGTATCATATTTCATGTAAGTCTTGCTGCTATCAAAGGCACTGAGATAATCAGTAAATTGTTTTCTGGCCAATAGTGATCAACATCTGTCCTCATGATCTGCTTTATATGAATCAGAGAACTGTCTCACTATCTGAATTATTTGATTTTTTGGACAACATATTGTGGATTAAGCCCTAAATTTGGTTACTGACTTCTAAAAAATGAAATGTATGGCTTGCCAGGTCAACATCTCTCTTGAGATATCTGATGTTTAATGCCTTTTTTGTAGTTTTTGTTCAATAACAATTTTTAATATTGATTTCTTAAATTCATGAAAACTATCCTATTTACTAAATAAGGAGTCCTACCAAGTTTGGAATGCATCATGTAGATCGTTATCTGATATAACAACTTTAGCTTTCTCCATCATAGGGTAGATACTAAAGTACATTTCTAAACTGCTAAAATACTATGTGAATTTCATTAACATGACCTAAAAAATTATAATTTTTAAAAATTGATTCACAGTATTAGGTATATAGTTATATTTATTAAGCTTTATTATTGCTCTTTTATCCTCACATTTTAGTTGAATACTATCTATTTTACTTTTGAAGATTATCCAAATACTACCACTCATCATTCTCTCTGATCAGCCTCTAGCATCTGTAATTTGGCCACTAGTTCATCTTTCTGATTCATCTCTCTTATCTGGAGAATTTCTATATGTTGGGGAAGATTATTTACTTTATCCTTGCACTTTTATCACTGCTTGTTGGTTTTTAGCTCTATTGTTTTCATAATAGTCTGGAGGCACATTTTCCATTTAAAATTTTCATTACTTTCATTTTTATTCTGCTCCACCTCTTCATTAGCTTCATTAACATTGTTACTTAGATTTATTAAGCTATCATCTGGTCTTTTAGATAGCTTTCTAGTTATGATATCAATTTTTCCTTTAAGCTGACATTGGATATTTTTTATCTCTTTTAGATGCTTATCTATTTTTATTGACCAGCCCTGTTTAAAGTTATCTTTTGATTATTGACCATATATTCTTGAAGTTGACTTTAATTACTGATAATCTCTTCATGAAATAGTCTTTGAATATCTTTCTTTTGTTTGGATAACTTATCT
The DNA here is from genome assembly GCA_028023455.1 of Epiperipatus broadwayi. Taxonomy (NCBI): domain Eukaryota; kingdom Metazoa; phylum Onychophora; class Udeonychophora; order Euonychophora; family Peripatidae; genus Epiperipatus; species Epiperipatus broadwayi. The sequence goes on along the minus strand of JAQFVV010000486.1, from coordinate 474,032 downwards.
AATTTATTAATCATCTTTCTTTAAAATTGGCTTTGGTTATTGACAATCTCCTGTTGAAGTTGATTTTGATTATGTTAATCATTTCTCCTTGCAGTTGGTTTTAGTTATTGATCATCCCTTCTTGATTTTTTTTAACATGTCCATCATTATAGCACAAGAGATATTCTCCATTGCTATTTGTGGATTATCTTTATTTTTTTTCTTGGGCTTCCATAATTTTTTCTATAAATTTCACTTTCTTCAGTTGCTTTTTATTTTTGTAACATGTTGTCATCACAAATACTACTTTATTATTTTTTATACTGATACAAATGAACAGTACATCCACTTCTCACCTCTACCCTACTGCCCTATCTCCTTATTGTTGTTTCTATTATTATCACTACTGCCTATCTTATCCCTAACTGCTTATATTTTAACTATCAACTTCAAATCTGGAGATTAAACTTTATTTATTTATTACTACTAATAATTATTTCTTAGAAAATTATTTACATAATTCAAACTACTAAATGTCAAATTATTTTTTTAAACAGTTGAAATTTTTTGCAATCAGCTTATGTTATTTAATATATAAAACTTATTACCACAAAAAAATAAATGCAGAATTAAGTCTAGTGAGAGTTAAAAACAAATTTAATAACAAATAGTGTAGTTAAAATGTGATATTTTTTGTTTATACAATCTCTAGAATTATTTTCAATAATAAGTAAACCAGTAAAGAAAAATATCATAACTCTAAAAAGTTAGATAATAAAATTACAGTTTCATGAGAATATTTAAATATTTTAATCAAATTTATAATTAGATGGCTAATTATCTAATATTTATAAGAATAACACCCCCATTTTAAAAAAGCAGGATTTAAAAATGTCTATCATATAACAATAATTATAAAAAAGAAAAATATACAATTAAAAAATAAAATCAAACAAAAACAATTTACAGTTTTTCATTTTATTTTTAGAAAGGCTTTCATTAATTAATTTATATTAATCAAAAAAATATCGTACAGTTATTTTATTATAGTCAACTCTTGGAATCATTTTTTATTTTAACTCTTTACTATCTTGATTTTCTAGGATGCTTTCTTAGTTCATGAATGATCTTTTATTAGGTGCATTCTTTATTCTTTCTGAGTCAGGAACACTCTTCATGAGAGTTATCTGGAGATAATTAGCAAATGAGCATAACTTATATACAATCATTGGTTGATTAGTCAGAACCAGACTAGGAACAGGTATATTTATACTAGTCAGAGCAACATTTCACATGCACTCAATACATAGGGCAACCAATGATGATAGGAGATGTACTCTGGATGATTAGCATTGCATTTTGGATATTTTCAAACCGTGTTATAAGATTTCCATGGTTTTAGCAATTGGAAAATGCTTTTCAACATTCAATTCTCATCTACTTTGCACATTTTCTATTTTACTACTTTAAAATTCATGGTGGTTGTTCAATTATTCTACTAATGATCATCCTTTTATACAACTGAGAAATGGAATGAAATAAATTTTGCTTGACCCATTTTTATATACACTATCTGACTTCACTGCTGTATTTAAAAAAACGGGATGTCTTTTTCTTTTAGTTTTAACTTAATTTAGAAGTTATAATTTAATCTGAAATAATAAATAGCTCCAGACCATTATCTGCCACTTATTCTATGATATCTGGCACTTTTGTTCTACAATTGTTAATTTTATAATGTTGCTTGGAAACATTTTTTCCTTTTAAATTTTATTTATAGAATGAAAATAAAACTTTAAAAAAAAAGTATGTGTTCATATTTTTGAGATTTTCTATTTCTTAAAAATGCATAGAATACAAAATATAATTATGACTAATAATTTAACACATAGTTTATAATAAAATTTTAATTGTAATTGACCTTTTGACTTAGTTAAGTGATATTTTGTGTCAATTACATTTCAATTGCTACATAAGTTTTTTTTCTTTTTTTGTGGAGTAAGAATATCCAATATTAATACCAGTAATTAACTAAAAGTATCAATCACTACTAATTGACAATCCTTGAGGTTAAACGGGTGTTCTCATTAGCTATAATAGTCTATTGTTGAAGTTCTTTGTTGAAGTAAAAGAACCTTGCAATAAGAAAACTTGTTTAATCTCAGGGCTTGCCAATTAGTAATAATTGATAGTTTCCCAGCAATATCAAAAGCTAAACAAGCAATCATCAGTTGGTCCAGATTATCATCTCTACATATGTATGCAATAAGTGCTCAGATATGTATTAAGATAGACAGACTTCAATCCACTCCACACACCAACTCTTCAACTGTCCGTTCAATTGAAAATCTGATGATGGAATGCTCAAAGGCCACCCTGAGGCTGAGATTCTCATCACACCCATGTTGACCTAAAGTCAATCTGACCCCTCATGTACAGGACATAAACCATTTCACTACATATACAAGGAATGGGCAGATATCCGTACTATGTAATAACCAAAATACAGGCTTATTATATACTTGAATTAATATATGTAATATATAGGGTATATGAGCACAGTCCTGTACATGAGGGGTCAGATTGACTTTAGGTCAACATGGGTGTGATGAGAATCTCAGCTTCAGGGTGGTCTTTGCGCATTCAATCATCAGATTTTCGATTGGATGGATGGTTGAAGAGTTAGAGTGTGAAGTGGATTGAAGCCTGTCCATTAAAGTATGAAGATTGGCTATCTTAATATATATCTGAGCACTTATTGAATATATGTACAGAGATGATGGTTTAGCATGAAATACGAATATTGGTGATTTATTTATCTTTTCGACACATATATGTTCAAGTGTATCAGTGTTAAAACACTACACATCATATGATCACTATCTCATACTAGCACAATAATTGTTATTAAACAATCCAAAACAAAGCAAAACTCTCCATATAGTAGTGCCATCTTGTGCTAACAAGAGCAATCAATGGATGCCAGAAGGCTTGTGCATAAAATCCCTATCTAGTGCCTACTCATCCAATATCCCCAGACTAGTTTCTGGCTCCTCACTGATGAAGGCCACAAGCCAGAAACTAGTCTGGGGATATTGGTTGAGTAGGCACTAGATAGGGATTTTATGCACAAGCCTTCTGGCATCCATTGATTGCTCTTGTTAGCACAAGATGGCACTGCTATATGGAGAGTATATCAGTGTTATGAGATAGAGTGGAGAGTGGTGGGTCGTGTGAAAGTCTGTGCTCATATACCCTATATATTACATATATTAATACAGGTATATAATAAGCCTGTATTTCAGTTATTATCGAATGGTAAATAAGATTACATTAATTAAAATCATTAATTAAAAAAGTCTTTAATAAATATGTTATCATTATGCTTTTAATCTTTTTTTTTCTTAAGTGAAACTTATCTAAAGGAGATAATTTAAAGGAGAATTTTTATTAGCGTCTGTTATCACATTTTAGCATATATATGACTTCAACCGAGATTTTATTATTCAACAATGTTTCGTTTTCTTTGCACATCGATTATAACAAAATACAAATGTAGGTTTCCATGAACATTTTTATTCTTAAATTATATTCAATCACTTCTTGTAATGAAAGCAATTATTATTACACCTTTTTACAGTGTCTTTAAAATAATCTTTATAATATAAATAGATCTTCTTACCATAAAAGCCAAACTCAAGCTGACCATATAATATTTTTTCAAAAATCAATTACTATTTATTCGTTTCACATAACTAATCTTGTGAAGATGTGCTTTTACAATAGTAGATTAAATATCATCATGCCTAGTAGGTTGAAAAACACACCAAATCATATTATAATCTTGCCAGAATATTAAATATATTTCTTAAAAGAAAATATGTTATGATGCTAAAAGTCCATGTTTACTTTCATACAAAGAATTTAGCAGAATTAAAGCTCTATAAATATACCAATTAATTTAGTTTAGGTAGTTATGTTTTTATGATGAAATGTCTTTCTTTTAACTTGTCAACTATAACAACACATTGGTACCTGCCTACAACTAAATATTAAAGTCTCTCGGTTTTTTTATTTCAAAGCTATGATATACTCTAAATATACAAATTTTATTATTTTAAAATATAAAACGGCAAGTCACCGGTATGCTCGTAAAGGTAAATAAACTATACAATTACTAATATTTTTATTATTACAGCCGTCATAATATTTATTGTCAAAATTACTTTAATAAATCATTTAGGTAGAGAACGCAATAAAATATTATTCTCCCCAATAAATCTACTCTATAACCTGCAAATATAAGAGAAAATATCATATTATGAATATATACAATAAATAAAGAAACACACAAAAATATTTTTTTACATTATTTTATGAAACATTTAAGCTAAATGAATATTTAAAACAACTCTCCTTTGACTACTAGAACGATTTATTTAATGCTAGTAAAAAAAGGTGGATGAACAAAAACATAATATTATTGTTTTTAACAAATCAAAAGATCCGAAAAGTTTGACCACGTTATCAAGTAAAGAAAAAAAAACATTTAAATTTTAAAAATTTAGATAAATATAAATAATAGTAAAAAATAAATGTATTGTTACTCCACAGATTTTTATTTTACAAATTTAAAATTATTTTTAAACAAATTAATTATAGTTAAGAAATTGAATCAGTATTGAATGTAATATAATTTACAGATGCCTAAAATATATAATTATTAAAAATAGAAAGTTATGTATTTGCCAGTGCGTTGAATGTATGAATAAATATGTATCAACAAAAAATAATATACTTTGACAGAGTATCTTCTGATGTCATTTTCAAAGCAATGCAAATATTTTTGTTTCCCAATATTAATTTATTTCTTTTTTTATCCATCTCTTTTTATTATCTACAATTATTTAGATTATCTCCGTCATAATTGCTTCATAATTTAACTGGATGTCAAATTAATTTTTTTATTCCTATATACTAAATAACTTTTTCCAATCGTTGATATTTTTAACTTCATACATTTAATTTTCTTTTTTTACATTTTTTTCTATATTTACTTTTCAAAACATGCTAATTCTGTTCCCATTTCTTTTCTTTTGAATTTGCTACATAAAATGCCTAACACTAAATTAAATTGTTTACAATATTCTTATTTCAGTTATAATCTCATTATTATTATTTTTTACCATAGTTTTGTTTCATAATTATAATCCAGCATTTATATATTTTTTCCTCATCCACTCTTTAGATCCCTAAATACTTATTTAGAGTTATAGTCTAGTTCAATATTTCATTTCTATTCTTATATTTAATCTTTTCACTATAACTCTATTTAATACATTGTACAGGCTTAAACCTGCATTTATATATGTAATATATGCGGGATTCGCCCGCATATATTACATACATAAATGCAGATTTAAGCCTGTACAATGTATTAATTTATATAAATAGGGTGTAAAAGGTCTGCCCATCCCTCGCATATGTATGTATAAATGGATTATTCTCCTGTACATGAGGGGTCAGAATGACTAATATGTCAACATGGATAGGATGACAACCTTGGCACTAACAAGGGCTTTGAGCGTTCCATCATCAGATTTTCAATGAAATGGAAGGCTGAAGAGTTGTGAGTTGGAATAGTTTGAAGCCTGTCCATTAAAGTATGAAGATTGGCTATCTTAATATAAAGCTGAGCACTGATTGTATATATGTGCGAGGATAGTAATCTGGACCAACTGATGATTGCTAGTTTAGCATGAAATACGTATATTGGTGATTATTTATCTTTTCAACATGTGTGTGATCATGTGGGTCAGCAATATGAGATGGCACTGAGAGTAGTGGGTCGTGTGAAAGTCTGAATTTGAATCCCACATATATAACTCTATTTGTAAAAATATTTTTTCAAAATTTTCATTACATTACAAAAAACGTTTTTAACATTATTAAGCTTGTCATTATATTTCTGTGATTATTTCAAAGAAAATGTATGGGGAAAAAGACGAATCAGTCTTCCAACAATAATAACATTTCTTCACATGATCACATCACATGAACACTATTCTTTATGCTTACACTGAGTGGCGCTACTGTATGGAGAGTTTTGCCACTCATTAGCCAAATCAATTATCTTCATGAAATAAAAAATTAAAAAATCTACAAAAGAATGTATATTTTTTAGAATTATTTTTAATATATAAATTCAAATAAATATTGTAGAATGTATTCTGAAAGAAATAACTGTCATTTAATGCTTAAAATAGTATATACTTGGAATTATTATTTTTCATTTAACCAAGAGAGTGGATTGATTTAGCAAATGAAAATAATATCAGTTTTCATTATATACTATTTATTAAACAATTTTTTAAAAAATCAACCAGAAACGTACTGCTTCTACTACAACTTTGCTTAGATTTAAGTATTAATTTCAAAATCATTAACATAAACAATGTCTTTTTCATTAAACATATTCAAGTAACAAGATTATTAAGATTTGTTCCATCTTTATAACAACCATTTTTAATAGAAGGAATGAATATCAACAGATCTATTGCATCTTTATTTTTGTTTTATTATTGTTCTGCCGATAGTTTATAACAAAAGCTGTTTTTATTTTTCAAAACTACTGATCTACCTGCTACAGATGTTTTATGTTTAATGACATTGAATTCCACACCTTCATTAAAATCATAGATGAACTGTGTCATATTAGGTTTGGACTTTCCTAATTTTATTCAATGTATTTTAAACTAATGTATTGTTAATTCTATAATTATTATGTTTGTCCACTCATTAATAGGTCTGACATTTAACATGGTTGTTTATATCAAAAATGATATTATAGTTATACTGCTTTAGATGCCCTCCTACAGCTATATATAGTAAGATTTTGGTAGGTTTTTTTAAATGCTAAAACTGCAAACTAGAAAATATTGATTTATTAATTCAAAAAAAAATCTAAAGAGGTCAGTATTCTGTATATGTTAATCTGGCCTCCACTCTTTAATTATTTTAGTGTTTTTGTAATCTGGTTTCCACAGCATTAGGAAGATTACTTTGAGAAAATTTTTGAAGTACCAAAAAATATGAATTTCATGTAGCTTATTAGATATTTCTGATTATTTTTATACAATAATTGTATGATAATTATTTAAAACAAATTTGCATATGCTTCATTTTTAAAAATATAAGTTGAAAAGAGAAAGGCTTTAATCTTTTTCATATGTGCTTTAAATGTTTGTATTAGCCAAATAATGTAGTTTTTGATTATAGACGGACTTCTCAAAGCTCAACACAAGATAAGGACTTTATAAAGATAAGAGTGGCCATCTTATCTTTAACCTAATTTCTTATTTATATAGTCCAATCTGAAGCATCTTGATTTAAGTGTAAATATATTACTCTCATCTCATTTAAATCCACTACTTCCTTTCACAAATTAACTTGTATGAAATCTTACGATTTACAATGAATTAATATTAAAATCTTTTTAATGGAAATATAGAAACTAATGTAACATTTAATTATTTATCAAGCACTCAGGGAATCTGCAATTAGAAAAAAAAAGGCTTTAACATTTTTCACATTGCCTTAAATGTTTGCATAATAGCCAAATGATGTAGTTTTTGACTATAGAGGGATTTTTCAAACCTCACCACATGATAGGGATTAGTTGTTTTATCTTTAACCTAAATTCTTAATTATATCTTGATTTGAAAGCATGAAGGTATTATTTTCTTGATATTTAAATCTACTATTTCCTTTCACAAATTAACTTATGTGAAATTTTGCAATTTACAATGAGTTAATATTGAGATCTTTTTAATGAAAATATAGAAAATAATCAGAATGTTATATTAGATTTTTATTGCATATATGTGTGGATATGATAATCTGGACCAACTTATGATTGCTGTTTTAGCATGAAATATGTATATTGATGATTATTTATCTTTTCAACATATATGTGTTCAAGTGTTGGGAGCAGTGGGTCGTGTGAAAGTCTGTTCTCATATAGCCTATATATTACATATATTGATACAGGTATATAATAAGCCTGTATTTCAATTATTACATAGTAGAGATGTCTGCCCATCTCTTGTATATGTATTAAATGGATTATATCCTGTATATGAGAGGTCAGATTGACTTTGACTTAACACAGGGGTGACAAAAATCTCAGCCTTAGGGTGACCTTTGAGCATTCCGTCATCAGATTTTCAGTTGGATGGATGGTTGAAGAGTTGGAGGGTGGAGTGGATTGAAGCCTGTCCATTAATGTATCAAGATTGGCTAGCTTAATATAAATCTAAACACTTATTGTATATATGTGTAGAGATGATAATCTGGACCAACTGATGATTGCTGGTTTAGCATGAAATATGTATGTATTGGTGATTATTTATCTTTTCAACATATATGCGTTCAAGTGTATTAGTGATATGAGATAGCTGGTGAGTGGTGGGTCCTGTGAAAGTCTGTCATATACTTTATATATTACATATATTGATACAGGTGTATAGTAAGCCTGTATTTTGGTTATATTAGTTTTTATATTTCTATTAAAAGATCTTAATATTAACTAGTTGTAAATCACAAGATTTCATGTGAGTTAATTTATGAAAGAAAGTAGTGGATTTAAATGTAAAGACAGTAGTATCTTTATGCTCTCAAATCAAGATGCTTCAGATTGGCCTATATAAATAAGAATTTAGATTATAAGTAAGATGGCTGCTCTTATCTTTATAATGTCCTATCTTGTGTTGAGGTTTGAGAAATCCCTCTATAGTCAAAAACTATTATTTGCCTTATATACAAACATTTAAAATGTGTGTGAAAAAGATTAGTCTTTCTCTTTCTAATTACAGATTTCCTGTGCACTTAATAAATAATCAGAATGTTAAAAATAGAAGTTAATGAATTTAAATTTAATGTTAACAGAAAAATGTTAAAATGAAACAGCTTGTCATAGATATATTTTCCTTTTTATATTGGATTATTTCCATCATCTAATATGAGTATTGAATGTCTTTAGAAAAATTTAATTTTATTTAAATATTCCAAATACATTTAACTGTTAGTAATAGCACATCAAACAGGTTAGTATACACATAATGTTTTAAGAGGTATTATTTCTCCCTCTTCTTCAGGGGTTGCTGGCCTGACCAGTGACAGTACTAGCATGGAATTTGAACCTGGATCCTTAGATTCTTGATTATTGAATTTTAAGGTAATGCTCTAACCAACTGTAAATGTCACTCCATGTCATTACCAATACTGTTTTAGAATTTGTTGAGATATTCTAAAAATTATAAAGCAATTTTAATATTTTAAAACAGAATTTGATACATTTATCAAAAACTAACATTTATTCATTTACATTTTAAAAATAACTAAGATTTCATTGATTTTCTGGAATTGTTCATTTATATTGTTCTCCTGCCTACATTTATTGACTTAAAAAAGTCATTTCATTTGCAAAGTTCAAGTATAGTTTTTTAGAATGTTTTTTATTTATAAACTTAAATTTGTAAAAAATCAAGTCCAATTTACTGAGTATTAATATAAAACAAATATTTTATTCTGAAATCAAAGATTGAATATTGACAAAAACTACCACCAGGGATAACAATGGCTGATGTCAACTTCTTAAGGGTTTAATAATAAAATTTTCTAATGGTTTTGCCAAGAAAACATCTTTATGAGTCACTTGCACCATATAAAACAACATTTTCATTTTACTATTTTTGATCATAACATATCTGATGAAAACATTTTGTAAATTTTTCGCATGTCTTGATAATGTCAAGATTTGAATTGTTAGGTAAATAATTATATCCTTTTATCAGAAAATTTATTTCAAATTGATTTAGCTCTTATTTTTACACTTTGTACCATTTTTAATTAACTTAAATTGGTTTTTTGAATTATTAGACAAATTATTACATTCTCTTATTAAACATTTTATTTAAAAATTGATTCAACTTATATTTCTATACTTTGAACCCATTTCAATAAACTTACTTTGTCCAAAGTAAGAATCTGAATATATTATTATTTTTTATGATTTTTAGTACAATTCTCTATGTTCTTAATCAGAAATAATGAAGTTTTCTGAGATCCTTCAGTTCCTTGCAAATAAATTTACATTTTTAATGAAATCATAGCAAGTGAAATTATGAAGGTATCAAATTTTGTTTATAAAATTTCTTTCAATGCTTCCATCTGGTTTGTAGTCATGTGACTATGAGCCTGTTTTACATTTTTAAGGTGTGGGTCTTTTTTAGTTGTGTAATCTGAATTCTCTCACAAGAATGAATTTTCATTTGAAAAAAATTACAAGTTTGGTTACATCTCTGAATGATTGTATGAAATGTAATTAAATTTATTGAAGAATATCTTGGTAATAATATTTTTTCACTGGTATTATATTTTTTGCTTCACACTCCATGTTGCAAAGTTCATAATAATAAAAAGCTAAACTATTCCAACTCCAAAAAAGGGAGGCGAGAGTAAAAGACAAAACTACCCTCAAAATTAGATTTGTGATGAGTATACAGATCAATCTGTGAACTACAAATATTTCCACATATAGAACATGCTGGTCCATTTTTCTCTATATTTATTTTATGATGCCCTTTAATTTACTCATCAAAAACCTTTTTTAAAAAATACTTCAACACCATATCTAAGTGTAGCTCTCTGATGCATTCTATTTTCAGCCATATCATTCATGGGTAACAATTAATATTGCACTTGTTTAAAATGCTTTTAAGATACTTCTTACAACATAGATGAGATCTATGTCTCCTACAAAGCAGATGCTCATGTTCACCAAAAAACATCATCTTAGGAATTTTGTCATTGTTCATTAATTTATACATCCAATACATTGAACATATTTACAATAATGGAGTCTAGGAGATCACATATAGCAAGTTGAAAAACATATTGACTGATTTTATTATTTTGCCATACCATAACTAAAATTTTATGAAGCATCCTTAAATGAAATTTCAAATGCTTTTATATTGCACCAATGGGGTGTTCAAATTTCACTTCATACAATAAATTAGGTAAAATAACTGCTCTATTTACTGCAAACTTTGTTGCTGTAGTTATTTACCTGAGATGAAATACTCTATCTTTTAACTCATTAAATGCAGTAGCTGCACATTGAAATCTGATCTCAACATCTAAATTCACGTTTCTATTTATAAAACTACAAAGATATTTAAAGTGATTTATGTTCTCAAGTTGACAATGATCCAAAAAGTAAGTTCGTGAAGATTTTTGCTTCATCAATGGCTGATAAAGAACTTGAAGTTTTAAACATTAATTAATTAATCAATCAAAACATTAAGAAAATTTGGAAAATCATTTTTTTACCTGGAAAAAATAGCACAGTCACCAGTTATCCCAAATCCTGGATCCAAGAAGATAAAGTTCTTGTATTTGCTTTTGATTCAAATTAAAAATTTCACCATCAAATTTGTATTGTGTTTTTATCCATGTTGCCTATAAAAAATTCCTAAGACCCCTGCCATAAAAATTGAAAGCAATAATGAAGGAAGTGCACATTCTTGACTACCACCAATTTTCATTTTAAATGCTGCAAATTGTCCACACCTGTAGACAACATATCCCCCTATACATCATGTAAAAACTGTATAAGTAAATTTTAGTGGACAACTAAATAATTTTAAACAATGCCATAAACATGTTTTATTAACAGAATCGAATGCTTTGACCAAATCAATAAAAACAATATATGAATAATTCCTTTTTTCAAACACTTTCCTTGCATTTTTCTGGCAATGATCATATTTATAGTATTTCTTAAACTTTAAAATCACATTAAGTCTCTGGTAACCATTCATGAATATCTGGAAATAACCTATTCAACAAAATCCTTCAAAATACTTTTTCTATAGAGAATAATAATGTTATTCCATGATAATATTTGCAATATTGTCAATTCCCTTTGCTTTGAAAATTAGAGCAACGAAACGCACAACTTCATGGCTGTAAATATTTCCAAAAAAAAATTTTTTTTTTCAAGCTAACATTTCACTACCATCTTTTAAAACTTCACCAGGTGTTTCATCAGGAGCAACAATCTTTCCATTTTTGAGATTACAAAGAACTGTTTTAACTTTAAGGTGAATATCTTTGTCCAAATTCAAATGAGTATAAAATAATTGAGATAAAAAATTGAATATTAAATGCTTTTATTACCATGCACTAAAAATAAAAATAATAATTGTTTCTTCAACCACAATTAGATTTTTTAGATTTAAATTGAAATAAAAGCATTGGGGGTGGAAGTCCAGAAATTAATTAAGTCAATCTTTTTTTTTTATAAAATAATAGGGATTAATATTGACGGTTTGTGGATCACCTTGATAACATTGGCTTTGGGCTTGGTGGAGTTTGAAGCTGGGAATCTTATAAAAGTAATATCACTGCCATCTATCTGGTCACATAATTGGTTGGATGTCATTTTCTTCAGTTTTATTATTAGTAAATTATCTTTTTTTGGGAAAAAGTCTTCTAATCAATGTAAAAGGGTCTAAGATAAATTATTCTATACTGTATAGTTTTGTGTATTGTTTATATATATATATATATATACTTTTAAGTATGCAAGTTTTGAGGAGTTTTTAGGGTTCAAACCTGATTAACTTTTGTTTTGTTAACAAGCAGTAGCAAGGTTTATTACTGCTAATCAAATACTTGTTTTTGTAAATAATCCATCCATACATGGGATCTTTGTATAAATAGAGTATCATCTAATTAGATTAAGTTCAGTCTTTATTGTGATTTAAAATTTAGCTTTGAAAAAAATAATATAAAGCAAATTTTTATGGTCTAAAGTAAGATAGCAAATCTGAGCAATGATTATATATGTGTGTGGGAAATGATGATCTGAATCAACTAATGTGTGCTGTTTCAGGATGAAATACATATATTAGAGATCATTTATCTTTTTCACATGTATGTGGGCATGTGTATCAGTTATATAAGATGAAGTAGATAACTGTAGGAAGCTTGAAAATGAGTTCAAATCTCTTCTAATTACATTAGAATTAATATAGACCATATACTTATATTTAATTATTATTATTATTATTATTATTATTATTATTATTATTATTATTATTATTATTATTATTATTATTATTATTATCATCATCATCATCATCATAATCATCATCATTATTATTATTATTATTATTATTATTATTATTATTATTATTATTATTGCTACTACTATTACTGCTACTACTTCTACTACTATGGGAGACATACCATGTGCTTTATGCAATGGTCTTACATTTGGAAAACAGCCAGAAATTACATGTATTAAATGTAATAAGTTTCATAAATCATGTAAGATCTAATGGGACAATACTGTATAAAAATAAATTAGAAATAAAGACTTTGTGATAAATATGACTATAATTCAAGTATTGGTAACAAAATGGAAGCCACTGAAAACAAAATTGAAGGTATTGAGACAGAAGTAAATGATTCACAAAAATTGGAAATTTTTGATGAACAAAATTTATGGGAAGTGGAGGGATAATATTTGTAAATTAATAGAAGTTAATGATATTTCTCAGGAAGCTTTAGTAACTGTTACAAAGAAATCAAGTCATATGTCACATGACCTAATTTAACAAGCGTGTATTACAAATGTTATATAATGAGCTTTCAAATAGGCTCTTAACAAGCTTTGCAGAATATCCCCAACCTCAGATTGTTTTCTGCTACTGGTTAATGCTTGAATATCCTAGCACCTCACTGAGGAAGCCAGTAGCAGAAACCGGTCTGGGATTGGGGATATTCTGCAAAGCTTGTTAAGAGCTTATTTGCAAGCTCATTATATAACTTTAGTAACTGTAAACAATCATAATTTTGATAAAGAAAATTTAACTAAAGGGGATACTAGTAATTTATCTTGTAAAGAAAATAGTTTTTTATTGAATAGAATTTTAAATATTATTACAGACTTATCAAGTGAAATTAAATTATTGAAAGAGGAAAATATTATGTGAAAAATATGTTATTGATTATATCAGTTAATAATTTACATGCAAATAAAAGTAATGATTATGAAAGCACAATTATTGATGGGAATTTTGTTGTTTTAAAAAGTCAAGTTGGTCAAGCATTGGCAGCCAAGTGGTTAGCACAACTGCCTTACAAGCAGTTGCCACAGTGTTCACTTCCCAGCCAAAGCCTTGACACATTAAAAAAAATTGGGGAGTTTGTTATTGCTGATTCAGACTTCCCTTCATTGTTTAAGATAAATAGGAATTCTAGTAATGGAATAGATAAATTACAAAAGCAATCAGGTATTCACAAGGCAAAACTCTCCCTGCAGTAGTGCCACTCAGTGCAAGCCAAAGTAATAAATTGATGCAGGAAGTTTTGTGCATAAAATCCTTATCTAGTGCACAAATTTTCCTGCATCCATGGATTAATCTGGCTTGCCTGAGTTGTGATTCTGTATGGAGAGTTTTGCCTCTGTGTAAACAGCTTTAGTAAGCATAAATAATAGTGATCATGTGATGTTTAGTTGGGTAATACCAATCACATATAATTAGTATCATTGATGCAAAAACGGATTTTAAACAGAATCAACAAAAGAATAAAATAATTAAAATGAAAATTGGTCAGTCAGATAAGAAAATAAATAAAAGGTCATATGATCATGATTTTAGAATTGACTGCTCCACTGGATTTAAGGAATCATTGCAGATTTCTAATCAAGATAAAATATCTAAAAAGTCATATGCCTTTTGTTTCGATGATTGTTTAAATAAAAAAATGAAAATTATAAAACTGTGTTTAATCAGCCATTCAAGCTATTGTGCGCTTTTTACAAGTGTTAAATAATAAATGAGTACATTCACTCCCAACACAAGATATAGTATTTAGGAAAGAATAAAATGAATCCACTTATTTTATTCAACCCAAATGCTTATATATGGGCAAATCTTAAGTACTGGAAGTGAAAGCGTGAGGATAGACCACTCACTTTAAACCACTGTTTACGATATCTGAATGAATGAAGTCGACGAAATTATCTAGAATTTACTAGACGTCACTCACAAATGAAGCTTTAAACATATGTAAATAAACATTTATTTTAGCACTGTTTCTAATTGTAATACATTTAATCAGCCATTCAAGCTATTGTAAATTCTAGATAATTTCGTCGACGTCATTCATTCAGATATCGTAAATAGTGGTTTAAAGTGAGTGGTCTATCCTCATGCTTTCACTTACAGAACTTAAGATTTACTTATATATAAGCATTTGGGTTGGATAGAATAAGTGGATTCATTTTATTCTTTCCTAAATACTATATCTTGTGTTGGGAGTGAATGTACTCATTTATTATTTAACACTCGTAAAAAGCGCACAATAGCTTGAATGGCTGATTAAATGTATTGCAATTAGCAACAGTGCTAAAATAAATGTTAAAACTGTGTTTTATGAAAAGAATAGACAAAAAAATGTTAAAAGTGCAAATATATCTTCTATTATAGGTATTCGAGTTAATCATGTATTGAAAGCTGTTAAGACAAGAATGAACTTTAATTTTTTTATTGATTAGAATTGATAATGATACTTCTGCTAAAGATGTGATTATGCATTTGAAAAGGACTTTAAATATAAATAGTGTGTGTTATAAACTGAACACTAGTCCTAAACAATATTCTTCATTTTATTTATCTATACGAGAATGTGAATCTGATAAACTTAATGCTAGTGATATCTGGACCAAGGGTGCTATTATATTGTCCTTCAATGGTAATTTAAAATGTTTGAGAAATCCTTAATGCTGACATATTAAATATTAAAAAGACTGTTGAAAAAGAGAATGCAAATAATATATTAACTGATAATGTTGATGAAAGTAACATCACAATGCAAGATATAAATTTGCAAAATAATCTGTGTAATAAACAATTCGTGAATTGTTATTATCAAAATGTGCATGGTTTTAGGACTAAGACAACTGATTATGAATATGAATTGTTTTTAAATGAATATGATATTATCTTTTTAAAATACTGGGTTGAAAGAAGAAATTTATAATGTTAGTATATATGATGATAGGTATTGTATATATAGAAATGATAGATAATATACTAGAGACAGAAGAAAAGGTAGTACTTTGATTGGTATTAAAAAGAACATAAAGCATAGACATATTTATTAATGATACTAATGTTGAATTCTGTTCGAATGAAGTTGGTTTAAAAATAAAAATAAAATATTATTAGGTACTATATATTTTCAATCTACTTTTGTCATTAAATGATTTTTATGTATATTTGGCTAAGGTTGAGAAGATACTGGTGAAATATTAATATGATATTATTATAATTGATGATTTTAATAAAGTTTATTATATACTACATAGTAAAAAGACTGTTGACAATAATAATAAAATTTATAGATTAAAGATTTTTGATGAGCTAGTTAGATTAATTCAACATAATAATATCAATTTTAGGAGTGGTATGTTGAATTTATTGTTTAGTACTAAAGGTGATTTGAAGTGCAAAGAGGCTGATCAAGCTCTTTTGCCTTCTGATCCTTATCATTCTCCTTTGGAATTTGTAATAGATGGTTCTCATGAACATATAAAGCCTATAGAAAGTAGTACTAGAGATTATAAACATGTTAACTATTATAGACTCTATAAAGCTCTTAAGGAAATGATCCCAATATAGCTGCAAATAAGTTTATTAGTATATCAAAATTGTCTGGATCAATATATCCCTGTTAGGTATTATTTGAATACTAATAATAAATATCCTAAGTGGTTTTCAAAGGAACTGTGTAAGGTTTTAAATAGAAAACATAAATATCATAGGTTATATAAGCAAACTAGTGATAAAGAATTGTATAAAATATTTATTGATTTGCATGCTTATACTAAGACTCTTATGAATAAAGATTATAATAATTTAAATTATGTTGAAGAAAATTTTAGGAATAATCCACGCATGTTTGGGAATTGTATTAAAGATCTTAATATAATTAAACAGAAGAGTTATAGATATAAAGTAATTTGACTTTCTATGAATGATGTAGTTAATCATTTTACAGTTATGTATTTATATCTCTGATGATAGGTCTGATATTAAATTTAATAAAGAGAATATGTTAAAAAATTGTAATTGCTGAAATGTTTAAAGTAATTTCTAAACTTAAAACAAAATCTTCTATGGGATGTGATAATATTCATAATTTTATTATCAAGGATTGTGTTGAATGTTGAAACAGTAAGATTCATATTCGAATCTTAAGTTTCACCTTTTTCTGTCGTCTCTCACTGATCGGTCTATCCCGCCCAAATTTAAACTTTTTGGTATCGAATTGTGTGTGTAGCAATATTAAAAATGTATAAATATATGTAGAATTCAGCATAAACACGCACACATTTCGATCTCAAATTAAACGCAATAAATAGGGATAAAATAATATAATTTAGATTTCTTTTAGTTATATAATTTTGTATAATTTTAATCATTTATTTTGGATTATAAAGTTCGTATTTATTGCTTTGTTTAAATTTCGTTTAATAATAATTCTAAAAAAATCTGATGTAATATTTAATTAAAAGTTAAAATAATCTTATGTTCCCTTTTTGTTTTTGAAATTTAAAAGCATCAGTCAGTGATAGATAATAGATTAATTAAAAAAAAATTCCCCAAAATATAATTAGTAAATGTAAAATGTAAACAATAGAACGGCAGCTTTCTTTAATTAAAAACCAACAAAATGCATTGATTATCCTCAGGGCAGATTAAGTAGAACCTAAAATATCTTAACAAAAATGTGAAAGATCAAGATAAAAAAAAGAGGCCATCTTAGACTTGCTGGAGACATTTCACTTAAACTTTAGCTTTGCTCTCGATCACTGGGAGTCTCCAAAAATAAAATAATTTGTTCCTGCCAAGGTATGATCAAGTAACTAGATTATTCTCCATCGGGAGATGGCCTATTGGATGCCGAACTTTCCATTGCCCGTCATAAATTCACCATGAAGATCTGCTGCCTGAAATGAATGAGAAAGCTGCTGCTGCCATGAAATTAAATGAATATCTAAATACAAGAAAGAATTGCCACTCGTGAACTTTTTTCTGCTAAACTAATGGAATCAGAAAACTTCTTATAAAACAGGTACCTGTCTGTGTTCAACTCTAGAGTACTCTAATAATATGCTATAGCTCTTCTTCATACTACTTATCTAAATTATAAAATGTAAAACTACCATATGTTTAACTAAAACTGAATAATTAATTTAATATGTAAATTTCTCTAATAATCTAGCTTACCTCACTCTATCTTTCTTGGGTGTGTATTTCTCAAATCTACATTTTATCTATAGTTATTATTTAATTATTGCCTGCTCATAATTGTCTCAATTTTCAAAGTTTAAATCTATGATCGCTTGGAACAATGAATGCGTGTCAAATTTTCATTAATATTTGCTTTCATAACTAACTTAACTTTCATATAAATCGACACGCATTCAATGCTTCATTTATTGTAATGCAGGGGTCTACAACTTCGCAAATGGCTGGCATATTAGTTGTAATAACTCCCAGTTTATATATATTTTGTATTTATTAAATCTAATGAATAATTCTAGAAAATCCCATTTCTTTGAGAGTCGCCAATGTTCTTTAGTAAATGTTGATAATGTAGGGCCTAGTTAGAAATCTATTTTAAATCTCATCATAATCGTTTATACAGTATACATGTGCTACGTTTTAGAGATGCGATGGCCCATTCTGCCGTGAAATTTCCAGATTCTTCAGGGTTGAAATTAACCCCAGTCATCCTATACAAGCGGGCATAATGGGTGCTCCCGTAGGACTTGACCTGTCATGCAGCCAGCCGGCAAATTGCAACACGTACCGCTTGTCCCTGGTTATGCTTATGTGACACCTTACTTCATCGGGCCGAGGCAGAGACCAGCCCAATACTCTTATAAACCCATTCATGGCATTGCAGTTTCAATATACTGCCATTCCATATCGCCTTTCTAAAGCGTACCACGTGTTCCTTTACTTAGTTTTATTATTCTAAACATATCACTCCGCCTCTGCATTATCTGCATAATTCACTCTCAAATAAATGTTTGCCCTTAGTTATAAATAAATATTTTAATTAAATAAATATATGTCTGCCATTACTCTTATAACCCATACTTTAGACTCTTGCATTACAAACGTATAAATCCCTCCAGGCATGCATTAGAAATACTCACTCGAGAATTTTAGGTAGCTAGATTACACCTTCAAATAAATGTATTCCTTTTGTAAACATTACAGTATCGGAAATACCGCTACTGAAATCCTCAATATAAAATAATGTCTAAATAAATAAATATATTCTTTAAAATATAATCATGTCACAAATCCCGCTACTGAAGCTGTTAGTCCATAAAATATTATTAGATTGTTTTATTAAAATGTATTAATAAATAATTTTAAACTATACGTCTGCAGTTACGTTTCATTTATTCGATACCCATTCTATATAATATTTCCTCGATTATGTAAATATGAATGTTTAATTAATATTAGTTTGATTATTGGCTAACTCGAGAATAAAATCATGAGTCTCTTGCATATCCCTGACCACCGTGCCTAAGGAAATCTTTACTAATGTCGCATCAGATGCGTTGTTTCATGGATTGTATTGTGGAACCGATAAACTATGTTCGAACTCAGTACCACGGGTGGCTTCGCTACTCGATGGTGCTGCTGTTCTGTATGGTGGTCGAATTCTGCACTATGTTTATGAGTCACATGTTTTCTGACCGTTACAATGTTTGGTGGTACCATTACATTATATTATTAATTTATCAATTGAGAAAAGTATTATTCCCAACATATTTAAGATAGCTAGGATTATACCAATTTATAAAAATGGGAATAGATCTGATACTGGTAATTATAAGCCTATTTTAATGCTGTCACCTTTTTCTAGGGTTTATGAAAAGTGTGTTTACAGTAATATTATTGCAGATATGATTGAGGTGTTACCTAATTATCAACATGTTTTTCTATTTGTTAAATCTGCTGAAACTAATTTAATGGTGATATCTGATCATATTGCTCATACCTTATCTGATCAAAAGCAATTAGATGTATATTTTGATATGATTCGAGCATTTG
Organism: Epiperipatus broadwayi; assembly: GCA_028023455.1. Taxonomy (NCBI): domain Eukaryota; kingdom Metazoa; phylum Onychophora; class Udeonychophora; order Euonychophora; family Peripatidae; genus Epiperipatus; species Epiperipatus broadwayi. The sequence goes on along the minus strand of JAQFVV010000486.1, from coordinate 453,831 downwards.
ATAAAGTTGCACATGTTAGACATTTATATAAGCTCAAAATGTTGCGAGTTAGTCCTCATTTAATTGTATGGTTTAGCAATTATTTGAGGGATCATAAATTTATATGTATATCAATAGAACCAATTCTCATCCTTTTAATAATATGGTAAGGATTCCTCAGGGTGGAATATTAGCATCTTTACTTTTTAATGTTTTTATGTGTGATGTTAATCAAAACATAAAAAATAGTATGATACTTATTTATGCTGATGGTTGCAAGTTATTGAAAAGAATTATTACTTATATTGATAACATTGAGTTCAAAGAGATATAGATTGTTCTATGGCTTATGGGTATAACAATATAAAGATTAATATTAATAAAACATGCATTGTTTCCTATACTAATAAATCTGAAAAATTTGTTTATCAGTACAAAATTGAGAATAGTATTATTACTCATGAAAAGATTGTATCTGATTTAGGAATTATATTTTGTAATCATTTTTAAATGCTCATATTAAATATATTATTAATAAAGCATACAGAAAGATGGGATGTGTTTTGAAATAAGGAATAGATTTATCTACTTATATAAAATGTAGGCTATTTTTTTTGTCTTGTAACACTTTTAGAATATGGTTATTCTAAATAGAATTTGATTAATATTTAGTCTAGAATTTTTAATGTAGAAAAAAATTTCATTAGATTAGTAATAGGAGAACATCAAAATGTTAAAATAGTTTTGAAAGAAAGAAGAACGTTGAAAGATGAAAAAGTTAATTGATGGGAAAATTGATGCCAGTTAGTTATTAATAGATTGCAAAAAGCGTATAATTTAAATTTTAATAATATTGATATTTTTTGTGATCAGTTTATTATGACTGTTAAGAAAAAACTAAACTTATAATTGAGAACATATATGTATATATAATCCTATGTATATAATTTGTATTTGCTTATTGATTTTTATTTTTTGTTTATTGTGTATTTCTGTTAAAATATAAATGTTTGAAGTGCACATAATAAATAGATATTGAATTTATTATTATTATTATTATTATTATTATTATTATCATCATCATCATCATCAGCATCATCATCATCATCGTTTCAAAAAGGAACTTTATTTCATACTAAAGGTTACATTGCTTATTGGTGTACATATATGCTTACATTGTTATATATTTCAATGGATGAGGGGTTACATTTGTGCATGGGTTTATGGCATAAATAATTTAAATGGCTTTAGGATGCACATATATATGGTAAAATTTATATAGTTCATTGTTAATAATACTTTATGGATAGCTAGCTGCTCTTGTAGTTTGGATTGTGTATATTCTTGGGTGATATTGTTTGTTACATTTTAGTTGCTTTATTGCCATCCAGGTTATTGGCATTTTCTATCAGAGCCATTTCAATTATGTTCATGGTGCATGATTGGACATGTTTGAATCTCAATTGTGTGGGTGTTATTTTAACGATTGGTTTGGTGGTTGTGTTGTTGTTGTTATTATTATGTTTCAATAAAAAACTTCATTGACTTATAAAGGTTACATGTTTTACATATTTCTATAAAAGTTTATAATCAGCTTTTCTGTACTCACTGTAATTATTTAGTAAATGTTGAAACATTTAACAGGAGACCAGGTTTGTTTTGTAATAAAGAATTTATTAGCACTTTCAAATACTGACATTATTTACTCTGAGAGAGATGACAGAAAGAGAAAAGTGAAGGAGATGTGGTTAATAACTAAAGATATGCATGTCATAAATAAAATGGACACTTGCAGAATGTCATTTATAGTTACTATTTCTATCATTAGAATGTAAATTCACTCACAAATATTCAATTTTATGCTAATTTATTCTATAATAAACTAAATAATTTTAAAACCAGACTTCAACTGTCATTACTTGTGATTATGATATTTTTTAGTATTTGAAAGTGCTTAGCCTTAAAATAAATTTCTTTATTATAAAACAAACTTGGACTGCTGTTAAATGTTCAATATTGACTAAATAATTAATGTTTTACATATGTACAAATGATTACATAGGTTACATTGGTATATTAATTTTTAAGAAACAAGATAATCAAGATCTATTTTTCATCATTTCCCATAGTGCTTTATATATAAACTGTGTTGGGCCATAGTTTTTTTTTTAGAAACATTTTTTTAAATATAGACTTTATGTCTAAATGAAAAACATGATCGATTGTAATCTGCATAAGTTGTTTCCATAGGTTATCAAAAATTTCATTTTTAAAAAATGTGGTAGTGTGTGCGGCGTGTACTATGGCCACCAGGTAATGCTGCAGCACCACCAAGAAGCATGCAAGTGATAAATTTATATCCAAAAATGGCTCAAATCGATGGAAAATTAAAATTAAAATGCCTAAGGCAAGACATCAAAAGTAAGTAAAAAAATCAAGTCAAGTGAAATAATATGTAAATTTTTAAAAAAGTACACACACATACACAAAATGTTGAAATGGCTCAAAAATAAATAAAATAAAAATTAAAAAGTAAGTAAAATGCAAATTAAAAAAGTACACACATATGCGCATGGAAATCATTAAAATAAAACACCCCAAGCAATTAATTGAAATGGCTCAAAAATAAGTAAAATAAAAATTACAAAAAGAGAAATCGATGAAATGCATAAGATACAACCCCCCCCCTTCATGTGATAAATTAAAATGGCTCAAAAATAAATAAAATATAAATTGCAAAAACAATTATTGAAAAGATACTTACAAAAGATAGACACGTAGCATCTTTTGATACCCTGCTTAACTTTTATTACGATGTATTAATACAGTTTTGAAAGAAAAGGTTGAGTAAAGAGTAAAATTTAACATTAAAAAATATAGTCAGAAACATTTCGGATGCTCGGCATTGCTATTTTTAATTTAAGCATAGATATAACGAAAGTTCTTTCATCAACAGTTCTTTATTATTTCATACATTAATAATTGTTGCAAAAATAATCTAATCAACCATAACAAAGCCATTCTCTCCTTATAGACATCAGGTTTTGTTTGCAGCGTGTTTCAAGAAAAGCTATTAGCAGATATTCTTTAAGTGCATTTCTTCCTTGCATATCTTTATGCCACCACTCTCTCTTTCTGTGCATTGTATTCATATTTACTATTACAAGATGTTTAATCAAGACATTTATTATTTTTAAAAATTTATTTTCTTTCAGCATACTTTAAAATATTTACTGTAGAATTATGCAGTTCTAGAGTTCTGCAAATCATTCTTATTTAACGTGCTAATAATTCCAATATTTGCAAATAGAATTATAAAGTTGTAGAGATTTCCTCCAAATAATTCATATTTAATAGATTAATACAGTCACTAATTATTACTTATATGATATTAAACTTAGCAGATAAACTTTTCAATTAAAATTAATCAGTATTATATATATTTCCTTTTAAAGTTATTATCATCCTGCTAAAGTCACTAATAAATTTATATCACAAAATGTTAATAGTTTTATTAAAGGAAAGTCATTATATTTATCACTACTAATAATAATTCAAGTTAGTAGAAAATGTTTTTTTTATTATTCTGCATAGAAAAATTAATAAAAATATTTTTTTACATATCCTTTGCATTGTTCTGTAGGCAAAATGGTTTGATACTCTGCAAGGTTTATCAAAATACATTTTTATTTTCTTAAAATGTTTTACTTTCTTCCATTACCACAAATTTCTGGTCAGGCTACTCATTACACCAATGAGGATAGTTTGGCTTTTTATTCCATATTGAAATTAGTACATAAACTTCTTAAGATATATCTCATGCTTTTACAAGTTATTACTATCACTTTTAAAGTTAAAACAATAAGATTTCAAAAAAATTATGTTTAAATTTTTAAAACAAAAGGAATAGTTTTTCCTTCAAGTTTCCTTGGTTTTCTCCCCCTCTCATTTTCTCAACCTATATTTATAAGAAAATTTTCTCAATACCTGATTGGTTAATTACTTCCAGACACTTGATAAAATTTAAATATTAATTACTTTGTCTAACCTTTTAAAAATGATTTTATAACTAATATTATTAAATACTTTTTTTTTTTAATTTTACTAATACAACATTTAAATTTATCTTTTATTAGTAATAATATATTCTTTGTTTAAACCTAAATTTTGATACTTAAATTTGATACATGAAGTTTATAATTTATAATATTATTATAAGTACTGATTTTAGGGGGGGAAATCATAAAATTGATACAATTAAATAAAATATATTTATTATTTAAACAAGTAATAACTAAAATTAAGAACCAGGAAGTAAATTAAAATTATTATTAAAGGAATGTGTGTGTACATTTATTAACACACACTTCACTTTTTATTTATTTCATCATTAATTAAATGATTTAAAACAATAAATAAATAGCAATTTTTAATTTGACTTTTAATAATTATATACAATACTAACATTAATCATTATAACTACTGATTTAAAACTATCTTATATGATTTTAATTATTATTTAGTTTTATTTTAAAAATAAATAGCACAATTTTCTTTCAAATTTATAATTTAAATAAATTATATTGATTTAAAGAAAATTAATTTAAGTTTAATATTACAAAAAAAATATATTTTAATCTCTTCTATAAATTACATAATAGGTTGTTATTAATTATGATATAAAATTTAAAATTTCTTTAAAATGGACCATTATTCATAACAATATAATGATATACCAAAATAAAAATGCTACAATATATATATATATATTGTAGATAAATATAAAAAGAATATGATCAAAGTATTTGTTAATTTATGTTGAGATTGGGATATGATTGATAAATGAGGAATTGGTCATGTACATGAGAACATTTTCTGTCATGTGCCTTTTTGAAATGGATAAATCTCAGTTGCTGTTTCAACACATTTTTCAAATCGTTGAATCATCAACCTGTAAGGTCCAGAGAAAGCAAGGTGATGTTTTAATGTTTGTTGGATTTATTAGCCTGTAAGAGTATGCTTAACTTTCAAATGTTGTATTTATCAGCCTTTAAAACTAAAATGGAGCAAGGTTTTATATATTGGATATTATATTTAATTATTTGTGAGTTGTAGTTAGTTAAACTGTATTAAAACTAAAATAATCCTTCTGGTGATCATGCTTCATTGTAAATCTTAATGCCCTGTGATTGATTTTTTTTTTATAAAACTTAGGGTTAATATTCAACTTTCTATTTTTTACATCAAAACTTTACTCTTACAGTTTCAAATGTCCTGCAGTCATCATCAGAGCTACAATATTCAAATATATAATCATACAATTAATAGATTATATTTATATACATAATCAATAACATACATCTTAGCCTGACCATTATAAATAATCAATTTCCATTTTGTTATTCTACTCTTAACTAATTTTCTTTTATTCTTTATTTTTTTATTTATTTAATGGTCGTTCAGTCAAATTTCTGAACAGTGAAATTATGAACATATGTATTATGTTTATGTGTTATGTTAGCAAAACAGTAATTAAGAAAATGACTAAAACATAAAAATAGTTAGAAACATAAACTAAATTAAATTTTGTAGTCGAACTAGAAATGAGAAATAAAAAGTTACATTGCTCCATTGCGTCATTTCATGTGGAAGGAAATTGCAACAAAAAAAATTTGATTGCAGTTCAAATTAGTTACATTATAAAGACGCATGTTTAAAAAACCGATAGATTTATTATTAAATGTATATATTTTCATATATGTGTGAACACATTTTCATTATATATCATAACTAAATTATACTGCTTTAAGAAAATAAAGAGATAGGATCTAAAAGACATTTATATTATTAAATGTTTAATAAAAAAAATAGTCTACAGATTTTATAATATTATCAAATATTTGTAAATGAAATGTAGTTTGTAAAATTATAATCACTAAAATGTCATATATATATATGTAAGGAAAGAAAGAAAAATTAGTTTTAATGTTTGCAAATAAATTTTATTGGTGTAATTGAAAAAATGGTAAGAATATTTTGTGATCTTTCTTATAGTACATCTACATATATTATTAAAAAATTTAACAGACTAAAATTAAGGAAGTAAAGTTACTCGTGAATTTTTTCTTCTTCCTATTATTACTGTAAATAAAATTTAAAAATCTACTATATATATATAGTCACTTATAAAGTAATTTAAGGAGTAAAGAAAATATTTATCAAAAAACTGTCCATTAAAGTATGAAGATTGGCTATCTTAATATAAGCTGAGCTTTGATTGTATATATGTGTGGAGATAATAATTTGGACCAACTGATGAGTGCTGGTATAGCACGAAATACGTTAATTGGTGATTATTTATCTTTTCGACATGTGTGTGATCAAGTGTATCAGCAGTATGAGATAGCATGGATGGCTGAGGGTAGTGTGAAAGTCTGAGTTCAAACGTTCTATATATTACATATTGGAGTGCAGGTATGAAAAAGCCTTTACTGTAGAAAAAAATTCATATTTCAAAAAACATGTTGTAAAAATTATATATTAAATCAATTCATTAAATCTGGATAAAGATGTTTTTGTTACATATCCTGATATAAATAAATACAGATTGATTACCTGCTAGGTGATAAGAGACATGTTGTGAGATATAAATAGGTTTGACAAGCAAAATGACAGTAGTATATTTTAAGTCTTGCCTCTAAACAAAAGCAGTGCAGATTGATTGCATAAAATATGAGAAAATGCTGATTAAAATTATATTTCTCTAAATGGCTTCAGATAGCTGAATAGCTTTTTTGTTTGTTCACAAGTTTAAAGTGTTATTCAAAACTCCATCCATCTCAGCAATGATACTCATAGGAGATAGCAAAAGGCTATTACTATGAATGGCTAGAAAGATTTAAGCACACTGGTCAAAGAACTGGAACTACATAATTGTAACCTAACAATGTTGAAATTGCATAGAATCAAACAATGCCTGCTTTATTAAAGAAAATAATGCTATAAGAAAAGAAGTCGACTCAGCCTTGAGATCTGTAATATTTCTCTAGTGGTATTGATGTGTAGTATCTACAGTCATGGTTTCCTGAAGACAGTCATCATAATCAGGATCAGATTAACAAAAACTAATTGATAAAGGTGTGCTCATATATAGCAAACATAATGATATCTGCAGAAAACTATGGTTTAAAACCTTAAAACATTTTCTATTTTGGTAAGCTCTGATCTTTATATTTAACCATAAGGCTTTAAGTTATAATATTCATAAGTTTTTTCCTTATTTTTCAATATTTTATATTATATTTATCTGCAAAATTGCAAAAACATGAGCAATGATTAATTTATTTATTTAATTTAATGATAACACACTTTACAAGTGCAGTTTTCATTAGTAAAGTTTAATCAAAAAGTAATGTCTTTATTTGCATGTTTTAACCATGTTACTAACTCACCCATGTTGCAGTAAATATGCAGGACACTTTCAAATCCAAATGCAAGATAGAGACTTTTAAAAGATAAGAATGACCATCTTATTCTTGTATCTAAATGAAATTATATAGGCCAATCTAAATAATTTCAAAATAAGAGTATGAAAATTGAATCTTCATAACTTTATGCCCATTATGTTATTAATTTGTAGTTAAACCAGTGAAATGTTCAAATTTATGACTTATAAGTATTAGCTGATGATTAATTATAAATTAATAATGTAAAGAATGTAAAGTTATGAAAATTAATTTTTTATGTTCTCATTTCAAAGTGCTTTAGATTGGTCTATATAATTGAATTTAAGTGCAAAAATAAGATGGTCATTCTTATCTTTTAAAAGTCTCTTTCTTGTATTTGGGTTTAAAAGTGTTCTGTGTACTTACTATAACATTGAACATTGGTAAGATAGTAACATGATTAAAGAGCACGCATCGAATGCTGATTACCTTCTGATTAAGAATTATTTATTATAAATTGTTAGCTTATATGTTTTATTAACCAATTTAATTTGCATTTGCTATTCAAACTTATTCCAAATATATTCCACAAATATCCACTAATCCTGAGAAGCCACGTAATCCCAATTACGAATATGTAGAGATAATGGTAGTAATTTACTATGAAGATAATCAGTGTTAAAATTTCCAGAAGTAGGCTTCCTATTTAGAAAGCTTGGCACATGAAAATTAATTCTAAATTAAACCTAGAAAAAGATATTAAAAACATACTTTTGGAATAATTACATAAGTAATATTTACTAAGGCAATAAACCTTTTAAGCATGTGTGCTTGAAAATACGAAGGTAGGGACCTCTACAGATCTTAGCCACAAGTTTACATAATCAATGTATGTTAAATAAATTTATAATACTTACATTTAATTTCACATTTGGTGCTAAGATATTTGATCATCATCATCATCATAGTAATGAATACATTAACTGTAAATACATATGCATTTCCTTAATTATTTCTAATTATTTATATTTACACTGCTTCTATTCATTACTTGAATCCTTTATAATAAGTAAATAACAACGTTTATATTTCCAAATCACTCCATTGTTAAAAATAAGTTCTGATTGAAATATTTTTTTATTTAAATATAAGAGGATTACTTTTTTCTTAGTCTGGTGGCAATTGCTCAAAATATACTACACATACAGTCTGCCCTTCTCTTAAATGAACAGATTAGAGCAATCCTTGCCATGATAATTAATAAAATTTATATGTAAATTACAATTTTGGATTTCCAAATCATATTTATTTAAACATTCTAATTTCATATAAAAATGACACATTGCTATTAATAATTTATTTTAAATTAAGCTTATTTAAAAAGATTGCTCATAGTAAGTACAGTAATTCTGTAATATGATTAGACAACAGTTGTATAGTAGGTAATTACATTTATCAGTCATGTTTTTTAAATGTCAGTATATGTTTAATATATAATATATATGGTATATGAGCACAGACTTTCACATGACCCACCACTCTCCACACTATCTCATAACACTGATACACTTGAACACATATATGTTGAAAAGATAAATAATCACCAATATACATATTTCATGCTAAACCAGCAATCATCAGTTGGTTCAGATTACCATCTCTACACATATATTCTATAAGTTCTCAGATATATATTAAGATAGCCAATCTTCATACTTTAATGGACAGGCTTCAATCTAGTCCACCCTCCAACTCTTCAACCATCCATCCAATTAAAAATCTGATGGTGGAATGCTCAAAGGCCACTCTTAGGCCGAGATTCTTGTCACACCCATGTTTATCTAAAATCAATCTGACCCCTCATGAACAGGACATAATCCATTTAATACATAGTATTTAATATAGCATTGTGGTAATGTGTTGGATTTTGAAATATGTGTTCCTGGGATTAGTTCTGATGCTGATTTAAAAATGTTTTTTATACTGATATTTTTTTTCTAATACTGATATTATTTTTTTATGTTTTACTAATCTGTTTTCCTTGAATTTGGACTGTAATAAGGTGTGATACCTAGCTAAAAACTCATAATTGATTTATAATATTACCCAAATACATAATGGTCTAAATCCTAAAAAACTGAATTAGAAAAAAAAACTTTCATTAAAACAATATTATTTAATGTCATTGTTTTCATTATAACAATCATACAACACTACTTAAAAACTTCTAAATGTCACACTATTGGGAAAATGCCTAAAAAATTATTATCTATTCTAGTGGAACAAACCAAGTGTTGATTTTTTTTCAGTTGTTAACATAGCTTATCATTAAACAAAAAAGAGTACTAATCTAATTGCTATCTATTTTGAATGTTCTCTTTAATTGAATCTATAAACACTACTTTAAACACTGGGATAACTAATCACAAAATTATAGCAAAAATGGTTATTTATGTCAAGCGTTGGTTGTTGAGTGGTCAGCACAGCTGCTGTACAAGCAATTGTCCCAGGTTAGCGGGTTCACTTCATGGCTGATGCTATGACACATGAAAAAAATGGCTATTTATTCTAGCCATCATATGACTAAATTTTTTATAAATTCAATGTTTAATCTAAAACTTTTTATTGCTAATAGATCTTTTATTTTTTGGCAATAATTAATTTCTCATTTCAATTTCTTCAGTTTAAAGAAGATGGGGGTGATGATGGTGGAGTATTGGGAGTGAAATCATGTTGGGGGAGGATGAGGAAATTAAAAAAAATGATTGACAAAATGTAGATAAATTTCAAAGAATCATTTTCTTCTTTGTAATTTAAACAAAAAAATCAGTTTGGAAATTTGGATTGTTCTTCCTTTGTTTTGTTTCTTGTTTTTTTTTTTAAAAAAAGGAAGAAAAGTCTTAAATTTGGATTTTTTTTTTGTCTTTAAAAAATGTATACTTTCTTTTTTAAAATCTAGATTTATAAAGTTTTTTTTTTTTTTAGAAAAAAAAAAGGAAACGTTTTCTAGTCACTCATTGCAGTAAATAATTAACTTTTTAGAAATCAATTTATATGTAAACGTTTTGCTTTTCCTTAATATTGTTATAGTAATTTTATTTTAAAAAACAAAATTTAATTTTACTTATTCTTGGAAATGTAGTTATAATTTAACTTTGAAAAGAAAATGTACATGTTGTGATTTAAAAAATTTATGTTTTTATTCTAAAAATTTTTAGATTTTAACAGTTGTTTATTTTTTTTTAGTAATAACTATATTGTTTAAAGAAATATATTCAAAAGTCATCATTAAAGAAGCATCACTCTGTCAATTTTGTGCCAATATAATCTTCTCGGTGATGTTGAAAGAGAACCTCCTTGTGATAAATGTGAGTTGTCTGTAAAGAAATTTTACACTGTTCTCATCATGGTTGCATGTTCTATATGAAGTAGCAATCCCTTTTTTATTATTGTAAAGTTAAAAGAAAACAGATACACATAGTAGAATTAGTCTATGCAACATATTAGAACTTCTATTCTATTTGGTAATGGAGCTCCCTGTAAAGATGGTGATGAAGTATACTGGGAAATGTTCCCAAACAATTGTTGATTGGAATAACATGTGCAGTAATGTATGTTCACAAGTTATGTCTGTCCAAGCTAGAGGACAATTCATATGAATGAACAAACACCTGGTTGAAATTGATGAAGCCAGATTCATTGTTTATGGAAAATGCAATCATAGTAGGCTACCTTTATCTGACTAAATCAATTTCTAGAGATAGTATTATTCAGACAGTTAATAAAAAAATTACAGTTCTTGAGTAGACAGCCCATGAGAGATTAGTTTGAAATGTGGATCAGATTGGCACTACTTTTGTATAAAATATTGAGATAAATCTATTTTTGTACCCATTATTAAAGGAGATTGTGCACCCAAATCAGTTACTCATTCAAATGAATGGCCAGCCTACAGTGAGCTTAATTCAAAAGGTTTTATTCATTCCACTGGAAATCATCAACATTATTATATTAATCCCATGACTGGAGTAAATACACAGGCACTAAAATGATCATGAGTGGAGGTTAAGGTGAAAATTCTAAATATGATAGATACACCTTGATTATATGAGATGGAAAATGGCTCAACAAAGTAGTGATGGTCTGTTTTCAGTCTTTTTACAAGATATTAATGTTGTGTATCATGGTTAAAAGAAGATTTAAAGTTATTTACATTTATTTAATAACAATAACAACAACAAAAAAATAAACAGAATAAATATATTATTACATGGAAAATAAAAAATTATACTTTCTAACTATTTTGAAATTTTGTTTTTAATCAAAGGCAAAACTCTCCATACATTAGTGCCACCCTGTGCTAACCAGAGTAATCAGTAGATGCCAGAAGGCTTGTTCATAAAATCCCTATCTAGTGCCTACTCATCCAATATCCCCAGACTAGTTTCTGGCTTGTGGCCATCATCAGTGAGGAGCCTTGGATCTGAGAGCACTGCACCTAGATCTTAGGTTCTAATGCAACCCTCCAGCACCCACCTTTTAACTCTACTTTACTACAAAACTATGAGAATGAAATTGAAAACAAAAATTTTTTCAATCTAAGCTCAATAGCTTATATAGTCATATGGGTCTGAACTCAATCCAGTACCCATACATTTTGGTGTCTTTGACTCTTAAACAACCATAGCCACCACTATCCTATTAGGCAGGATTGGTGTTAAACCACTAAACATCACATGATCACCATCTCATACTAGCACATAATTGTTGTAAACAAAAGCAAAACTCTGGTTAGCACAGGGTGGCACTACTGTATGGAGAGTTTTGCCTTTGTTTACAACAATTATGTGCTAGTATGAGATGGTGATCATGTGATGTTTAGTGGTTTAACACCAATCCTGCCTAATATTGTTTAAGATCCAAAGACACCAAAACATATGGGTACTGAATTGAGTTCAGACCCATATGACTATATAAGCTATTGAACTTAGATTGAAAATATTTTTGTGTTTTCCAAATTTTATTTTCATAGTTTTGTAGTAAAGTAGAGTTAAAAGATGGATGCTGGAGGGTTGCATTAGATCCTAAGATCTAGGTGCAGTGCTCTCAGATCCAAGGCTCCTCACTGATGATGGCCACAAGCCAGAAACTAGTCTGGGGATATTGGATGAGTTGGCACTTGTTAGGGATTTTATGCACAAGCCTTCTGGTATCTATTGATTACTCTGGTTAGCACAGGGTGGCACTACTGTATGGAGAGTTTTGCCTCCGTTTACAACAATTATGTGCTAGTATGAGATGGTGTTCATGTGAAATTTTGTTTTTATTAAATACACCTGGGTCTCATTTTATGTGGTAGATAGGTTCCTCAGAAAATGCACACAAAAGAAATTGCACAAAAATAAATGTAACTTACCTTGAAAAATGGGGGATAGGGTCTGTAATTTTCAGAAATAGGCATAAAAGCAAAGCAACAAGGAAAAATTACTTTAAAATTAGCATTAAAAAATAATGAAATAAAGTATGACTAATAAAAACTTTCAAATATTTGAAAAAAATTAATATAAGACAAACTTTTTTTACTTTTTTTATTAACTACAGTATTTAATTTTACATTTTTTTCATATATATTTTAATCATTACCAATATTTGACAATATGCATTCGTTTGTGAACTAGTAAGAAATCAGATTCATGACGTGATGTACAACTAGTGCCACTTTCAGTCCTGTGCTATTTCTATATTTAAAAAATGAGATCGCAATCAAAACAAAAAGATTATACATTATCATTAGAAAGATTATTTTCAGTTTATAAAATCAATAAAATTTTCATTATCATTTATTTTCAAATTCTAAAAAAATATTTATTTCTGTTAATATCTAACAAAATATGTTTTAAAAGATTAAAATTTTTGAATATTTATTGTGATATCTTTATACATATGTATAAATCTATTATTATTATTTACTCATTAGTATAAGTAGGTTATTTACATAGAAGCTAAGATTCTAAATACAGCTTCAGGCCATATTCACATTAGCTGCTAATATAATGTTATATTTTTGAAAAAAAAAAAGTATTCCAAGTCAAAATAAGTTATTAATAATTTAAATTTCTTGATATCTAATAAATATAGTGAAATATGAAAGATATTAAAAAGAAACATGAATCACATAACTTCAAAATTGCATTAAAATAATCCGTATAAAATGAGACTCGGGTGTACACTCCAACCAACTGCAATTATTATATATGACTATATTTTTTCCACCCAGTCACTTTTTCCAAACTAAAACATTTTCCTGCCCTCAATGCATCTTACAAGAAATCTTTTTTTTTCTTGCATAGTGATCATTTAAATTTTATTATTATTTAGTTTTTAATTTAAAGAAAAAGTAAAATCTAAATCAAGATTTTTTAAAAACAGAATTCATTATTGTTTAAAATCCAGACAATTTATTTTTATTTGTAGTGCTTAATTGGATTTGTGTAGAATGTAGCTGAGAATTAGTTTTCATCAAAGTCAAAAAATGCAATTCACATCACTCCCACTCCCCTCACTTCTTAAAAAGATAAAAAGAAATAAGAAATTTACAAATTTTTAAAATCATTCAAATTTCTAAACCAAATCTGTCAATCAAAAGAAGACATTTGAAATAGGTACTATATACAATTCACCTCTCCCCCACATGCCTCACTTTTTAGAAACCAAATAAGAAAAAGAACTTAAAAAAAAAAATTTTCTCATGTATCATAGCATTGGCCGGGAAGCGAACCCACTAACCCGGGACAACTGCTTGTAAGGCAGCTGTACTGACCTCTCGACCACTGATGCAAAATCAGACAACAAATCAAATCAAATCTGTCTATTATAAATCAAAACAGGCTGTTTAAATTAAGGAATAGTACAGATGTCATTCATCCCCTTTCCTCTCACTTTTTAAAAAGCTAATAAGGAAGACGAAATTTACTAAATTTTTAAAAATAAAATCATAAAAAGTCCAAATTTGTCATTTATAAATAAAAAAAAAAAAGAACTTGGAAATTCTAAAGTAATCAATATTGTAAGCTGATACCCAAAAAATCCAAAAAAACCTTGAAAATTAATCTTTTTAAGAAATTAAAAAAAAATACTATTAAAAGTTTACCAAAAAAAAAACATCTGTCAATAAAAACTAATAGTAACAGATGTTAGATGACTAATAGAATTTATCAATTAAGTCATAGATACTGTGATGATAAATCAGTACTTTTTTTAAAGAAATCTTCAAATGATCGATTAGTTATGCCAGTATTGTTTCTTGGTGTCAAAACAGTGTTTAAAAAGTTAAGAAAAGATAAAAATAGAAATGTAGATAGCCAATTCGATGGGTACCCTCACCTTCCAAAGTTATGGTAATGACTTCTAAAACTTTATTGAATAAATAATATAAATATAAAAATTTCTTCTCTTAAGTAATCTTTAACCTCTATATTGAACTGTATAGCATGTATATAATAACTAAAGCATGTCTAATATAACTAAATTATTGAATCATGAAGTTATGCAGGATTCGAACTCAGACTTTCACACGACCCACAACTCTGAGTGCCATCTTATATTACTGACCCACCTGATCACACACATGTTGAAAAGATAAATAATCACCGATATTGTATTTCATGCTAAACTAGCACTCATCAGTTGGTCCAGATTACCATCTCCACACATATATACAATCAGTATTCAGCTTTATATTAAGATAGCCAATTTTCATACTTTAATAGACAGGCTTAAAACTAATAACTCATCCATTTCATTGAAAATCTAATGATGGAATGTTAAAGCCCATGTTAGTGTCAAGATTGTCATCCTACCCATGTTGATATTTAGTCATTTTGACCCCTTATGTACAGGAGAACAATCCATTTATACATATATATGCACTGAGAGTTGTGGGTCATGTGAAAGTCTGAGTTTGAATCCCGCATATATTACATATATAAATGCAGGTGTAAGCCTGTATAATGTATCATGAAGTTATGTAAATATCCTATTATTGAATAATGTTTGAGAAGCTAACTATGTTAATAGAAAACATAAATAAGTTATACCACTAAACATCACATGATCACCATCTCATACTAGCACATAATTGTTATTAAACAAGGCAAACTCTTTATACAGTAGTATGAGTAGGCACTAGATAGGGATTTTGTGCACAAGCCTTCTGGCATCCATTGATTACTCTGTTTGGCACAGGGTGGCGCTACTGTATAGAGAGTTTTGCCTTGTTTAATAAATAAGTTATACATGAGATTTTGAATGAAATTAAAAGTAATAAACAAGAATTATTTCCAAAGAAATTAATTAACTTGCTAGATAGAATCAACCTAATTAAAACTAATTGTTATTTATTACATAAAATTTTTTTAGAAATTATTTTGTGGTCACTAAAGTCAGAGATTTAATATGTAAATACAAATGTAAAAGTATAAGTAGTTATATTTTTTGACATTTTACTGTTTCCGTGTCTTTTATTAGACAAAATCGTGTAGAAAAAATTTCATTTCATGCAACTGGGTGTTCTGGCATTTAACTTGCACAAAGGTGCTTCTTATTCATGCAGCAGCCTAATTCTTCAAAGACATTTTTTCAGAATTATATAAAGACTATTTACTTTCTTTGAATATTTACCCAAACATTATGCAATATGCCTAAAACATATATAAATAACATTAAAATTGTTAAGTATGAAATCATGAATTGATTTGAGTAAAGCTTTACATTTTCATATGAAAGAAATTACATCTGCCTTGAATGAACTTTTTACTACTATCTGATGTTCACTTCTTTCCAGAGCAAATACTGTGCTAGTAAATATTACAAAATTCATTTTATTTCCCATTTCATTTAGTACAATATATTCAGTGTACTAGACAAAGCAATATAATTTTCTATTTCTTCTTTTCCTATGTATTGATTTCTAATTTAACATATCATACCATTTACACCTTTCTTAAATACTTTAGCAATACTTTTATTTATATCAAACTAAAAGTTTTGATTGTCCTGCAGTCATTGTCAGAGCTCTTGTTAATTCTATTTCCAAAACCCAACTGATGATGACTGCAGGACAGTTGAAACTGTTAGTTTGATATAAATAAAAGTACTAATAAAGTATTTAAGAAAGGTGTAAATGGTATAATAAACAAAGTAAATAGTGTTTTACAGATTAAAGATATAACATTAGAGTTTGCTTCTTTATTTATTAAATAAGTTCAAAATCTACTCCAAGACATAAGAATTAGTGAATTTCAAAAACCATTAGCAGATTAAAAATTAGTTCAAGAACCAGTTCAAAGTGCAAATATTCTACATACTACATCCATAAAAGAAAAATTTTTTGAACGAGATAGGCATTGGTGAAACTTTAGATAACTGTGGCAAATTATAAAAATTTGTGCTTTTACTCCTTCATAGACAGTTTGATTTGTCAAATAGACAAAAGATTTAATTAAGCTAGAACCAGATATTTTAGAAAATTATAAAATAGTTCATTTTGCTGAAGAAGTCTTTTCTCTTGAATTCCTAGAACAAAATGTGAATAAATTTTTGAAAATTTTTTAGATGTTTTTAATGAAGAAAAAGAATTCATGAGTGAAGTATTTTTCTTAAGAAATATATTAAAATAGAAATCTTTAGCCAAAAGAAAAGTATTAATAAATAATTGCAATGCAATTTTTTCCAACTGATTTTTATTCAACACTTGCTGTGACTGCAGCCAGTGCCAAATACTCATTTAATGAACTGAAATTAATCAAAACATTTTCAGATCGACAAAGTCATAAAAGAGACTTAATTCTTTAGCAATATTATATATTGAAAATAGAAAAACGGAAATAATAACTTTGAAGACATAAATAAAAAATGGGCTATTCAAGGTTTAAGTTTTGAATCAAAGTTTTACAAAATAAAACAAAAAAGAAAATCATTTCAGATGCCGTATTTGTGCTACAATGCACGGTGTAACAATAAAACTATAAAAAAACCTAATTTTTAATTAAAACTCATTAATTCATTATGTATTTTCATAAATATTAGTTCTAACTATTGAATGTGAAATAAATCTGTAAGTTGTATTTTTACATTGGACTATTTCCATCATCTAATATGAGTATTGAATGTCTTTAGAAAAATTTAACTTTATTTAAATATTCCAAATACATTCAACTGTTAGTAATAGCACATCAAACAGGTTAGTAAATTCACGTTTTGAGAGGTATTATTTTCCCCTCTTCTTCAGGTGTTGCTGGCATGATCAGTGACAATATTAGCATGGGGTTCGAATCTGGAACCTTAAATTCTTGATTATTGAATTTTAAGGTAATACTCTAACCAACTGGGGAATCCTACCAAAGGCAAAAGTCAGTAGAGTGTAACCTTAAAATTCAATAATCAAGAATCTAAGGGTCCAGGTTCGATTCCCATGCTAGTACTGTCATTGGTCAGGCCAGCAACACCTGAAGTAGAGTGGAGAATAATACCTCTCAAAATATTGTGCATATTCTAACCTGTTTGGTGTGCTACTATTAACAGCTGAATGTATTGGGAATAATTTAAATTTTTCTAAAGACATTTAATACACATAAAATATTAGATGGTGGAAATAGTCCAATACAAAAATATAACTAGAAGCCCATCATTACAAACCTCCAGGAAATCTGTAAATTATTTATTTTAAATTATTATAATCAGTGGCAGATTTAGCCTTTAAAAGGTCTGAATTGTTACAAATTTTGAGGGCCTTGTTAAGTAGAATAATGGGTATTGAGAGATGACTTGAACTTGAATATTGGGTTTAAACATAACATAATAATTCCTGGTAGTTGATGGGGGAGGGGGTAATTCTAAAAAAAAAAAAAACCAATTCACTTTTCAAAGTAATAACATAATAAATGAGAGTCATTTTACTTAGAAAATATTGAAATAAAAATTATATATTCGCCAGGAAATATCAAATTATTATATATATATATATTTTTATTGTCATTTAGAAACTCCCTATCTTACAGAAACTGAAGCGGGAGTCTCATACACTTAATGATAAATTCATCACTGATTAAAATTATACTTATTTATATTGTAATTCACATATTATTAAGTAAAAAAAAATTCCAATAAAACTTTTTGGTTCTTGCAACAGGGTTCTCATATATAGATAACTGGTCCTGATTCTCCATTTTTTACCATTATTGATTCAAGACAGAATGGAAGTCGTGAGAAGTTTATTCCACTTTCTCCAATCTCTAGTTCCTCTTCTCCACACTGCACTAACAATATTCCTTATTTCATTCATTCATCACACATTTAGAGTTGCTTTTTAGATCTTTTACAATCTCTTAGGGTCCAATTTAAATCTTCGACCATCTATTTATTAATCAAGTCTTCTATTTAATATGTCTGGTTCAGATTATTTCATACTGAATTGACTGTTCAGTTACAATGTACTACAAACTCATTTGAATTATTGTTTTAATTTACATAATTTCTGGAAAAAAAAAAAACACGCTTAACGTTACAAAACAATAAAATATTTATTAGACTAGTAATCGCAGTGAATTGGGAGAGAAAAATAAACTTCTAGAAAGTAAAGTACAAATATTTTTTTTATATGCTTAGAAAATAAAGCATTCGTGTTTAATAATTGCATTAAATGAAATTATTCTGAAACTATTCTTTTTTTTGCTAAAGTAAATATAAATTTCTTGTAATTATGAAAGTGAAAGTATTAGTTAAATAATAATTTATCAAATAATTCTATGGAAGGAGAAAAACTAACAAATTAAATTGTAAAAGATACCAGAGAATGATTTATGAGCCATAACGTGTTAATTAACATATTTTATTGACAGGATGACTTTTGCAATAAAAGTATATTTAACTACTGCATGTTATCACCTAACAGTGCAATTTTTTTTTTTAAACCGATAACAAAAATAAGTTAATCAATATTTCCTTTTTAAATGTCAAATGTGTCATTTATAACTTTTCCATATCCAGTCTTATGAGTATAGTAACCTAAAATATTAGTGACATCATTATTTTCATATCACATATATAGTAGTGCATTACCGTTTCTTGATTATTTCTAACTATGTCACGAATTGATTTTTTTAAAAATAAAATCAAAAAAGCAGGAAATATTATTTATCTAATAAAAAATTAAATAAACCACTAAAACATCACATGATCACCATTTCTTATGCTTGCTCATAACTGTTATTAAAACAGGAAAAACTCTCCATATAGTAGTGCCATTCAGTGCAAGCCAGAATAATCAATGGCTGCCAGAAGGCTTGTGCATAAAATCCCTATCTAGTAGGTACTCACCCAATATCCTCAGACTATTTTCTGGCCATGGCCTTCATCAGTGAGGAGCCTTGTATCTGAGAGCGCTGCACCTAGATCTTACAATCTAATGCAACCCTCCAGCAGCCACCTTTATCTCTACTTAACTACAAAACTCGGAGAATAAAATTGAAAACACAATAATATTTTCAATCTAAGCTTATTAGCTTATAGTCATATAGGTCTGAACTCAATTCAGTACCCATACATTTTGATGTCTTTGATTCTTTAATAGTCATATAGTCATATGGGTGCTGAACTGAGTTCAGACCTATATGACTATATAAGCTAATGAGCTTAGATTGAAAATATTATTGTGTTTTCAATTTTTATTCTCATAATTTTGTTGTTAAGTAGAGATAAAAGGTGGCTTGGAAGGTTGTATTAGATCCTAAGATCTAGGTACAGTGCTCTCAGATCCGAGGCTCCTCACTGATAAAGGCCACAAGCCAGAAACTAGACTGGGGATATTAAATGAGTAGGCACTAGATAGGGATTTTATGCACAAGCCTTCTGGAATCCATTGATTACTCTGGCTTGCACTGAGTGGCACTACTGTATGGAGAGTTTTGCCCATTTTAAAAAATTGAATACAAGTATAATCATTATATTTTCTAATACATGTATATATATAATTTAAAGTGACACACAATTAGCATTACTAGGATGTGCACTAGCGCTTGAATTCAGAAAAAGAGGACAAAACATTAAACTCATAGTCAGAAGGTCATTAATTCATCTCACTCTCAATATTTTTTCAATATCCTCAACCATTCATTCAAGAATTAAACTTTTCTTACCAAAAGATATTCTTATCATGGAAACAGTTACTCAGGAGTTACCACTATTAACAATATATAACAAATCTGAAAATTTATTAGTAATTGACAAAATTAGTAAATATGCAGCATTTATGCAATTTGCTCCTGTGTGAATATAAGTCAATTATCTTTTATTTTTAGCTGGAATATCATTTTACAACTTTAATTTTTTTTATTCACTATTATTTTTGTGCTTTAATAATTAAATAAAAAGATAAGTACAATCCATACTGCATAGATAATTGTTCTCTCAAAATCTTAATCTACAAAACTTTTTATCAATCATTAATCAGTTTGTTTTTATTAATTGAAAAAGTTTTAAGAATATCAATTATTAAGTTTTGTTTCTAATTTTAACATTCTGTTATCTGTAAACTCCACAGATTTACCTAATTAAAAATTGGATAAGATTAAATAATCACTGGCTTATTTAAGTTTAAAATGTAATCACTGGCTTGGCTAATTAAAAATTGTTGGAAAGTGAGTAGACTAATCCATTAAATTTAGTATTATAAAAAGACTAGCTGAGAATTTTTTTTCATTCTAATCTATTCTGATTCAATTTGTTCTGTTCTACATTCTTCTCAGCTGGGATTCTGTTTTATTCATGATAGTTATCTTGCTTGCTTAACATGTGGCATGCAAAACTTCTATCAATGGCCATGTTAAAAATTATGAGCAGCTAATGCACAGAGAATGAGCTGCATTCTCCAATATGTAGTTGTAGGCCATTGGCTGTTTAACTTTGCTTGCTGAATAATCAACTCCACAGCCGACTACTATTTTCAAATATGCTATACAATTAAATGCACTTTGCAGTATGACAGAAGTAATTCCAGAACAAACTCTTATACTAGATCAATGAAACCAGTAAAAGAATATGTGAAAACTCGTACCTACATTTGTGCATATGTACAGTTATTTAATTTAATTTTCCAGAAAATAGTATCCCTTTACCAACTCTTCTCTGGACTTAAGGTAAAACTTTTCTTAAAAAGTGGTTTATTAAGACATTGATTTAAATTTTATATTTTATACTGTAGTCTGTTTTATAATCTATTTTTTGTATTATTATATTTATATGTCTTACCCTTAATTTGTATCTCAGTAGCTGATAGTTTGAATCTAGAAAGTTTAATCTTTTGTTTCTCTTTGTAAAAGGCTTTAAAAAAATATTTTTGTGTGCGTTTCTCTCATAAGGTTGAGATAGATTTATTTAAAGAAAATATCACTTCCCAATGTTGTCAATTGCATTCCATGCTACTTTTAATGAGAAGTTTTAGATTTAAATTAAAACAAGTGGTAGTTATAATTAAATTTGTAAAGAGCATTACTCATTATGTAAAGTAATATACACCTGGGTCTCGTTTTATGCGGTAGATAGGTTCCACAGAAAACCTGCATTAAAAAAAATTGCACAAAAATAGACTTGATTTACCTTGAAAAATGGGGGATAGGGTCTGTAATTTTCAGAATTCGCATAAAAGTAAAGCAACAAGGGAAAATTACTTTAAAATTCGCATTAAAAATAAGGAAATAAAGTATGACTAATAAAAAATATCAAATATTTGAAAAAAATTGGTACAAGACAAACTTTTTATACTTTTTTTTATTTTATTAACTACAGTATTTAATTTGACATTTTTTCATACGTATTTTTTGACGATATGCTGTTCATTTGTAAACTGGTAAGAAATCAGATTAATTGATGTGATGTAGCTTCTCCTTGAACGAAGTCAAGAATCTCTCAGCAATTATTCCCAGAGAAACTTGTTAGCCACTTTATTTTCCATTCCCCACTCTAAGTTTTCCCATATTCTGCTCCATCCCATTTACACAACTAGTGCCAATTTCAGTCTTGTGCTGTGTTAATGGTTTTCTGTTGACAACTGATTTTTACTACTGAAATAAATTTTAAATGTTCACATTTTGTTTCTATATTAAAAAAATGAGATTGCAATCAAAACAAAAACATTATACCTTATCATTAGAAATATTATTTTCAGTTTATAAAATCAATAAAATCTTCGTTATTTATTTTAAAAATCTACATTATTTATTTCTGTTACACCTAAGAAAATATGTTTTAAAAGTTTAAAATTTTTAATATTTATTGCGATATTTTTATATGTAAGAATAAATCTATTATTATTATTTACTCATTAGTATAAGTAGGTTAGTTATTCTAAATACTTCAGGTCATAATTCACGTTAGCTGCTAATATAACAGTATATTTTTTTAAAAAAAAAAGTATTTCAAGTCAAAATAAGTTATTAATAATTTAAATTTATTGATATCTAATAAATATAGTGAAATATAAAAAATATTAAAAAGAAACATGAATCACATAACTTCAAAATTGCATTAAAATAATCCACATAAAATGAGACCCAGGTGTATATTAAGGCTATAACCTTAAGACCATGTGTCTGAAAAACAACAGTAGGGACCTCTACAAATTTTAACACAAGATTTATTTTAAAAGACAAGAGCAGCCACACTCTTATCTTCAACCTACTTTTTAAATATATAGGAGAATCTAAAGCATTTTGACTTGAGAGTATTGTGGACTTAATTAGTGAGGTATTTAATAGCCTTATGCTTTCTAAAGCATTGTGGACTTAATCAATGAGGTATTTAATAGCCTTGTGCTCTCAAAGTATTGTGGACTTAATCAGTGAGGTATTTAATAGCCTTATGCTCTCAAATAAAAATGCTTTAGATTCTCCTATATATTTACAAAGTATGTTGAAGATAAGAGTATGGCCTCTCTTGTCTTTTAAAAGAAATCTTGTGTTAAGATTTATAGAGGTCTCAACAGTCATTTTTCAGGTGCATAGTCTTAAGTTATAGCCTTAATATATATATATATTAACAGTGGTAGTTGTAAAAGAGGTAGATTTTATTTTATAGATTTTTTTTATTTTATAATTAATAATGTCACTGAAGATTTTAATTAAAAATCATTAATATACAAAAACTTGATCCTAGGTATATGTGTGCATAATTTTTATAAAGTAAAGCTTTTTAAATTGTTGACAGTTTTCTTGTTTACTCTATGTCATATGTGTCTGAAAGTAAAAAAATAGTTATATATGTGTGTGCATTGTATATATTGCTCCTAGATATTTATAAGTTATTATATGTTTTGGCTCCTCATGATTTTTTAAATTATTATTCCCCCTTCATATATTCACAGTCATTGGTATGTTAATAGATGGGTAAAGTAACTTTTCTTTCCATGAATTCCCACTTGAAATGTTTATGGGCACATATGTTTAAATTGGGTAGAGATATTCCTTCCCATGATTATGCATATATTTTTGCTTTTTAACATGTTATTAAGCTCTATTTATTGTCACTCATTATTTGTTTCTTTTCATGGTTAGATCCAATCACTGCATATAAACTTTGTTTGTATAATAACCTGTATGTGTGACCATATATATATATATATATATATATATATATATATATATATATATATATATTAAGTTTCAACCAGTAACCACCTAAACATTCACAGTAAAATATAGTAATCAATATTCTCATTGCTGTCAAGGCAACCTTCACACCTTTTAATAGCAAGAATGGAATCCATTCTTACTAATGGTCCATTGAATATATATGGACACTTAAAGCTTGCAACTTGACCACAGAGTGTGAAATATTGATACATTGAAGTTTAAATAAACCTCTTTAAACATGAAATAAACATGTCACTGTAATGCAGACTAATAAATAGTCAATTAACATTACAAACTGCAATACTTTTAAATTGCCCATGTATTATTTAGAAATAATAAGTGAAATAGTGCCTAAAGATAATCTGAGATAATGATATAATTAAGTTCCAACCAGTAACCACCTAAACATTCACAGTAAAATATAGTAATCAATATAAACAGTGAGGATTGCCAATTCCTCTACAAGCTTTATGATAAATGCTTAGCCAGAGCCAGCACTTAAAATATCTCTGTCAGGAACCCCTCCCCAAACCCCTGACCATGGTTTCGTGCTTTGGCACTCCTCAGAGAGGTGTCAGGGTAGGTTCAGACACTAGATCTAAAAATACCAACCCAAAGCTAAGCACTTAGCTAAAAGTTATCTATTGAGTGGAAAATCTGAAATTTTCAGACATGTACATGTCTTCAAACCCAGCTATCCAACTCAAATAGCTATATGGGGCTGATAGATCTTCAGCCATGCCACATAGTAGTAGTCATAGCAATATAAAATTGCATAAGACTTTTTGGCAGAGACTATAAATAGTCAAAATAAAAGTCATAGATCATTTCATAGATCACATGACCCTATCTCTTAAGCTTGTAAGTTATAAACAGTGAGGATTGCCAATTCCTCTATAAGCTTTATGATAAATGCTTAGCCAGAGCCAGCACTTAAAATATCTCTGTCAGGAACCCCTCCCCAAACCCCTGACCATCCTCAGAGAGGTGTCAGGGTAGGTTCAGACACTAGATCTAAAAATACCAACCCAAAGCTAAGCACTTAGCTAAAAGTTATCTACTGAGTGGAAAATCTGAAATTTTCAGACATGTACATGTCTTCAAACCCAGCTATCCAACTCAAATAGCTATATGGGGCTGATAGATCTTCAGCCATGCCACATAGTAGTAGTCATAGCAATATAAAATTGCATAAGACTTTTTGGCAGAGACTATAAATAGTCAAAATAAAAGTCATAGATCATTTCATAGATCACATGACCCTATCTCTTAAGCTTGTAAGTTATAAACAGTGAGGATTGCCAATTCCTCTACAAGCTTTATGATAAATGTCTTCAAACCCAGCTATCCAACTCAATGTCTTCAAACCCAGCTATCAATATTTCTCATTGCTGTCAAGGCAACCTTCACACCTTTTAATAGCAAGTATATATATATATATTTATATATTGAGATCCTCTGAAAGGGCACAAACAAGCAAATCATAGTATATCAGTTGTGGGTAACCGCATTGTATTATTTTAAAAAAAAATGAAATAGTCTTAAAAATTTTTAAAGATTTTTGCTGGAAATTGTTTAAAGCTTCAGATGTTGGTTGCTTATGCATTTTTTTTTTATTAACAATTTTTAAGCCTCTATTATTATTGTATTTAATGAAGTATTTAATGCAAGAAAGGGGGGTATATTATTATAGGAATTAGTATATTTAGTCAGGAGGATGCAAAGTTTTTTTATTTATTTTTAGTGTTTAATATTTGTTTGAATGGTTTTCTGATCTATTGACACCCATCCATGTTCAAATATTGATTAGTAAAATATGTTTAACCTATAGCCAGATTAGTTGTATTTAGTCAAGATAATTTAATATTTATATTACAGTGTATGTGCATGAGTGTATATCTGTATTATATTTCATTTCATTTTCATCTTTTAATAACAGCAAACAATAGTACATTTACAATAAAAACATTTAGATTACAATAATTATCTTTAATAATTTAACAAATATATATTTTTTTTCCAATGATTAATGGATATTTGGATCAATGGATTATTTTACAAATTAAATAAATTATTAATCATTTTTGTTAACAGTTAATTAATATTCATTTATTTCAAATTTGTAAAAAGTTACTTTTTTTATTGTTACTTTTTTTGATTTAATTGTGAAGGTCAAATTTTTTTTTAGAAAAGATTTCTTGCATAGTAAATTAGCTTCAGTGCAAAAGGTGGAGTTAACCTTTTGAGTGCAGATGACCTTTTGATGGAAGGAAGAGATGTCTATTTAACAAACAGTCTTTATTAAAAATTGCTCATTATTGATATAATTGCAGCCAGTATATTATTCTTCTCTGCTATAACAAGTATATATCTCTTCCAGAAGTCAAATTAATTTAAAAAAAGCTTTAAAGTAAACTTCAAGAGAGTCATAGGAAATTCTAGTACGGAAAAAGTCTTCAACTAGAATGTCAGGCTAGAATATAAGAAGGTATATCAGTTTTCATTTCTTTACCTAATTTAAACATTTGAGTTAACCACCTCATACTTATTACTATTTTAAAATGTATATCTATAATATTAAGCTTGCATTACCTTATTTATTTACTATTAAGAAGGAAGTTAAAGTGCATGAACTTTATAATCATCTAACTAATCTATGTGAATTTTATAATATCTTTTGAAAATGTGTGCAGAACATTTTTGCAGGATTTATTTTAACTTCTCATTTCATTTTCTATCTTACTTCTACAAAAGTTAAACTAAAATTAAAGAATATGTGCATTCTAAAGTAACATGCTACGTTTAAATTCATTACGGAAAATGGCTTTATTTTTTTTGTGTTTTGTATTTTTAAAATAATATGTGCTTTATGAAAGAAAGTAAAAATATGAATTACCCTGAATAATTAAAAGATGCTACTTATTGAATATGTACTTAAATTGGATGGAAGGATGGGAATGCAGTATATTTCTGTTCTCTTCAATATGGATGCATTATAAAATAAATTATTATTAATTGTGGAATTACCAACGTATTATGACATATTAATTGGCAATGTTTAAAAATAACTATATGTATGCTAGCTTATAAAATGTCAGAAAAAACAAATGCTATTTGAGAAATTTATTAAGAACAATTGCTTATTTAATTAAAAAAACTACTACAGAGTGAATTAAATAATTGTTGTACAACTGTAGCTGAAATGTCTTTCATATTACAGTCAGTATAAAAGTTCGTTTGTTACGTATGATGTAGTAAACTCAATTAGCTATGCTAAGAACATTGAAGATACTAGATCAAATTTAAATTATGATTATTTTTTCTTGTCCTACAGAAATTTATTTTATGTTTCTTATTAAACATGAACTCAGTTTGGAATCTATCTCCGTATCGATTAATAAACTTGGAGAAGGACTTTGCAAGTGAACTTTTTATTTTAAGTCAAAGAAAAAATGACTTTTGTTTCTTTATTTTTTTTTATTACTTGTCATCATCAATGTACATGATAGACAGATAGGCATATTTATTATTATGTTTTGCTTATAATTTTGTGCTATTATAAACTTCTAGATCGTCTCGGAATGCGTACTCACAAATTGTGGATATGCTGGTAAAAATTGATTTTATTCAAATATGCTTTGTTTTGTTTTATGAAGGTAAAAATATTTTTTGTTATTATATGGTTAAAGAGAGATATATATTTTATTTTGTATATTTTTCTTTATCTCAAAATGAGAATTTTGGCTTCAAAGTAGTGAGTGTCTGATAGAAATATTCTGCCAGAAATAGCAAAGAAATCTCGTTCGTAATATTTATGACCAATTAAATTTTAAAATAATTTAAAGTTTATTCTGAATTAAAAGTTAAATTTTAATGTATCATTTAATTATCTTATTATTTGCATAGTATATAACTTATAATTTTTCTTATATTCTTATTTATGCGTGTATGTATCTGTTTTGAGCAATTATTATATTTACTGGGTAAAAGTTCATTTTATAAATAGTTTCCCCATATAGATTTCGGATATTGTCGTATTCTAAAGAATTAAAAGGATTAGTAGGTTATCTGTATGTATTTATCTGCCAGCATATATATAATGTTAAATATGTAGAAGAGCTTTGGGAATGGAAATTACTCTGGATGCATTCTATGTTTATATGGATAAGAGATTTTGCCTATGTAGTGTATTTTAATAATTTTCCATAAGTAGAGCCTATTTTATATTGTATGCGTATTACGAAATGATAGTTTTGAAGATGAGTGATATTTTTCTTATAGTCCTGGTGATGAGGAAAAGTCCCACACCAATAGTATATTTCAGAATTAGATGAGTTATTGTTGAAGTATGAAATGATATTTAGGAAGTTGAGTGATGTTTTTCTTATAGTCCTGGTGATGAGGAAAAGTCCCACACCGATAGTATATTTCAGAATTAGATGAGTTCTTGTCAAAGTGTTAAACAAAGAGTTTATTTGCTCCTCATGTGAATTTTCCTTGGAACATTTAGTTTGTATAATCGTGAAAATATAGCTCTGTGTTATTTAGTATGTGGCCAGATAAATAGTTAAATTAAATTCTTGATATAATATTAGTGTCTTATTTTGTTGGTGGTCTACAACCTTGTCTGAAATGAAATAATTGTTTAATATTGCCTCAATAACTTGATAATGTGTAGAAAAGATTGTTTTCTATTATTGTTGCTTAAGATATGACACGCGCGTAATATAAACAATATCGCGGATATAAAAGTATAGAGTTATTGAAATTAAAACAGGAAATAAATGCTTTAAAACACATTATAGTAATTTAACATAAAGTTATAAATCATCAAATCATTAGAATGAATATGATTTTAGTGCTATGCATGAAAGGTGTATGTATTTAGATAGTTATTTAATTAAGTTAGTAAGAGCTGCTTTATTGTTGGCCAAAGGTACAAATTTGCTTTATTTCAATAATTGATAGTAAATCCTCTCAAAATATTTATTGTACCAATAATATGATATATTATTTAGTTAATGTTATGCTTAGATGAAATACTTAAGAAAAGCAGGTATTCAAAGTCAGAATATTCAAGTTTTGTTTGTTAATTTTGCTTTCAAAAGGGTATGAATAATAAATAATGTAATATAATAGGGATAATCCTGGACTGATGTCCAAAGATTTATTTGAGAATTAAAATTATTAAGACAAGTAGTCTTATTGTAAAATAATTATGTTAAATTAAATTTCAGTGTTATAAATGATTTGTTTATTTATTAAAAAAATTGTCTTGAGTTATTCTTGTATGCATTCGTGTACTAATTTCCACATCTCCACATTTCATACATCTATTATAAAATAACTGTATTGTTTTATAGCTATGATATTAAATATTCTGGTATCTGATAATATTGTTTCCTCAATCCAAACATTATAAGAAACATTGCCACTTGTTAAATGTATGAGAGGGGTTGCCTAGTTAATGTATTGGTTAGATAATGATGTGAGATTAAAATATACCCAATTTCTGTCATTATATAATTGCTAAACACAATAAAACATTTAGTCAATTTATCTCACCACATTTTATTAGAAGTTAGAATTATAAATTCTGGGCCAATGTAGTTTCTTTAATTCAACTGTGTTTTTAAATTCCCTGAGATCTTATTGTATATTCCTTGATTGGCATTAAGGTAGCTGTTTAGATGATGATATGCCAAATCACAGAATTGTTTAGTGATATGATTATATCAAGCTGATATATGTTATACTTGGATGATGGAAGAAATTAAGTTGAAAGGATATTTTAATAGTCTTTACAAATAAACATTGTTACTCTTTATCATGCAGTTAATTAACAGAAGGATTTATATTTTATTTAATGTTTTATAATATTTCTTCATTTATTTATAATTATATATTTTAGAACTTCCTGTAACCTCCCAATGAGCTGAGCTGAATGTAGACATAGGTAAAGAGTCTCAGTAATAATTTTATATCAGATATGTTGTTATATTGTTCTATTCGTTAATAGAACTGGCGCCCTGGGCATTACTCATATAATGTATATGAGCGGTGTTGTGAGCATGGGTTACAATATATATATATATATATATATATATATATATATATATATATATATATATATATAGATAATGAGGAAGATTGCTTGAGTATTAATTGTTTGTTTATGCCAGTATTAATGATATATAGGCATACATCTGAATAAATTGTCAAGTCTTTGTAAACTTCAGGAATTATTAATAAATGTAAAATTGAAAGGAAGTGTAATATTGTAAACTATCAGATTTCAGATACAGTACATACTTATTTAAGGCAGTTAAGTAATAATCAATCTGTCTTGTTTGAAATAATTCTAATATTTAAATCCTACCATTAAATTGGGTACTACATTGTTAAATTGTGAATAAATATTTTTTTTAATTGTTAAAGTGTCCAGAATTTTGTTTACTGTTGTCTGCTCTTCCAATTGTTACTTAGCCAAAAATTAAGAAACTGCTCTCAGAGACTATAGGCTTTTCCCACAACATAATTTATTTAATCTTAGATTTTACAACATGGTCCATAAATATTCAAATAACATAATTTAATTTATGGTGCAACAAACTAGGAGTTTGATGATGATTTCGTTTTGGTGGTCTGTCTATAAAATGTCATATAAATACAAACTCGATATACCCTGACATATCAAAATCAGTTGGCAGAATATATTATTCAACTGGCAATGGTTGGCATGTTATGACCAGAAATAAACAGCCAAAAAAGTTGGACAGTGCAAGTAAAGTGACATTCATGGAAATATGGTGATATTATGGAGTGGAGTTTATTATATAAAAGCATAAATAGAATACAAATAGTGAAGTTTATCATAAAAGAAGAAAAGTAATTAAACATATTAGAAGCAGAAGTTTATATAAAATAAATACTTTTTTTCTCTTCTCTTTTCCAACATAGAAGCAGAGAATCAAAGTAAGAATCTAATACTGGAGTAGATAATATGGCTTGCTAAAATGATGAAAAGAAAAATAGAAATTGGATAAAATTCAGCAATCAAAAGAGGAGATGCAACAGAAAATGAAGCAAAAGCATGAAAATGTTCAATTAGAAGAGAGTGAAATAAAAGAAAACAGAAATAGTAGAGAAGCAAATACAGGACAAGTTCAAATAGAGATAGACAATAAAAAGAATAAAAATGTAAAAAAGCAGAGTACAGATGTAATAAAAGAATACATAGGTGATAAAGATAATTTGAAGGCTGACACACAGTGGAATAGTGAACTTTTGTGTTTAGAAAAGAAATTTGCTGCATATAAAGAGCAGCGTTATGATTTTTTAAGTTATTTTGATAATTCATTGAATAATACAGTTTTTATCTACATGATCAGAAATCATAGTATGAAGTTTAATCTATTGAATTATTATATTAACATCTTAGGGGAGATACAAGATAATCTTAAAGGCAAAGCTGAAAGACTTAAGTATGAGCCAAAAAAGGAATTTTTTGGAATACCTTCCAATATTCAGTTTGCCTGCAATCTCAGTAATAAGAATTGTTGTAGAATTTTGATGCAGAAAAATTACAGAACTTTGCACTACTATCTATATGATGAATAAGGACATTATGTTATCAGATTGGTTTTACCTGGCCAGTTAAAGAATATATATTTTACGCTGAAATTATAAAGGCCATTTTGAGAATACTTGATAATCAATTACAGGATGAAACACTTGCTGATGAACTGGTAAAACATAAAGATGATGAAGATCTAGTTAAACTAGATGATCAGTCATACAGATTGAGAGCAACAATACACATAAATAGTAAAATTGCAAAAAAGAAATAGCAATCAGTTTAATTTCAGAACAAATTGATAGACGACCTAAACCAAAAACCCAGTAATGAACAAAATATTTGAAAGTGCATCCAGTCGGCAGAAATCAGTAAACAACATCAAATAATTTTATTTTTTTCCCATGTGTCATAGCATCATTTGGGAAGCAAACCCGCTAACCCGGGACAACTGCTTGTAAAGCAGCGGTCGCTGACCTCTCAACCACCAATGCTTGACAACAAATTTAATTTTAAGTCAATTTTAATTTTAAAAAAATGAAAATTTCCTTATGGCAATAAGTCAACATTAATCATCAATTTAATTTTTTTTGCCCTAAGCTGTACAAATCTTTGCTATCTTAATATTTAATTTATTTTAGAATATTTTATGTTGGCAAAGCATAAGCTTCATTTCAGCTTTTAAATTTTGTTTTTTAAATGTATTTGTTTGGTAAATGTGCACACATTAATACCTTTGCATTTATTATGTTGGGCAATGTTATTTTTAGTTGTAAAAAATAAAAAAAATATGTACTTTCTAACTTTTCAATCACTAATTAATTCATTTTTATTAATTAAAAACTTTTAAGAAAATCAAATATTGAGTTTTGTACCCGATTTTAACACTCTGCTATCTATCCCCACCACCACAGTTTGATCTAATTAAAAATTTGGTAAATCTATTAAACTAAATAATTATTGGCTTATCTGAGTTAAAAATGTAATCATTGGCTTGGCTAATTAAAGAATTCTTGGAAAATGGGTGGGCTAATCAATTAAATTCAGTACTATAAAAAGACTAGCTGAGAATTATATTTCAGTCTAATCTATTGTGTTCCAATCTATTTTGTCCTGTTCTACATACTATATTTTATTTTGTTGGATTTCTGCTTGTTTTCATGATCATTACCATGCCTGCTTAACAAGTATATCCAAAATTTGTACCAGTGACCATGTTAAAATTATGAGCAGCTAAAGCATTGGGAAATGAGCTCCACTCTTCAATATGAAGCTGTATTCATCAGATGTTTACCCTTGCTTGCTGAGTAGCCAACAGCATGGTCAACTATCACCTTTAAATATGCCGTACAATTAAATGCACTTCTCCATATAATAGGGGTAATTCCAGGACAATCTTCTTATAGAAGATGAATGAAACCAGTAAAAGAATACACTGAAACTCCTATCTACATTACTGTATATGTACATTTATCTAATTCATTTTTTCCAGAAAATAATGCTCCTTTACGAACTCCTCTCTGGATTTAAGATGAAACTTTTTTATGAACTGTTTTATTAAAACATTTCCAGTAAGAGATATACAGGCTAAAGATTTTAAATTTTATATTTATACCATGGTCAGTTTTATAAACTATTTTATTTTATATTCTTATATTTATATGTTTACATTTAATATGTAGCTGAGTAGTCAATAGTCTGAATCTAATTTTAAAGTTCTTTTGTTTCTTTTTGTGAAATTTTTTTTTTTTTAAGAAAATTAAAGCAATCGTTTTTGTGTGTTTCCCTCATAAGATTGAGATAGATTAATTTAAAAGAAAATCACTTCTGTAATATTGTAAATTGCAGTCCATGCTACTCTTAAATGATAGGTTTTAAATTTAAATGAAATAAAAAAAAAAAAACAGAACTAGTTTTAAATGAGCTAGATTTGATTTTACAGTTTTCTAATTAAATAATTAATAATGTTCTTGAAGATATGTGCACATAATTTTATAAATTGACAGTTTAAATTATTTATTCTGTGTTATATATTTCTGAAAGTAATGAAATAGATATGCAGATATATGTGCATTGTATAGAGTAATCCTAGATATTTATATACCATGAAAAGTAATCATTATATGTTTTGATTCCCTGTGATTTTTTATTATTATTCCTGTTTGACATATTCATGGTTATTGGTATACTAATACATGGGTAAAATGACCTTGATGCTCACAGATATGTATGTTTTACAATGGGTAAAGAGAATTTCCTTTACATGATTATGTATGCATTTTTCTTTCTATCATGGGTTATTAACAGGCTTATTTTTAATGTCTTATTATTTGTTTTATTTCATGGTTGGATCCAATGCATCACATATCCGCTTTGTTTTTGTAATAGCCTATGACCATATATATAATCTGGAAGATTGCTTGAGTATTCATTGTTTGTTTATGCCAATATAAATGATATATGTGAACACATCTGAATAAATTGTCAAGTCTTAGGGATTGTTAATAGTACTAAATGTAAAATTGACAGAAAGTGTAATATTTAAATTATCAGTTGTCAGATACACTACATACTTATTTAAGAGAATTAATTGATAGTCAACCTGCCTTATGTAAAATAACTCTGGTAGTTAATCCCTATCATTGAATTGTATACTATGTTGTTAAATTGTTAATAAATATTGTTTAATTGTTAGATTTGTCCAGCATTTTGTTTGCTGTTGTCAGCACTGCCAATTATTCTTTCACCAAGAATCTCTGCTATTCACAATCTAGAGGCAATTTTAGATATATTAGTGATGGGTGCAGTAGGCACTCTTACTTGGTATCTTCATGAATATATTATAAATTTTCTAGGCTAGAGGTTTAGCAATACCATTTGATGATAAATATGAAGTGTCGGCTGATTGATACAATACAAAATATTATTTAAAGTAAGACTGTTAGTTATTAAAACTTATTTAAATATAATTTTTAAAGATTATATACAGTAAATTGATCTGTGCTGTCTCACTAGAATGTAGAAGTAGATTTTTAACTTCAAAACAACTTAAAGAACAAAAGTAAATAGTATAGTAATGTTCATACCAAAACTGATAGTTCATTAAAAATGAAATAGAAATCATGCTTTGGGTTTTTTAAGAGCATAAATAATTTATTTTATCAGGTGATAATTATTCTAAACCCTTTGAGAAGCTTTAATATCATCTTTCTTCATAATAGAAAAATGAATGGTTTACTGTTTAGGATAATCTTTGTCTGAGCAATAATGAAAATATTCGTATTGTTACTTTGCAAACAATCTAATAGCTTATGTCAAGCATTGGTAGCCTAGTGGTTAGCATAGCTGCCTTCCAAGAAGCTGGCCTGAGTTTGCTTCCCAGTCAAGCTTTGACATATATAAAAAAACAATCTAATAACTTATAAACATTATACTTTCCATTAACATATATTGTGTTTAAAGGTGCAATAATCTGAGATGGACCTATGGGCCCATTACAGATTTCTCTTGTTAATTTACAGGTGCTTATTTGAAGTTTGCTATAGATTTGAATACATTTATCATGATTTAATACATATTTAATATTATTTTAGCCTAAAATTGGCTTTTAAACTGAAATAACATTACATTAAAGGCTTGACCATTTATTCAAAGTCTTTGCACTATTTGTCATTTCTTCATATAAAGAATTCAAAGTAATATAAAAGAAAATTGTAAACTATTGCAAATCAAGACCAAACTAATAATAAATTATCTCATACATATTCATAATTTATAAAATTATAGTTTTGGTAAAATTTATTAAAAAATGTATAATTTTTTTTCTACAGTACAGGCTTTTTCATACCTGCACTTCTATATGTAATATATAAGGGGTTTGAACTCAGACTTTCACATGATCCACAACCATCCATACTATCTCATATCATTGATACATGTATAGCAAATTTCTAAGCCCCCTAATTTCTGATTGATCAATTAACATTTTCATTTAATTAGATATAACAAGATAAACTTATTATCCGAAATAGTAAAAAATTGATTTGAATTATATTAATTATTTTATTACTATACACAATTCAATCTATTCCTCATACATAATCATTCATAATTTTTATGCAACTTTCCCTCTGTATCATTTAAAGAATATCATCAAAGTTAAGACAATTTTTTGCACTTTCCTATAGAACAACTAAAATCAAAAGCAATTTAATCCTCTTAATAGGATACATTATCAATTAAAATCTACTTGGTAGATTTCCTGTTACTTTTTATTATATTTTTGCTAAGTTTTAATAATTAGACAAATCAGTAGTGATTTTAAAGTATACATTAGTAAGTTTATGTCAGCTTCCTATAAAATAAATTACCATATATGCCTTATAGGAACATTTTTCAATGCAATTTAGTATAAAATAATTTATTTCTCCTTGCTTACAGTTTCAACTGTCTAGCAGTCATCATCAGAGCTGCAATATTCTAATGTATATAACCATACAATTAATACATATCTCTGCATACATACTTATTAACAATATAAACACTATAAACAATATGATCCCTATAATAGTATATCCTTATTCATTTTTAATTAATATTATAATTCTATTTTTTTCAATTTATAATTATTCTTAAATAACTCTACCTCTTTTAAATTCTTATCAATTTGTAAACAAATTTTAACTGAAACAATTTTAAATTTTCTTACATTATTATTCTATCTCCCTCTATGAGCATCTTTTAAAACTACATCCTTTTTTAATAACATATACATATTTATTTAATTAACAAAGAATATTTTTTATAAAAGTAAAGTCTTTAAATCCAAATCGTTATTTAAAGATGGCCTAATATTTTTAATTAATATAGCTTCTATCTTTCTATCTTTTTTATTGTTAGTATAATTAATCATCTTTAAACAGGTCAAACTCTCCATGTAGTAGTGCCACTCAGTGCAAGTCAGAGTAATCAATGGATTCCAGAAGGCTTGTGCATAAAATCCTTATCTAGTGCCTACTCATCCAATATCCCCAGACTAGTTTCTAGCTTGTGACTTTCATCAGTGAGGAGCCTTGGATCTGAGAATACTGCACCTAGATCTTATGATCTACTGCAAACCTCCAGAAACCACCTTTTATCTCTACTTAACTACAAAACTATGAGACTAAAATTGGAAAACATAATAATATTTTCAATCCAAGCTCAATAGCTTATATAGTTCATATGGTCTGAACTCAGTTCAGTACCCATACATTTTGGTGTCCTTGGTTCTTTAATAACCATAGCCACCACTATCCTATTAAGCAGGATTGGTATTAAACCACTAAACATCATATGATTACCATTTCTTATGCTTGCTCATAACTGTTATTAAAACAGGCAAAACTTTCCATACTGTAGTGCCACTCAGTGCAAGCCAGAGTAATCAATGGATGCCAGAAGGCTTGTGCATAAAATCCCTATCTAGTGCCTACTCATCCAATAACCCCAGACTAGTTTCTAGCTTATGGCTTTATCTTTATACTATCTTTTTTCAAACTGATGTCCTATTTGCAATGAATGTAAATAAATAGGTGATCATTTACCATACTTGTGTTGGGTTAATCTTGTATAAATTGAATTTTTGTTTCACTACATAATAATTTCTAACATTGTTAGCTTGACCTGATTTACACTCAATTTTATATACTCCATCTATGCAATTTTCTACATTTTCTACATATTTATTGTCTAATATATTAAGTACATTCTTTTTTCTTTTATGTACTATCTTAAATTTTATCACATTATTAAACTTTTTATATATTGTATATGATTTTATTTATATTTTTACAGCATTAATCTTATAAACTTTTATATCTCTAAATTTATCTTTGTTGCATTTATCTTTTTTAGAATTATTTTCAGTGTTATTATTCAATTTTTCTTCTGATAATTTTATATTATCTTTTATAACTTTAATTTGATAATCATTAATTTTAAATTCCTTAATTATGAATTCTTCGTGCTTACTATAATCTTCTCTTTTTAAGTAATAATTAATACTATTTATTTTGTACTTTTTGTCTATATTTGAATTCCAGCTAGCTATATTATTATCTATATTCATTTTTCTCTATATAGATGACTCTATTTTACACTTACCATTATAATATGACTTTATTAACAGAATATTTAAATATGACATTTTGTTTTCCTTTTCCCTGACTATTGCAAACTTTACGTGTGCATCTAAGTTATTAATTTCTTCACGCACTTTTAAAAAAGATTTATATGTGTGAAAGTATGTATATTCAGGAGCAAAAGATTTAAAAATTTTTAATATATAATATACACATTGCTATATACGATTCTTAAAACGAATTTAGTTGTCTCATATTGCATTTTTAGATAACATTATATTTCAATAAATATATTTAATTTATAGAAAAAAATTCCAAATATAATTTGTCCTGAAATTATCAAAAGATGTTGTCCCCTTATTTTGGTACCACGTGTATTGGAATTATAAAGTAAAAGAAGATTGTTAAAAGAAAATTATACTTAAAAATATAATTTTAATATAAAATTAGTAAAAAAAAATTATTCAATAAACAATAGGTATTATTTGTTTTATGTAACTATCCTAGTGAAAAGGGAAAAAATGTACTTGTAGATTTTATTTTAAATAAAACATAAAATCAGAATGCAATTAACTGTAATTAAAAGAAAATGTGAGATGTGACATTTGTTCCCCTCTAACTAAAGATGGCGGATTGAAACTGATTGTCAAGATGAATTTAGTAAATAAAAGAATGTGAAAATTAATGGTAGAAAAGAAATAAAGTTGAGGGAAGATAAATCTAGACACGATAAAAAAGAAAGGTGTAAACAGGACCTTTTGGATATAAAGAGAAATGGCGATCCACATAGAGTAGTCTTATTCTGATGCTAATTCTTGTTCTTATTCTTATTTTATTCTTATGCTGCTTCTTAAATAATAATTTTTTTTCATTGGTGGATAAAAATTGTTAGAACATTCAGAAGCAAGAAAGTGCATATTCATCATTAGAAAGCTGTTGAAAAATGTCTTGCTATGTGTTCATCAGTACCTACAGGTTTGATCTTAATCAAATGCATTGCTAAACAAATACAGTTGCTAATGCTTCCTTTCTCACCTGAAGCTGATAGAATGTCTTGATCATGATGCCATGCCTACTTAAGGACCAGACCCTGAATAAGCTAATAAAAAAAACCAATTCAACTATATTATGCAGAAAAAAAATCCATTATTATGGTATACCTATCTCTACTACTAGCATCAGGTAAGATAAATAAGAACTATATATATGCATTTTATAATTTTAACTAAAATAGATGACCTCTTAATCCATGAATTGAGCTAGTATTTACTATTAAGAAGGACTTTACAATCAAGTTAATATTCAAGATTAATATGGCTGTTATAACTTTTAGACATTAATGAGTTATTTTATATGTATTATATTTATGTTATATGTTAATGGTTTAATAATATTCAATAAGGGTAGTATTAGTAAATAAATTTTGTATTTATAATTTGTAATTATTCATTTATTAAATCTGTGTGTTAATTTAAAATCAGCAATCTTATAATTAGTTTCTTGTTTATAAATATCTATACACTTGATTAATTAATGTTTATGAATCAAATCTGATGCAAAGAAAGTGGAACATTTCAGTCTCCATTACTTGACTATGTGGCAGGTCTTTATAGACACCATTCATTAAGCACTGGTGCCCATAAATAGCAAATAAATGGAAAAAACTAATAGTTTGCTCCAACACTGTAAATGCCACATGCTTAGAAGTACAATAATCAGGAAATATAGTAGAGTTTTTCTAACATTTATTTCTTGTTGAATTAAAACCCTTTAACTGATTCCTTCAACTTACTTA
Organism: Epiperipatus broadwayi; assembly: GCA_028023455.1. Lineage (NCBI taxonomy): Eukaryota > Metazoa > Onychophora > Udeonychophora > Euonychophora > Peripatidae > Epiperipatus > Epiperipatus broadwayi. The sequence continues at coordinate 414,232 of JAQFVV010000486.1, read as the reverse complement.
ATCTTTCTCTAATTTTTGTATTGGTCCGCTACTTAAATCTGAGAACAATATTATTCATTACTTTCATTTCCAGTTGGTTTCTATTGTTAAAATATTAATCTAAAATACACAGAATTTTTTTAATTCTCTTTCTAAAAATTAAATAATTTTAGATTCAAATTGGTTAAATGTAATGAAAAATTAAAAATAATGTTAATAACTGAAGAAAAAATGTTTAAAAAATAGACAGTGGTAAAACAAAAAAATTATATTTCAACCAATCCGTGGTGTTATTATTCAGTCTGTAGCTGTCAACATAATTTATTTTTCTGAAGAGCTATCATTTTCCCAAATGTATTTTTCTTGTAATATTAAAATTTTTCCAAATCAAATGTTATATTTTGATAAAGTAATGTAAAATCTTATTTATGAATGTATAAAATTATGATAGATATAATTATTTACTTCAGTACCACATTTCATTTTCATTTCTGAATTTGTCATTTAGATATGCCTAATTATGGTCAATTAGCAATACTTATTTTGATTACTGATCATTTCTCCAAATGTATTTTTCTTGTAATTTTAAAAATTTTCCAAATCAAACTTTATATATTTGGTGATCTTTTTAGAAACTTTATATTTCAATAAAGTAATGTAAAATCTTATTTATAAATGTAAAAAATTACAATAGATATAATTATTTACTTCAAAATACGAATGAGTAAATGATTTTATTTTGATTTCTTTAGAAACACCTATTATTCAAATTACAGTTGTTAGGTGTCAACAACTAGTCTTGAAAAGGGATTACTTTCACAGGCTTATTTTTCTTGTAAAATTTAAAATATTCCGAATCAAGCTTTATATTTCAATAAAGTAATGTAAAATCTTATTTATGAATGTAAAAAATTACAATAAATATATTTATTTACTTCAAAATCAATTATGAATGTGTACAACATCTTGGTTTAGTTACTGACTTTGTCATTTAGAAATGCCTACAGCACAATTTACAGATTTGGCAGGCATCCAATGAGAAAAGAGACTGGTCTAATCACCAATAGCCAGCAAAGAAAATTGATTTTTTTTTTCAAAATATAACTCTATATGCAGCCGTTTTTAGAACTACAATTTTAAATTTTGAATTTCCTATAAAATAAGCCTAAAATGAAGAAATTGAGACCAAAATTGACCAAGAGGTGGTGCATACTATGTCCAAAAACAGTAAATAGCATTTGGCCTAATAAATTAGCAATGGGATCTAAACGAAAATAACAACTGAAGGGTTAAGAAATGGCACAATTTGGTTAATCATATATATTTGTAAATAGAGTTTGTAAAAGTATATAAAACCCCAATATGATTTAAAATGGTACATATATATATATATATATATATATATTATGATAAGAAAGAATATAAATGATTATTAACCCATCCAATTAAACTGCTTATGAATATAGATAAGGTCATTAAAGATTTGCATGTTTTCTCTAATATGCATTTAACTTTGCAATGATATTGAAAAATGGGCTCAAAATAGTACCAATCATTCTTAATGCAAAATATTATATTTTTTATTTAAAAAGATAATGGTTTGTATTATTGTTTGATAGGCAATATGATACCTAAGCATCCAAGTAAATTTAAATATAGCAATTCCGATCATTTGATTAAACTAAGATTTGGCTTTTTATTTTACTTATCTGTATTAAGATTTCACTCAAAAATCTTTAGCTAAGAGTCTATCATTTTATATAATTATATTTATATTAATATAGAAAGTCAGATGTCACATGACTTTATATATATATATATATATATATATATATATGCACCATTTACAATGAACCATAATTCAATTATTAATACATTTAACTCATTTCTATTCAAACAATTTCTATCCAAAAGATTTCAAAAGAATATTTTTAATTATTAATAACATTATATGATCACCTTTCTCTTCTATTAATATCATTACCCAATGTATAACACTTTATGCATTATTTTACATTCATTTTATTATTGTAATATACTCTGCATGGCTTAGTGCAGTGGTTGAGTGTGGGATTAAGGTTTTTGACTTGATTCCAGTTCTGGTGCTACCAGACTTTCAGACTTATAAACTTGTGAGCAGTAAAGCATTTCAATTAGTTATTTATTGTAATAACATTATTATATAGTTCTAATGTAAATTAAGATAGCTTGTTTAAAAGCATTATTGGATTGAAAAAAACATCCTAATATGAATCATTTTGTTATATTCGGAGATGTTACATACATACTAAAAACATAAATGTAGAGGATTTGAACTCAGACTTTCAAGTCCCTTCACCATCCACACTATCTCATACTACTGATACCCATAACCACATACATGCAGAAAAGATAAATAATCACCAATATGCATATTTCATGCTAAACCAGCACCCATCAGTTGGTCCAGCTTACCAACTTCCATACATATATATAATCAGTGTTCAGTTTATATTAAGATAGCAAATCCTTACACTTTAATAGACAAGCTTCAGCCTACTCCAACCTCCAACTTTTCAATCATCCATACCATTGAAAATCTGATGATAGAATTCCCAAATCCCATGCTGATGCCAATATTGCTGTCATGCCCATGTTGACCTCAAGTCATTCTGACCCCTCATGTATAGGACAGTATTCATTTAAATGCATAGAAGAAGGATGGTTTAACATGAAATACATATATTGGTGATTATTTATGTTTCTGCATGTGTGTGGTCATGTGTATCAGTAGTATGAGATAGTGTGGATGGTGAAGGGGCTTGAAAGTCTGAGTACAAATCCCCTATATTTACAATTAGGCTCCAGGTTTAAGAGTGCCTGGTATTTCAAATCATACTAAAAACATGTAAAAAAAATTAAGTAGAAAATATAATTTGTAAAAATAAAATAGTATTACATATTCAAATTTTAAATGAATGTATTATTATTAAAATACTTAAATATATCTTACCTTTCCTGTAGCTACTAATACTACAAGAAAAGAGGTTCCACAAAAGATTATTACAAAAAGTAAAGCAAGTAAGAGGGAGTGCTTCAGACGTATACAATATCTCTGATATAGATCTTCAAGATCCATGCTTTTAAAAATATTCTAAAACAAACAAATCAAAATAAGATATATTTAATAAAATATTTATCTACAGTAGAAATAAATATACTAGTAAATGAAAATTTATATTATTGTAAAATGTGCGGAATTATTTAATTCAAATCATATTTCTATGAATGGTTTTACAGTGGTGTTATTTAAATGTGTGTGTATTTTTTACGCTCATGTTGACATTTTTTGAATGACCTATTTATTAGTAACATTCTTCTTAACTAAATTTAACTGCTATTTTTAAAAAGTTTTCGTCTTTCTCCATTTTTATAATATTTGGTAAATATTCAGCAAAGCAATTAATCTTTTTAAATAGAGTTATTTTTTGTATGACAGATTTTTTAAATTATACTTTAAAGAGACATCAATTTTTGAGATAATAAATTAAAATAAAAGTAGAATTCATTTGAAAAATCATTTCATCTACATATATGTAGTTGTAAACAGATTAAAATCTTTTCTATATGCCATTACAAATGATTATCATTTACCATTACCTTTTGCACGTTGATTTAGAAAGTTTTTTGACATTATACCATATGTACGATTTTTTTTTTTATGGAATACTAATTTACATCAATTTAAGTTTATAATAATAATATTTTATTATTAAGTGGTATAATATATTAAAAGTGATTTTTGATAATTATATGAATAGCACTTACCCAAAATAATATCTATAATATATTATGTTCTTCTTTCCACTATAATTTATAAGAACAATGATACATTTTTCAAAGAATTAATCTATCACGTGATTTGACCAAAGTAGGATAATTTTAAACTATTTATTTATATTTTAAGTAAGAATTCAGAGTTAATCTGATCAACTAATTATTTTTTTTCGCTACCCATTGAATTCTCAGAAAGTGCAGAGTATACAGTCAATATTTTGCTAATGTTTTTCAACACCCAGCTTTCATGTTCATAGAAATCCATAATAAAGATCATAGCTTGAATAAGTCTGAAGGTTTGTAATGATGGTATATTATAAGATGTGATATGTTGGATTATCTCCATCACTTATGAGTGAATGTTGAATGTATAGAAAATTTTAAACTTTATTTAAACTTTCCAAATACAAACAACTTGTTAGTAATAACACACAAATAGACAATACAGGTTAGTAATTACACGTTTCAAGTAGTATTATTCTCCACTCTTCTTCAGGTGTTGCTGGCCTATATGCACAGTGACAATATTCACTTAGAAGTTGAACTCGCACTCCTAGATTCTTGAATATTGAATTTAAGGCAAACGCTCTACCAACTGAGCTATTCTGTCAAAGGCAGTTGGTAGAGTGTTTGCCTTAAATTCAATATTCAAGAATCTAAAGATGTGAGTTCAACTTCTAAGTGAATATTGTCACTGTGCATATAGGCCAGCAACACCTGAAGAAGAGTGGAGAAATATTACTACTCAAAATGTTGTGTAATTACTAACCTGTATTGTCTATTTGTGTGTTATTACTAACAAGTAGTTTGTATTTGGAAAGTTTAAATAAAGTTTTAAATTTTTTATACATTCAATATTCACTGATAAATGATGGAAATAATCCAACATATCACATCTTATAGCTTGAATAACTCTGTTATTCATTTTTCAAGATATATGAGGGGATATTCCCCTAAAAAACAGAATCGTTCTCTGATGGGCAATTATTATGTAGTACATACTTCTGCCACTAGATGTCCGTTGCGATCTCCTTCATCATTCTGCCAATGGCATCGCCATGTGCTGAGTAGTAACTTTTTTTGGTAAATACATGGCTTAATTCTAATTTTTGTAATGTCTGGCAAGTTGAAATAATGTGAAATTTCTGTTTTCTATTGGAAAAATAGCAAGGAAAACAGTTGTAATACTTGAAGCAGCTTACAAGCAAGATTCTCTGGGGAAAACAAATTTACAAGTAATTTAATGGGTGAATTAAAATTCCATGTCTCAAAAAAAGTATGGTGAGCGAAGTCCAGACAATCCTGATTTTTTTTAATGCAAATGGCATTGTTCAAAGGAATTCATTTTTACAGTCAGATATTTAACCTATAAGTTCTGTAACATTTGTATGATAAGGTAAACTGATTTGTGCCAAAATGAGGTGCCAGATTCACCATTACAATGTTCAGCACACAAATCCTTGAAACAATTTTTAATCAAAAACATGACCTGATCTCACTCCATAATTCTTCTTATCCATCTCCCAAAATGAAAAAATGCCTTAAAAAGTTTTTCAGACTTGGAAATAGTGAAGAAACAGATGATGGAGGCATTAAAATGCATTATTTTGCGAGAGTTTAAAGTCTGCTTTGAAAAGTGGAAAACACGTTTAAATCAAAACACTATATCAAATGGACAGTATTTTGAAAGTGATTCAGTTTGTAACATCTAAAAATAAATACACATTTTCCAAATTGTTTGGGTTATACCCCTTGTATCTTCATTTAAAACTTTTTTTAACAGTAATTGTATCCAGTATTAGTTTGCAGATCCTCTTGATACTGTTATTATAATTTTTGTCTTCATTTTAGCCAGAACTCATCTTTATAATCTTTTAGAATATTCAAATGAAAGCTTTGAGTTGTCAGTATTTTCAGCTATAAGTATGGCCTCATCAGAATATCTACTGTTGTAGATATTTTTTGTCAATTTGCAATATCACCAATTCTGAATATACATTAGTCTTCATAGATATATCTTTCTTATATGACATACAAGTTGAATATATGATAATATTCAACCTAGAATATCTTTTGTCATTGTGAGTATTATTTTTTTTACTATAGCCTGTTTTAATTGCTTCTCATGAAACTAATTAAATGTTTTGGTGCATCCACTTACCCAAAAACATTATTTTTAGGAATCTGCACTATGGAGAGAAAAATTTACTAAAATTACAAAAATCATGCAAACTTTGTTAACGTTAACATGCACTAATCTTAAAATAGGCCTATCAATAGGTGCTAAAGAATATGGAGCTAGAGACTTCATGTTGTTCACAGGAGTATTTGCCTCTTTAATTTCCATAACTTTTTTTTGTATTGGTTGAATGCCACTGCATCTATCCTATATCCTAGAAATTTCAAATTATTTGATCTCAAAAATGCTTGTCTAAGTTTATTTTAATACCTTGAATTTGTCTGACAGTTTTTTTAATGGAAACCCAGAGTCATTCTGGACTTCTAGTCACTAATAAAAAATCATCAAACTAAGGGAGTGCAGCAAATTAGTAGGAACTTTCTGGAATATCACTATGATGATATATCCCAAAAGGCAACTGGTTCATTTGGAATAAATTCTTTGTGAGTATTGACAAAAAAATATTTGTGAGTGATTATTGACACTACTTTTGCAGTCTTTTCATCAATTGGAAGCTAGAAGAATGCATGTTTCAGATTGGTTTTTGTAAAACTCTTCCACCTGACAGTGGATAAGATCTGTTTATCTGATGGTGATGGATAATTATCAACTGTCAGTGTCTTATTGATTGTACATTAATAATCAGAGGTCTGAACATTTATAATTCTCTTTGATGGTTGGAACAATTAGGGTAGCCCATTCTGAGGAGATTGTGGGCTTAATGACCTCTGGGAATCTGCCATCTTGCAAGATCTGCTTCCACTTTAGCTATTATAAACCTATGACAGTGGTCTATAATGACAACTTATTAGCTTTACATCTTTATTTAGTGCAGAGTCAGTATTTTATCATACCGTTTGAGGTAGTAACTTTTTAATTTGCTTACATTTGTAAACTGATTCACTTTGACTACTATGTATCTTAAGTAATCAAACCAGTCATGGTCTTATAAATTGTTGTATTTACCTGATAATACAACCAGAGGCAGATAAAGCTTTAATAGATATAGTAACTTTAACTCCTGTTTGACTCAAGAATAATATTTCATTACATTTATACTCATTGATTGTTTTGCTACTTGGCTGTAACTAATATTTATTTTTCCTACTAATGATAGCTGACATCTTTATTGATGTTATGGGCTTTGCATACCCAGTACCCAAGTTCATTAATACTGGCACATTATTAATAATAATTTTGTGTTTGAAAGCTGAATCAATTTCCCTAATATTATTAATACAGGCATTGATATTATTCTATTTTACATTGTCTTCCTGGTTTTTGGAATGAAGTCTTCCACTCTCTCTTCTGAATGATTTTTTCTTTTTTTAAACAAGCAGCTTCTATGTTTTGCTTTGTCACATTTATAGCAAAGTTTAATAATAATATTAGCAATAGTAGAATGCATAACTCATTGTGATTGGGGAAATCTTTAAATGATCAGACTTTCCACAGCTATATTACTAGGATTATTTATATTTAATAGAGCAAAATCACTATAGACTCATCTAGAGTTGCCTGAGAAATAACTAATTCAAACACGATATCAAGGTCTATCAACAGATTGATCCTAAGATTATAGCCTTTCATCCCACAAACAAAACATTCTCTCAAGCTTCACTGAGGAAGTCTTTAAAGTTGCTGTTAAAAGCTAGCTTTCTGACTTTAGCAAAATCTCTCGGATTTTCTCCCTCCGCTTGCACAAATAGATTACAGTCATATCTCTGCATCATCATTAAAAATTTTGGGCAGAAAAATTTGACAGCAGAGAAATGCTTTATCAAAATCAATCTCACCCATCAGCATGGTGGCTGCTTGTGTAAGTAATATCTCATAGGTCTGATATTGAAACATAAACACAAATATGGCTAATTTTAATTCAGGCTTTTTAATTTGATTGCCCAGAACATAGAAAAACACTCAATCTATGTAGGGTGACCATTTTTCAGAATATGTTGGATCTAACCCTTCTAATGAGCCAATTTTAGCCATTTTGATTTTTTTCTTTCTCATTCCACCAAAAGAAAAAAAATTATGAGTAACCCATTGCATTATTTTTAAGTTTCTATTGATGTTCTAATAATGTTAGCTGTTAAATGTTTAATAATACAGATATAAACAACCCACACAAGAAAGATCCTATCTTTTACTGTTAATAAGTAAACACTCATGTTCGATTATTTAATTTTTTATTGACATTTTAATAATGTTAGCCGGCAATATACTGTCATACTATACCAACTGTTGTATTATTGTATGGTTATTATAAACGTAAATTCATGTAAATATGTTTATATATTTATTAAATTAAAACAAATATATAAATGCATACTCACAATATATGCAACTGCTATAACTTTACCTAATATTGTTAGCTTGTTGTAGGGTTTAGTTGCTAGATAACAATTAATGTGACTTCAGATACCCTTCTAAGTTTACCTATCACATACAGATGTAGCCTAGCAGCTTGTCTCATATATGATGATACTTCTGGCTATTCTGTGACAGCTTGACTCATGTGTGGTATGTTGATACATCCAGATGTACCATGACTACTTGCCTCCTGTAAGACTTAGATTCTACACACTTCCAGATTCAACATGATTTTGCCTTATATAGTGAACAACATGTGTACTGCTGTTCAGGTTTGACTACTTTATTGCCCTATTTATCAACCATCAGATTAACAAAAAGGCGTTAACCTTGAACACTGGCATTAAAAAATTTCATGACTATCTTTATGCTCAAGCATTTACAATAAGACTGATCATAGACCGCTGTTGGGATTGTTTTTTTATATGATAAAAGGATCCCTCAGCATTTCTTACTATGAATACTAGTGGTTCAGTTTTTATTAGTCAATTGTTTTAAATTGGAATACATAGAGGGAAAACAAATTCCCATGTAGATAAACTCAGAAAGTTGAACAATTAATATGTTAGACTTGTAACTAAATGCACCAGTTAATAGCAAATGAGTTGCATAATGATGAAACAAAAAGCTTAATGAGATGCATGTAGCCTACTGGACTTAAAGATTAGAGCTCTCAATTGAAAATGGTCACACAATCTGGGTATCAACTTGTGTTCCCATCAGCTGGCCAATCTGAAGTGCTTTGGATTTTACACAATGAATACCCAGGAATTATCCCAGAAAAAATGTTAGCTAGATATAATACCTGGTGGCCTATTTTGGATTTTGATATTGAATCTAAAGTTCATTAATGCTGAAATTGTAAGATGAACCAAAACATGCCAGCAACACTGATTAGAGTCCTGAACCTGTAGTTCCTGGATCAGAATTCATGCTGACCATGAAGGTCCATGAAATGCTAAACTCTTACTAGTAATAGATAATTCATACTCCAAATGACTGGAAGTAGTGGAAGTATCATTATTTCAGTCCACAGGAACTATCAATATTCTCAGTAGGCTATGCTCTATTCACAGCCTACCTAAAACTATAGTTTCAATATTCAGACAATTTTATACCAACAGTAGCTGTCAAATAGTGTTCATATCACTATTCCCACTTGTCATAAATGATCAGGCTGAGAGACTAATTCAAAGGACTAAAAAAGGTTACACGGGTAGTTGGATATTGCCAGAATGCTTTTGGTATAGCATTCTATATAAGACACACCCTCTGGCAAAATGCCAGCTGAACTACATTCAACAGAAATGTATGAAGTAAACTCTCTCAGCTCTCATGCCTGATTCTATTAAAGAAAATATTGAAAATAGAAATGCTGAAGTGCTGATAAGCATTCCAATTCTATCTTACAGATATAGTGGAACCACAAAATGGGTTCTAACAATTAAGATTAAATTAAAAAGATTGTAAACAGTGGTTGTTCAAACAACAGATGGCCATCAACACTATAAGCACATAAATCTTCTAAATTTGAACTATATTCATTTTCAGTCAACAGTGAAGAAGTGAAGAGTCATCAGCCAACAATAAAGAGTCATAAGTCAGTAGTGATAAGCCTACAAGGTTCTGAGTTACCAGATTTACAAATGAATAGACCATACCTGTTGATGAAATCATTGAACCTGATGAAATCAGAAAGTGATAAATACATTCATCAAAGCATCTGAAAGACTACATTTTCTGGGGTTAATTTTAGCCAAGGATAGATCTTAACTTAGCTTCAAATAATGGATGAGTGCAAAATCTGTCTGATCTCAATCATATTGATCATTCATCACCATAAACCACTAGATATATGAAATAGGTAACATATTCAATACAAAAACAGGACAATAGATGATGATTTTCAGTGAATCAAATTGTTTTATTTATGGATAAAGATCTGGTTATAAATAGTCAGTCCAATGGGAGGTAAAGAGGGCAACAACAAATTGCTGGCAGTATGCATGTTGTCAGCTATATGATTAAAACAATGAAGCAAGTTCATGTTAGAACTGAAAGATGCTGAAACCTAGATCAGACACAAGGCAAGCTATCATGGTATATGTCAAAGTGCCTATCATATATGAGGTAAGCTGTCACAGAACTGCTAGAAGTGTTCTGGTATCTACTCACGAGGCAGCTGGAAGTAATGGGTAAACTTAGAAAGATACCTGAATTAATGCTATACCAAGTCAATGATATTAGGTGAAGATATGGGTTATATAAATATATATTGCAAATATGCTTCTGTATATATTTTTTAAATTAATGTTTAAACGTATTTATATGAGTTTGGGTTTATTACAATCACACAATAAACGCAAAACATTTTTACGATTTCATGAAAAATGATTTTACATTTGTAATTAGTAATTATTTAATTATTATTTCAATTAACCATCAATTATTTGGTCATAAAAGATTAGTAAATAGACATTACACACAAAAGACCCTAAAGCAGATGGGCTTAATTTCTTCAGCTAACAATAGTGGATAATTATCTATAAAAAATTTAAGTAGTAAGTGTCATTTAAATAATTAACAGAATCATAACCACAACATTTTTTTCTATATCTTACAAAAATGGGGTGTGTTATTGATTTGATTTAGAGAATAAAATGAGATAGATGATTTAGAGACCATATAAATGTATATGTGTAAATGTATGAGTGTTAATTATGCCTTTTTTGTCAAGCGTTGGTGGATGAGAGGTCAGCGCAGCTGCCTTACAAGCAGTTGTCCCGGGTTAGCGGGTTCGCTTCCTGGCCGATGCTATGACACATGAAAAAAAAATATGCCTTTTTTAAAAAAAATAACATAATTCAATGCAGTAAATTAATTTGATGAACTTTCAAATATTTGGCTGAGAGTTCACTTTTTAAAAAAAAAAAAAAAAATTGACTTAGCTATTTACTTTCAACATCTGTATTAATGTAGTAATATAGCCTACTTAATCTACTATAGAATCATATTTTAAAACTTGAGCTATTAATGGGAATTAAATAGATGCAAACTCGATTTTGACCAATGACCTCATTCAACGAGGTGTTTCTGATTGCAAGTAGTAATCCAGAAGTTAGCTTTACTCCTTTTATAATGTAATATAACAATAGACAACGTTCATTTATAAATATATTGATTTACTGCAGTGACTGATCAGTGAAGATCAAAGTTCAAGGCTTGTGGCTCTAACTGCCTTGTTCACTACTCAAATTTCTAATGCACTCTCAGCAAAAAAATCACCTGATTATATACAATATCTTTGACATTTAAAAACCAAGATCACAACTTAAGTCTCAAAGAATAAAAGCAATTAAAATGTATTTTTTCATCTCCATTGTTTAATATTATAAATGTACATAAAGACAGATGTAATTTACAATGGGTAGATAGATAGGTTATGATAATATTGGCATAATTAAAAATGAATTAACTGAAGTAAATGACAATTGTGATAAAACTGAAGATGAGAAAATCAATTCTGTTGAAATACTAGGAGGTAATACTGAAGACAAACATTCTATCATTATAAGAAATAAATTGCTGATATTTAATATTATTTTACTGTAACGGTCCAGTCAGTGATGTGGAAAGAGAAGGCTGCATCTGACTATTATTGGACCTAGGGTCTTCGTGTAGGATGCTGGAGAAGATGTGATAAAATACATGACCATGATTACATTCACATTCAATAGACTATCTATTAAATCTGGATGTAATTTGGGTCAGTTCATCCACATCTCACCACTCTCTTTCGGATCCATTGCCTCACTGTATGAAGTGTTTTTCCCCTTTATTCGCAGTGTGTGCCTATGGTTATGTTATATAAATATTGTGATTATCGATTCATTTAAAATAATAATAATAATAATAATAATACGTATTATTATTATCCCCTTATTATATTCGGTTGCTTAGTACAATACTTGACCTTTTGCCCATTGCTATGGCTGTTTCATCATCGTTTAAGTCATTGTTTACATTTATTAGAGACGTACAAGCAAAACCTTCAACACAATATAATTGTTAGTATATATATATAAGTTTGTATGAATTTTCCTAATGTTTATATATTTACTTGATTAAACACTGGAATTGATTTTATTACAAATATATATGTGCGATTTAATGGTAAATGACCTATTATTTTCACTATTTAATACAGCCTTAGTACATTGTCCTAATTAATCATACATTTACATTTTAAAAGAGTGTTTTAGAAAAACTTAATATTTACTTTATGTTAAAATTCTAACTAAACACAATCCAATATTTCAAGTGGCTAAGGATTGTGTGGGTGTGATTTTAAGCTACCCTCGCATTACAGATTAAATAAAAAAGACTTGTTATAAATGCAGTTACAATTACACATTAGGATGGTGATTTAATATATTCAATAATTTATATAAATAAACATTTTAGCTCTTAACTACAGAATGTATTGCTAATAAACAATGTTTCATGCAAAACCAGTGAAAAATGTCATGGTAAAATTAGTTTTAATTAACAAAATCTATACCTAAGAGATTATCAAAATTATGTTCATATGATGGATTGAATTTCACTTTAGATAATACAACATTTGTAAAGTTCACTGTCAGTATTATTATCATTTCTAGCTTATTTTTCTATCATGCATGATGTTTCCAATTCTCTATTCAAATCTTACTATTCAGCACAATATTTAAGGCATAAACCAAATGGAAGATTATTTAAGTAAATGTTTAATTTATCAAAATAAGTTTAGATATTATGAATATTCAAATAAAAAATATTGAAATCTCTAAAACATGAAACCAAATTAGATTGTATGCTGGAGAATAAAAGTTCAGAACAGCAATAATTCAAATTCATTTTTAAATAAGAGCTGGGCAAATTAATATCATTTCTAAAACAAATCAAACCATTTAGAATGAATTCTAAATTTCTATTAATCTTTTTTTAAAAATGTTCAGTAACTAAAAAAACCCATTGATTAATGTAAATTAGATTGGATGTTATTTTCTGAATAAAATGTCAGACATCATTGTAACAAATGTTTTCTAATGCAAAAATATTTAACTAAGTTCACACTAAATACTAAGTGGGAGGATGAGCAACATTACCTACAATATCTGGACTTACACATACAAAAAGAAGGCACACAATTAAATTAACACATGATCATCAAACCCCTGGAAATTTAGAGGATATATGCATCAAAGTGTTATAGCACCCAACTCACACAATTATGCCAGATTAAATGCATTTCTACATATAAACAATTATCTATGCAAATTCAACACAGACAGAAGAGCTAACATATTAAAGTATATCAAAAAACTAACATCTGTTGGCTATAAATATAGAAGAATAACCAAAAGAATAGCATGATTCCAAACTAAAATAAATCAAGAAACCACGAATAACTATACCATACATCCCAAACATGGCTAAACACTTAGTGAAAACACTATCAAAAAAATTTTCAGTAGGCTTTTGCACTTTTGCTAACACTAAATAGACTCATAAACAATTCAAAAGACAAATTAGATCCAAAGACAATGCCCCAGGTCTTATATCAAATCCAATGTCCTCAGACCAGTTGCAGGGCCTTGTATTATGGAGAAAAAAAACAACCATCACAAATACAGCATCGCAACACATGAATATATATAGAATATCATTGGATAATAAAGAGACCACATCTGCATTTTTAGAACATGAAAAAACTACTGGACACAAATTTGAACCCACCAACACCCCAATAGTATGCAGAGAAAGAAATGACCATAGGCAGGGGCTTACTTCATAAATAACTATACTAATTCTATAAATAGGAAAGACACCTGTTTCACCATTTCAAAAAGATGGACAAATTAATCAAAACAAAGAATACGCCATGACCTATGACAAAATGAACAGCAAACTAATTTGCATAAATTATAATACTCCTCATTATCATTGATTGCACTCAGTTATGAATATGAAGTCTAAGAACTTAGAAAGTGCTTAGCGTATATAAACTTATAAACAAAATTAAACTTCTCTAACAAGTGTGTTAGTGCAGAATTATTAATATTATATTACAGAAAGCAAAATGAACACACAATTAAGGTTTTTGCAATTTAATCCTTATTTGAAATATATTTTCTTAGTCACTATTAATAAAACATTCAATTACAAGTTTAGTCACCATTTTTTGAAAATGAATTATAGTAAATTTTTATTATTTTCATAATGAATACTATGTAATTCAATTTCAAAATCTATTTTGAATCCTCCCATAGCGATTATTTTCTCCTTCAATATATATTCTTTTATAAACTACAAGCACTGGAAAATCTGTCAGTTATTTCTGGCAATATTGATTCAAAATATCAAAATAAGATTTCAAAAAGATATTATAAATCACTGGCAATAATTGTAACTTTTCCACAATTTGTTCTAAAACTGAATATTATGATGAGTCATTCAATGTAATAGTATAATTTAAATCTACATTACTAATGAATCCGTATGAACAGAACATTTTCAGATTTTCTTATATTTTTAATAACATCTATCTGTATTTCCTATATCACTAAACATGTATAATGCGCATCCTTAATAAGATACTCTGCTTTTCAACCTAACCTTTTGCAGTTGTATTCAGTTACAAATCATAGGGAAGTGTGTGTGATGAGCTGACAATTCTTAGTATGTACTACTACTTTGATTAAGTTTTCTCACAATTATTCAGAAATAAATATTTTAAGGCTTTTGCATACTTAAAATACAGCTAAAATCAAATCATACCATATCGATAGGTCAATTGCGCTCACTTGAAGAATACTTTCACAACCTAATGGTGGTATTTCATTATGTAGACATAAAATACATCACCATAAAGTGACCTGTTACAGCTACAACAACACTGTTGTAGTGTTAGCCATAAGTTAGGCCACTAAACTGGCATATTGATGCGCATTGGATGAAAACCAGCACCATCAAGCAGTGGAGTGTATTATATGTACTAGTATTGATATATGTTTACCATTATTATGTAATAAGTTATTGATATTATAATACAAAATCATCATAAATTATACCTTTGTCAAATATAACGTAATAGAAAACAATATGAAATTTAATAAGAATAAAAATTAGAAACAATCTATTCAATAACAGAGCCAGTGAATAGAGATTTTCAAACAGTAGGAGCATAACAGTATGCAATAATAACCAATAATAATTCAATTTATTTAATTAATTTTAAATATTTCATACAATTTGAAATATATAAATCATTTGTAGTAAATAATTTAAATATAATATATAAATAATAGTAATAATAATACATTTTGTTAATTAATTACATAATATATCAAAATATAAAAGATAAATTATTCCAACCAATAAATTTATACATTAAATTTTACAATTAATAGCAAAACAAATAAAACAAAAACAAAAAAGTAGGTACATATTTGATAAAGAATATATGATAAGAAATCTTCATACAATACTCAACTTGATAATGTGGCAATATTTACTAATATTATATTTAATTATGCATTCCAAATAAATTCCAAATTTAAATAGAAATACAATTTTTAGTAGTAGATGGGATGCCTGCTTTATAATATTGAAAAAATGGACAGGATAATGATTTGCATAAATTTGCATTCATTACGTTTATGCATAGTAATGGCTATGAATATGGAATAAACATACTCCGAAAGCACTAAGCTAAACATTGTTATCTGTGAAAATTTTTATTGACTTCACCTATTTTATTTACATTTAAAGCATATTATAAGTAATAGTAGAATAAGAAAGTGGCCCTTAAGGACTTGTATCAAACATTCAAACAGTATCACCAGCTTTTCTAAAAAGACCACTTCTAAAATAATATTAGATCTAGATTTGATGATTGAGATAATTAAATCACATTAAAATCCAAGATGATTCCAAAATAACATAAGTAAAGTTACATTTCAATTTTTCACTATAAAAGATATTAATGATTATATTATGCTTTAACACAAACTGGTGAAGTTATTAAATGAATAAATAATAATAATATTTGGCTTAGTGCTTTCGGGGTATGTTATCTCCCAAATTCATAGATTTATCATTAGTGATACAGAGCAGTGTTTTATAAACAAATCTATGCAAGTCATTTAACTCGATCATTTTTTTGAAATTGCTCTGTAGCACTAACGACAAAGGCTATGAATGTGGAAGTTAGCATACCCCGAAAGCGCTAAGCCAAATATTATTATTATTTATTAGTTTAATAACTTCACCAATTTGTGTTAAAATACAATATAATCATTAAGAAAAATTGGCGAAGTAAATCGTTTATTACAAAAGATATTATGTTCAGTTGTTGTACTGATGTTTTAACTAAAATTTAAAAAGATTGTCATCTGGAATTATAGATAAATGTTTTGACTTGGAAAAACATTTACCATATTTGTATGTCTTTATTAAATTTCTTTTCTACTGCTTCACATAATCCAAGACAGTGTTTTGAGACAAATTATTTTTTAACTTTTTGTTTTTGAAATAACACAATGAAAATTAATAAAGTAATGAGAGAACTGAATCCTGTGAAATTTTGTATTTGATATTTATTATTTAAAGTCCCTTAAATTATCTTTTAAAATGATTTTTTCAAATAAATAGTTTTATTTTTAAAAATTTTAGACATTGAAGAAAGATTGCTTTATCAAATACTCAGAAACTGAAGTCCAATTATTAAATGTAATGTTGAATATTAGTTTGATGTGTTTATAAGATTAAAATATTATTATATGTTGCTTTTAAGTAATTTCTATCTGGATAATATTGATCAATTTATCGCAATGTTTTGAATTTGACTCCTGAATATATGGAAGCTCCAACACTTTTTTTGGTATAAAAAACTGTAATAACTTTCGCTCTTTAAATAATATAAAATTATGTAGGAAGTATTCATATAAAATTGATTTACTAATATCAATATTTAGTGTTAAATTTTAAGAAGCTAATAAGTCAAGAAAAGAAAAAGAATCATAAGACAAAAACAGAAAAAGTAAATTCAAATAAAAAAACAAGACTAAAACAAACAAGTAACTGTAAAAAAAAAATAACTTTGACATCATAAATACTAATCTAATCCGTTACACAGCCAAAAAAAAATCAAAAACTTTCTCAAACCTTTTCAATTGAATTGTATGATAAGTGAAAAAACACTGTGACATACTGTTAACAAAAAAAAAGGGAAATGTTGTAAAAAAGAATCAAAACATCATTTGAATTAAATCTAATGCTAGTAACAAAGGTATTCTGATGCAAGAAATTTTCATGTAGGTCATTTAAAAAAACGTTTTTTGTTATCAAAATAATAGTTTAATCTTTCTTGCATTGCCAAATGTATATCATATAATACTAAATCATCCATGTGTTTTACTACTGTTACATAATGCTGTATTTATGACCCTCTTTTACAGTTTACAGTTTTGATTACCCCAGCAACCTTCTTCAGAACTTTTTTATCTCCTAACTTCAAGTGCATGGATGATTTAGTACTATACAAAATAATAAGATTGCCAATGGATTTCACATTTTTAAAATTGAAAACCATCCAGTCTGAAATAGAATTATTAAAAAAAGTTTAACAGTTTCATAACAATGCTGTTACTAAAGAATCTATTTTTCAAGGATACTAAAAGCAATTTATTGCAAATTGAAAAAAAGCAATACATTTTAAAATCAATTTATACTAACAAGTTCTAGAAATTGCTGACAAACTTATAAAATCTGACTAGAAGATTTTGGTAAGTCAAAATTTTATAAAAAGTTAAAATTATTTTCAGGTTTGTATTAAATTAGGTAAATTCGGATACATTGCATAGACCATTACTCTATAAAAGTGTTGAAATAAACTATTAAATAGATCATATTAAAAAATAATGACTATATAAACTATAAGTAATAATGAGTACTTATAGTTTTACAAATTAAGTACAAGCATGTAGTTAAATAATAAGTGTAACCAGACTATAAAAAGAAATATGGAAATTTGATTTACAAAATAGGGTTATTAGGATATGACCAAATCAAATAAAAAATATATATACACAAATTTTCACTGACCTATTTCATTTGAAATGGTAAAATATCAGTTACAGGTAAATATTTCAAGAATGGTTAAATAACTAAATAAAATAAATAAAATCTAAGTTTAGTCAAAGAAATGGACATGCTGTTCCCAGTCTGTTATTTGGACAGTTAAAAATTGGTTGACTTCCCAAACATAATTATTAATACTGAATTCTAAGGCAGTATGTAATTTACTTATACTGAATATTTCTGATAAGTGTAAATAAAGCTAATTTAAATACAGGATTTTTCAGCTGCTGATACATATGACCTATCCTATTAATATTTATAGATATGGAATTTCCAATAATGTGAGAAGTTAGATTGATGTAATGTCTACATGGGAATGACTAAAATATGAAATTATACAAGGGCTTTTAGCATTCCATCAGCAGGTTTTCAATGAAATGGATGGTGAATAATTGGAAGGATGAGAAAATTGAAGCCTGTTTATTAAAGTTTGAAAAATTTCTGTTTTAATATAAACCAAGCCCTGATTGTATATGTGTGTGGGAGATTATTATCTCATTCAATTGATGCTGTTTCTGCATGAAAAATATATATGGGGGATCATGTACATTTTTGCATGTGTGTGGTTATGTGGAATGACTGGATGAGATAGAGTGGGAAATGAATAGATAGAAAAATCCCGAGTTCAAATCCCTCTATTAACATATATAAAAAATATTCAGTATAAACAAATAAATACTGCCTCAGAATTACATATTGCTTGAGAAATAAATTACATCTTAGGTATAAGTTCAGCCCATCCTTCTCCTATTAATAAATATGGATACATAATGTCTAATAATATGAAGGGTTAGATTGATGTAATGTCTGCAAAAGTATGACTATAATATCAAATCCAACAGGGGATTCGAGCATTCCATTATCATTTTTCCAATAAAATGGACAATTGAATAGTTGGAAGGAATGAAAAGATTGAAGCCTGTCTATTAAAGTTTGAGAAATTGCTATCTTAACATAAACTGGAGCACTGATTGTATATATATGGGAGATAATAATCTGGCCCGAGGGATACTGGTTATGCACAAAATATATATTGGAAATAATCATGTATCTTTTTGGCATGTGTGTCGTCATGTGTATAATTTGCTTGAGATAGTGTGGAGGATGAAGAGACTGAAAAATTTTGAGTTCAAATCACTCTATTTATTGATACTGAAGTTTTACACACACACACACACACACACAAAATCACCCTGTATTCGATTTTTATATTTATTTATTTATGCCTATTTGTTATAAAATTGCATGATCAATTTTTTTTGAAAAAACTGAATATTATACAAATGTTTAATAGATAAAACTGTAGCTAATAATTTAAATTAGACTGTATTTATGTTTAATGAAATTTTCATTTTAATCCAAATTCAAATACGTATTGGTGTAACAGACAAAAGCAGAGATTAGCTGAAATTGTAACAGTGAGAAGTACAAGAGAACATTGTCTTAGACTACAATACAAATAATTAAAATAACAGCACTATCTCGGGTTCAGTAATTGAATTTCTTTCAGTATTTATTTACAACTTTGTTTATTCCTATTCACACACAGAGAGATATATCTATATATAGATCACATGAGAACAGACAAAATGTTGAAGTCAGGCACAAAAATTAAAAATGAACTCTTGCAATTATAGGAAAGTAGAATATTGACATTTCATAAATTACATTACTTAAATGTTTTCCTACCTCATTCTTTATTTTTGACTAGTAAGCCATTAACGTGTCAAAGAATATGCTAAATAATGAATAACCAGTCAGAAATGAATGTTTTACAATATTGATAATAGGCTGATTTATTAGGAATTTTCTATATTCATTAATTAAAGCACTTTAAAAAATAAAAGAGCTAAAGAACCAGAAAATAGTAGTAATATTTTAAAAATCTATTATCCCCTTTCTCTTTTTTAAATATTTGTATTACCGAGTAATTATAATGTAATTCCATAAAACTGCAAGCAAAGTATTTATTACTATTATTCATACTTCTTTGACTTAAAAATCGACTTTTTAAAAAATTCCACAAGTCATTAATTCTTTTTAAAAAAATGGAATTTTTTTTGTCATACTAATAAAATGTTAATATCTATATTAAGTAAAATTATATATATATGACTTCCGGTTTGTACTTGGTTAACTATATTGCCCACGTAATGTAACATAAGCAATAAGAAAATCAATGATGGCCGATTTCGCTAAAACTTTCACGTGCTTAAATGGTCAATTAGTAAAAAAAAAAAATGGTTATGCAAATTTGAAAGCATTGCCATTGACGGTTGTGAATTTCTTTATTACTCTTCCATGGTTGTTCATCAGATATTTATATACTTTCATTAAAATTTAAATAAATAAGCTAATCATACTAAAGATTAAAAAAAGATCGTCGACGATTAAAGTTGGCTGATTTCCTCTCAATATTTTATATTTCATAGCAAAGCAATTAGTTGAGAAAAGAATTTATAATGGTTCTGAATTCATAGTGCTTTAGCATACAAATTATATGTACTTACAAAAATAAGTATCCTAGTGTGTCAATATGATTCTCATATATAAAATAGTTTATCCACACACCATAGTAAAAATCTAAATATAAAAAACTTAAAAACTTAAAATTTCTTTTAATTAGTCAAGTAAACTTGATATTTCTTTTCAATCTAGAAAGCCAAAATCAACTCAGAAAGTTATCTGCTTGCTGATATTAATAAAGAACTGGGTATTAACCTGTTTTTAGCTATAGTATAAAATTAAGGGAAAATACATAAACAATCAACATGGACAACTTAGTATTAAATTTCCTTCCACTTCTTCTTATTTGCATTGCTTAATTATATATAATATAATACACCATATACTCCTTAAATGACACTCTACAATGCAGTTTAACATATGATTTATTTTATTTCCTTCCTTACAGTTTCAACTGTCCAGCAGTCATCATCAGAGCTTTTATCTCGGTACCCTTTCAAGCTCTGATGATGACTGCTGGACAGTTGAAACTGCAAGAAAGGAAATAAAATAAATCATATGTTAAACTGCATTGTAGAGTGTAATTTAAGGAGTATATGGTGTATTATATTATACAACTTAGTATGTATCATTTTCATCTTCTTTGCTTATATGTAGAGGGATGCTGCAAGAACTTTTATCATAAAGTGTGCAAATGAATATTATTAAAAAAAACAACTGGTATATATCTAGTAAGGAATATTGTGTGTAAAAAAGAAGTGAAAACTATAAATAAATTTCATTCATTCAAATATAATAATAAATTTGTAGCACTCAAATTAAAATTAAACCAGTATTTCAGCAGCTGGAATAGTGAGAGACATTGCAACAATTCAAACTATCAACATGTTAATTGAACAAAAGGCAATCGTTTTTGTCATGACAAACATAATTTGCAAAACAAATATAATTGTATATATTAGATTTTTATATTAAAATAAAATAATGATAATATATTAAATATAATTTCAAAAAAATTCATAATAAAAATTTATCTTATTAAATTACTTTTGCAAATATATTAAAAACATTAAAGAGAATTCCTACATTTGGAAAAGAATGTTTTGTTGTGATACATTATAGTGTCCATACCTAATCGTGCTGAAAACATATAGCAATAAAAATATTTTATAATTACTAATTTATATCGTCAAATTAAAGCTATTTATTAAATATGGATTTTAATTCTAATGATATTATACTTCATAGCAATTTTTCAAATATATAAATATGATTTTTTTAGTTATTTCCTTATTATTTGTAATGTATTGTACTTTATAAGAGTGAAAAAGAACCATTTTATTTTTACTGATTGCCAAAATAGGTCACTTTATACAATCTATTTATTCATCATGTCAAATAAAATAAAAATAACAGTGATTATAATAAAAATTAGCATTACTATGTGATCATAACTGCTATTAAAGTTGCTAAATTTCTTTTACAGTTATTTAAACGATATGATAGTAAATATAAATTATTGATTTATAATTATTTATATTATTGAGATCTATTTAAGTTGTTTTCCTGATAAGGTATCCCCCCCCCCCATGTGTCAAAGTGTTGATGGGGAAGTGAACCTGGGCCAGCTGCTTGGAAGGCAGCTATGCTAACCACAAGGCTACCAATGCTTGACTCCTGATAAGATTAAGATGATGCATATTACCATTCTCCACTTATCTGAATAATGAAATAAATGTAGAGCTTCATAAATAATTTAGGAATGTAAAATCAGAATAGCCAATGAATGACAAGGAAAAGTAGAAATGATTTGTGGACTAAAATAGCAAAGGACATGGTCATTAATTGAGTGCATTACTTTAGAACATTTTTTGACCTATTAAAAATATTAAATGAATTTGAAACCTCTATCATAATCCTATAAAATCAACTAATGATAATATTTTATCTGATAATAATATTTTGATTATATAGAGAGAATATGTTGATTATCTTTTGAACAATGACACAATAATTTAAGTGATTATATTTAATGATATATAAATTTTATCAAATCACTCATCTTTGTAGAAACACTTGATTTTAGAAAATTAAAACATTTCTTTATTGGCTAAAATAGAGAAGGCTATAGGCTTAAAAATATATTTGAAGAAGGTTTAAAATATGGTAGTGATATATTGGCCTAAAGATTTGTGATAATAATAAATTAGATGTGATAATATGTTGGATTATTTCCATTATCTATCATTAAATGTTGAATGTATAGAAACAGAATAGCTCAGAGAATTGTCTTAAAATTCAATATTTTTTTAGAATCTAAATGTGTAAGTTCAACTTCTATGCTAATACTGTCATTGGTCAGGCCAGCAACTGTTGAAGATGAGTGGAGAATAAAATTACTCAAAAAATTGTGTAATTACTAGCTTGTGTTGTCTATGCATGTGTTATTCCTAACAAGTTGTTTTGTATTTGAAAAATTTAAATAAAGTTTAATATTTTCTGTACATTCAACATTTAATGGTAGATGATGGAAATAGGCCAACATATTACCATATAGTAGTGATATATCAGTTTCCAAATGACTGCATATTTTTTTAGAGGTCTATGAATACATAAAGTTTTATTTCACTCAATTTTGATAATGTTTTTATTAATTTAATTTGTAAAAACTGGATAAAAAATACTTTCATAATTATCATGAAAAATTAATATTGTTTACTATTATAAAAGTGTTACTAAGAATTTTTTAATAGGTTGCTTCTATTATAGATGAGTGTTTATCAAAGACTCAGAATAATTTTAGAGAACCAAAAATCTCTAGATATATTTCCTATCAGATCAGCGAAATTGAAAAAAAAACAAGGATTTTATAAGCAGAAGTGAAATTTATACATTGCTTCTAATATATTAAGATATTGAGCTGATTTAAACAAATTAAAAAGATAGAACAAAATGGTTTTGATATTAAAATAATAGAATACAAAATAATATACTACATATTATTAATAACTGAAACACACAGGCTTATTATATGCCTGTGTCTATATATGTTATATATAGGATATGCGAGCGCAGACTTTCACATGACCCACCACTCTCCACACTATCTCATAACACTGATACCCTTGAACACATATATGTTGAAAAGATAAATAATCACCAATATACGTATTTCATGCTAAACTAGCAAACATCAGTTGGTCCAAATTACCATCTCTACACATATATGCTACAAGTGCTCAGATATATATTAAGATAGACAATCCTCATACTTTAATGGACAGGTTTCAATCTATTCCACACTCCAGCTCTTTAACTGTTCATCCAATTGAGTAGAGATGTTAATCTGTACCAACTTATGATTGCTGGTTTAGCATAAAATACATATATTGGTGATTCTTCATCTTTTCAACATATATGTGTTCAAGTGTATCAGTATTATGAGATAGTGTGAAGAGTGGTGGGTCATGTGAAAGTCTGTGCTCATATACCCTATATATTATATATTATTAAATAAAAATTTATAAAAATGACCATAAAATGTTTAACCTTTTAATAAGTTGAACTAAAAAGATCAATTACATACTTTTATTTCTATTTCTTTTATGGTTGATTTATATGTGTATATAATCATTTACATCTTCATTAGAGCTACAATATTCAAATGCACACATACACACACATATATAAACATTACAAGAATAAAGCTAAACTAATTAATAAATAATTAAAATTACCCCAAATCCAAAACTCAACCAGATTAGCCAAGAAAATAAAATCAAAAACACAACCAATGGTTTCATTACTACAATCAGGCTTCTCAAGTATAAAGAACTACAAACAACACCATAATTTATAATGAACATTACCCACAATTCTATTTATTTACCATCTACCCTTAATATTAAAAGAACTTTTAAATAAGTTAATTGCCTCAGAATAATAAATTTTCAATAATAAAGATTCTTTAATTCTTCTTTTTATTTCATTTCACTCAAAGAAGACAACCTTAGCATCATCAAAATTAATAATGTGATCTGTATCTTTTTCATGAACATACAAAGCAGAACTACGGTATTTATTTCTAATGCTACTTTTATGTAGCTTTATTCTTTCATTTAAACTCAAGCTACTCTAACCTATGTAACCCTTCTTACAAAAACAAGGGATAATAACACTACACCAGGAATAGCTTTCCTATCAAAAATTTCCTTTGTATTATTTAATAAATTATTCAGAGTAATACTTCTTTTCCAAGAAATTTTCTTAATTTCCAAACAAATTACTATTTTTACATACAATTTTATAGGAAGAAAATTTAAATGGCAAAGAAATAAAATCATATTTTTCTTTATTCTTTACATCCTTACAAATATTATTATTAAATAAAATACTTTTAAAAAATTTATCAGAGTACATAAAAGTAGAGTTAGAAAAGGTATCTTAGTTCTGCTTTGTATGTCCATGAAAAAGATATAGGCCACACATTTAATTTTGATGAAACTAAGGTTGTCTTTGAGAGAAATGAAGTAAAAAAAAAAACTCTATTGTTGAAAATTTATTATTCTGAAGCAATTAACTTATTTAAAATTTCTTTTAATATTAAGAATTGATGGAAAGTAAATGGAATTGTGGATAATGTTTAATATAAATATGGTGTTGTTTGTAATTCTTTACATTGGAGAAGTCTGCTTGTAGCAGTGAAACCATTGTGTTTTTGATTTTATTTTCTTGGCTATTGTGGTTGAGTTTTTAGATTTGGAGTAATTTTATATATATATAATCAATAGATGGAGCTTTACCAAGACTTCCAAACAAGCGTATTTGTTTACATAAATGTCAGAGTCAATATTCACTGTCTCTTTCATTTTGCTCCACCCTCAGATCAGTTGATTTCAAGCTGATTTGCTCTCATCAGTGAGGGATAGAAGTTAGAAACTAGACCTAAATATTAACTTCAAGCATTTATGCAAAACGTTTCTATCAGTTTGCAAGCATGAATTTTTTAGACACCTAAATGTCTTCAAACTCAGCCTATCAAACTAGATAGCTATATGGGTCTGATATCAGTTCAGATTCTCCACATAGTGAAAGCTTCTGCAATCTATATCATTGCAAGAAAACTTTAAAGGTACATTTATGAAAAACAAAAACAAGTTTTATATATGTAAAAACCTGCTATAGCTTGTATTAATGATCAATAGATGAAGCTTTACCAAAACCTCCAAACAAGCGTATTTGTTTACATAAACGTCAACAAATACGCTTGTTTGGAAGTCTTGGTAAAGCTCCATTTATTGATCATTAATACAAGCGATAGCAGGTTTTTACATATATAAAACTTGTTTTTGTTTTTCATATATATATAAGAATATATTTAAGAATATGTTTAATTAAGAATATATTTAAAGAAAAGTATAATATTTCATTTTGTGTCCTCCGAATGTTAATCGATTGATTAATAATTCTAAGAATATAATTCCCAAATTGCAAAGAAGTAATATAATTTATCAGATTTCATGTGGATGTCAGAAATTATATATCAGTGAATCTAGATGTTCTGTGGAAAAAATATTGAAAGAGCATCAATTATTATATAACCAAATTAAAAATAATGTAAATAGTCAATTTAATACAACTTCAGTATTCTTTGATCATGAAAAAACTTGTAATTATAAGCTTAAATTTAATAGTAGTGAAATAAAAATATTAATGGAAGAAAGAAATCATAAAAAGAGGAAAATTAAAGAGGCAATTTTGATTGATAAATATAAGGAAGATGTTATTAATAGGCAAGTTGCAAATACGGCTATACACAGCTTATGGAAATATACGTATCATAAAAATTTGAAATTCAGTTAATGCTTACAAGGATTACCACATAATCAAAAGCCTACAAAAGAATTTAGACTATATTACCAAGATTTGATAAAAGGTATATGTTAGATAGGGCGTGTTCTATAAATGAGAGATTGAAAGAATTGTGTGAGAGAAATGATGTTACGTTTGTGGATGTGTGGGATTTTTTTATTGGGAAGAGGGAGTTATTTGGTAAAGATGGGATGCACTTAGGGAAACAAGGAAGTGAAGTTTTAGGGAGTCTGATTTACAAAGAATATAGTTTGGGAAACTTGTAAAGGGGGAGGGGGGGATTTTGAATTATAGTGTTATTAAAAAGAAGAAGAATGGATGGGATGTAAGGATTAAACAAAGGGTAGTTGATTTAGATATAAATGTAGATGTGGAGAGGGAATGGGTCTGTAAAATAAATGGTAAGCAAGTGATTTATAAGCATAATGGAGAAGAAAGAATAAAAAAAATTTGTAAAAGAGTAATTAGGAAAGAAAAAATTGTTAAAATTGCTATTTGAATATGCAAGGTAGTAGGAGACCAGAAAAGTAGCAGGAATTAAACAAAGCAATTGAAAATGAAGAGCTTGATGTATTAGCAGTAGTGGAAATGCATCTAAGAGAAGAAGAAGAACCTGTTTTGGAAGATTTGGTATGGCAGGGTATAAATAGAAAAGAGAAATAAAAAAAGGATGGTGGTATAGGTGTTATATCAAAAAATTATTTAAATACTGTTAAATGTCAAAAACATATGTGGTTTGAAATAGGGTTGGGAAAACAAGAATGGATGGTGGCTATAGTTTATATAGCTACTGAAGATAGTCAAACTATAATGGAATGGAACAATAACATATATGAGTGCCTAGTTAAAGATATACAGAGTTTTAAAGAAAAGGGGAAGAGAATAATGGTTATAGGAGACATGAATGCGCATATTAAAGAAATTGATGATGTAGACAATAAGAATGGACAGCTTTTGAAGGAATTTTGTCAGAGAGTAAATTTGAGCATTGGAAACTTATCTAATATTTATGAGGGACAATATACATGGTCTAGGAATAATATATCCCACACAATAGATTATATATTGGTAGAGAAAGAGGGAATAAATAAAGTACGAAAAATTAAGGTGTTTGATAATGAAGACAGAGTATGTAATAGTGATCATAATTTTGTTGTAATTGAAATGGTTAGTAATGTGATGGAAAATAGGAATAAAAGTAGAAACAATAGTGAAAGATGTGGATGGAGAGTAAATGATGAGAATAAGTTAGAAGAGTATAAAATACAGGTTGAAGAAACCATGGAAGAGTTGAATGGAAGTGAGTATGAGGACTGGTGTGATGAAATAGAAAAAGTTGCAAATAGGGTTTTAGATGAGAATATTCCGAATAATAAAAGTAATAGAAAAATGAGAGTTAGTAAAAGTGTAAAAGAGAGGAAAAAAGCATGCAGAGAATATAAGTGTGCTATTAAGAACAAAGAAAATGAAAAAGATATTAATGCTAAATGGGAAAAGTACTTAGAAAAGAAGAAGTTAGCTAAAATAGATAATTATAGAGAGAGAATGAAACTAAATAGTAACTTATTGGATGATATTAATAAAAGTGGAAGAGATGGGAGTAAAAAATTTTGGAATTACATTAAAAGGAAAAAATTTAGAGGAGAGAGAGATAGTATTACTGGATGAGGAGGGAATAGAGTGCAGCTCTAGAGAAGAATTAGAGAGAATATTGAATAGTTATGTAATGGATATAGAAAAGATGTTAGATGTGAAGGACAGAGGGATAGAAAATATGAAAGCATATAGTAATGGGAATATTGAATTTACAGAAAATGAACCGAATGAGGCAGGGAAGAAGTGGTAAGGCAAGAGGATTAGATAGATGGGCAGCAGAGATGATAATGAATTTGGGGCATAGGGCAAAAGTAAAGTTACTATCATGTTTTAATATGATGGCATAGAAGAGAGTTTTTCCAGGTAGTTGGATTAATACAAAAGTAAGATTATTATTTAAAGGAAAAGGTAAGAATCATAGAAAGTTAAATAATTATAGACCAATAGCAGTAACATCAGTTTTATATAAAGTTTTTTCATATATAGTGGCTGGAAGAGTTGCAAAATGGATGGAAGAAAATAATGTAGTGGGGGAAATGCAAGGAGGTTTTAGGTCAGATAGGCATATAGAAGATAGTTTATTTGTAGTTACACAACTTATACATATGAGTAGAAATTCAGGTAGACAGTTGAGAAGGCATATGATAGAGTGAATAGAAATAGATTATGGATAAGTTTAGCAAATCTGGGAATGGATGAAGCTTTAGTGGGTGTTATTAAGAAATTATATGAAAATAATTACTATACATATCAATTAGGGGATATAGAATCAGTTAAAGTTAAAAATGGAGTGGGACTGAGGCAAGGATTCCCTATGTCACCTATTTTGTTCATGTTGTATTTGAGTGAAATTGAGAGAGCAATAGAAAGACTAGGAAAAGAGATAAAGATACCATTAACAGGTGGCAAGAGATTATATATATTGTCCGGTCTTTTTTTTGCGGATGATGTCTTTTTGTGTACAGAAAGAAGAGAAGATATGGAAGTTATGCTGAGGACATGCACAAGGGTGGGTAAAGATATGTGGATTAAATTTAGTGAAAAAAAATCAAATATAATGATGGTGAATACTGGGGAAAGAGAAGACAAAGATTTCTTATAGGGGAATCTAAAGTTAAGTGTGGTGAATAGATATAGTTATTTGGGAGTCATCTTGAGTAATAAGAAAAATTGCTTGGATGAATGGGAGAAAAAATTGATAAATGAAGCAAAGAAAAGAAAGGGATTGATAAAGAAATTAACACTGTTTTCATATAAATATGATGTAGCTAGAATTGTATGGAAGGGAATGGCAGGGTTAACATACGGCAATGATGCATTATGTGTTAGTAAAGGGGTATTAAATTGGTTAGAAAAAGTACAAAGAGAAGTAGGAAGACATGCATTAGATGCTGAGATGTGGACAGCAAAAGAGGCAATTTAAGGAGAAATGGGATGGTCAAGTTTTTATATGAGGATTGCAAAAAGCAAATTGAAAATGTTCGGTAGATTGCAGTTTATGGATAATAAAAGAATAGCCAAAATAGTATTTAATTGGGTTACAAGTAAATGGCAGCCAACAAGATGGGTAAGAAAGGTAATGTGGTATGCAAAAGATTTGGATAAAGAAGTTATGTCAGTATACTTGTACAAAAAAGATGGGATGATTGTGTTAGGAGGATTGCTGAGTGTTATAGTGGGAAAGAGTGGGATAGAAGAATAGATGCATTAATAAAGAATAGGGAGTTGGAGAGATGGAGAACTAGTATGGAGAGTAAAACGAGTTTAAATATATATAAAAGTAAATGGAACATTGGGTGTGAGTTAATTTATGATAATAGTAAGGAAAGTAGTTTATTGTTTAAGGCTCAAACGGGATCTTTAGCAAGAAGGGAATATACATGTAAATGGAAAAATATGAGTGATTTAGTCTGCAAGTTGTGTAAAGAAGGCATAGAAAATATTAGGCATCTGTTACTTCAATGTAAATGTTTGGAAGCAGAAAGGGTACAAATAATAAAGTTATGGAAGGTTAAATATGAACAAAGTGATTATACAGAAAGTGAGTTATTGGTTTTTATGCTAGGTTTGGGAAAAAATAAGGGGGATTTAGATATGAAGATCATGGAGTTGACAAAGATTATGTTTGAAAATGGGATGGAGCAGATTATGGGAAAACTTAGGGTGGAAAATGGAAAAGGAAGATAAAGTGGCTAACATGTTTCTCTAGGCATAGCTGCTGAGAGATTTCTGACTCCCTTTAAGAAGTCACAGTACATCACATCACATCATATTATTGTATTTACCGTTAAAATTGCTTTCTCTTTTATATATGTTTACTAATTGTATAATCATATATATTTAAATATTGCAGTTCTGATGAAAACTGTTAATCAGTTAAAACTATAAGCAAATGTAAATAAATAAATTTTATTTAATTGCATTGCAAAAAGTGACTTATGAAGTAAATGATATTAAATAATTTTACTTAAATGTTTTACAAAATGATAGGAAAAATTAATTCAATTATTAAAAATGATTAGGTGTTTGAGACATCAAAGAACTCTTAAATACCAGATTGACAGATTGGAATTAATCACTTTACCATTGTACAGCCGACTTATTATCTACTATATAAAAGTAATGACTAATTTTTTCAAAGCCTACTTCTGTGGTCAGAAAGGAATTAGTCAAGAAGAGTAGTGCAATCAATGCCTGTAGATTTTTATAATTATCTTTTGTCTTAATTTCAATCATATGAAGTATATTGCTAAGACAAAAAATGCAAAACTAATAACCTGATATATATACAATCTAAGTTAATATCTTTAACCTTGTGAATTCAAACCACTAATAAGAAATTACTTTAGCACTTAATTTAAAAAAAAACAATATCAACTAATGGCAATAATTAATATTTTGAACTGATATTATTATACAGTAAAAATAGTATTCAATAACTCTAACTTCATCTTCTACATTGTATCGTAGTAATATCAATTTTTTCCACAGCCTTCTTTTTAAGAATATACACTGAAAAACTATATACGTAGTTTAGTTTTTTTTTTAAATATTTTCTAACTGAATGAATACTTCCATTAGAAATATCATTCAATATTTTTCACTTTGATCAAGTATGGATGGAAAAATATTTTTTTCATAAATAGCAAGCTATTTTGGATATTTTAATTCAATTTTTACAAAATTAATAGTTCTTTTATATGTCATTTATTAAGCACTCTAAAATAAATTAAATCACACGTGTAAAAACCTAGTCTGACCTGTGACTCTAAGTAATGTTTCCAGGTTTCTTTTTTCTATAAGATCTAATGTAAGTTTATACTTGTAACTAAAATATCTAACATATACTTATTGTAACAGTAAACTTAGTTGAAATATTTAAAACTAACATTTAATTAATCTAGTTAAGCTGTTTCACAACCAACTCTGCATTTAATAAATCTGTAAATCCATGCAGACATGCATAACTAATTCTGGGTGAAATATAATACATAGTAACATAAAAGCAAATTAAACACTGATTTTTTTGTAAATATATTTTTCTCTTAATCAGTCAATAAATTATAAATAAATCAAACTAATAGACAATTTGTTAATATAAAACTTAACCATCAAATCAATTTTCATTCTAATTAGAATCTTCACATGGCGCCATTTTTAAAATGTGTCATGTGACAAGAAATATTCTGTAGCTTTGTATACACTCTAATGGTTATCACTAGAAATAAACTCATGAAAAAATCTCCTACAAAAAAAATCCCCCCTTTTTTTTAAATTTACAATATATACATAAATAATATATGCTCTTATTTATTATTCTGATTTATATCTTCCATTCACATATATACCTTTGAAAGTTTTTAGCTAAAAAAATTATTTTGCAAATCAATAAAACTTTAAGCACAAACAATTCTAGCTTTGATTTGTTTTTATTATTTTGTGAATAGATGATCCTTTCTTCCTATATAATTAGTCAATTTCAGAATTCAACTTTTGTTCACAATTTAAGTAATAATTATTATTTTAACATTTAAAATAAAACATTTTATGAATTTTCTTAAACTATATTCTCTAGCTTCATACTTTCAAATATTTTTTTTAAAAAATAAAAGAACTACTGCACATGTTTATTTCACACAATTATAAAATCATATATTAAAGTGTTGTAAAAACTTACAAAGGGCACTGTAAAACAAGGAAATGAATATTTCCAATAGTAAATTTTATATTTTTCTAACATATTTACAAATATAAATGTTTTTGTTTGTTTCCTGTTTTTTAATTATTCTGTAAGTAAAAAGCAAATGCTGAGATTATAA
Organism: Epiperipatus broadwayi; assembly: GCA_028023455.1. Taxonomy (NCBI): domain Eukaryota; kingdom Metazoa; phylum Onychophora; class Udeonychophora; order Euonychophora; family Peripatidae; genus Epiperipatus; species Epiperipatus broadwayi. The sequence continues at coordinate 381,451 of JAQFVV010000486.1, read as the reverse complement.
ATGCAATGACTGCAATTGATGTTACTACACAATGTATCATCATCATCATCATCAACCATTATCAATCCACTGTAGAATGAAGGTCTCTCCAAGTTCAATCCATTTCTGCCAATGTTTAGCTTCTCTTCTCCACATCACCCCTGCACACTTTCTTATTTCATCTATCCATCTCACATGTGGTCTCTTTCTGGGTCTTTTACAATCTCTTGTAATCCAGTTTAAGATTTCAGTTGTCCATTTATTATCATCTCTTTTAGCAATATGTCCAGCCCAACTCCACTTCAGTCTTTTAATTTTTTCAATAAGGTCAGTATATTATGTTGAATATAATAATTACTCTTTCTTATTGCATTGCCAAATGTATACCATATAATACTAAATCATTCATGTACTTTACTACTGTTACACAATGCTCTATTTACCACCTTCTTTTACCATTTATTGTTTTGATTGCTGGGGCAATCAAAATTCCATGCATTTTGCTACTGTTACACAATGCTTTATTTATCACCCTCTTTTATAGTTTACAGTTTCTATTGCCTAGCAGTCTTCTTCAGAACATATATAAAAGTTCTGATGAAGATTGCTGGGGCAATCGAAACTGTAAACTTTTATATAAGTTCTGAAATAGATTGCTGGGGCAATTGAAACTGTAAACTATAAAAGAGGGTTATAAATAAAGCATTGTGTAACAGTAGTAAAATGCATGGATAATTTAGTATTATATGTTGAATATAGTTATATATAGAGAGTTTCCTTCTCAATAATGCTTTACATAAGTTTAAGAATTTTTATTTCTTTAATAAAAAAATTATTGAAGTAATGTAGAAACATGACTTTAAATATTCACTACTTTATACTAAATTACTTCTTGTAGATATCAGACTTAAAAGTGTTCTTATTAGACTGTTATGTCTTCAAAATTCCATAGTTACAAAATGATAGTCAACTGAGGTAAATAATTTTTTTTTATTTCTCCATTGCACTTTTAAAACTCAATAAATCCCTACATTTATAATTATTTAAATTAATATATACATAGATAACTAAATAATAATGCTTAATATTTATAAATCATATGTCAAATAATAATACAAATTTTAAAACTTGAAATATTTTCAAATTAAAAAATCAAATATATTCTTTTTTTTTTCACTGTAAAAACTTTTTTTTCAAAACCTCCCACTTTCATATAATAATTCCAAGAAAGATTCAAGTTACATAATGAGTCATACTTTTAAAATATTCAGAATAAGATAATTGTTATCTTTTTATTTATTTATTCAATTACACAATTAAATAAACATATGTAGAGAAATTTATTAATACTCACATTTATTTTAAATTAAATATATAATATATAAAAATGGTGTAAAAAATGAAATATTATTTTTATTTGTAAAAATCTGAAATTAGTATATTCTTTAATGATATAGCTTCTGTATATTATATATATTCGCAGAGAAAGGGGGAGAGAGAGAGACATTGTTCTAAATATTTTAAATTTACTATATCATTCAGAATTGAACAACAATTCAATTTCATAATATGAAAAAAGAGAAATTATTACTCAATACTTGAAATCTTTCTGCACTTTTTCATTATACTGTTCAAACTTTAATAATATAAAAAAAGAAATGAATCTGTTTTATTTATTTATTAGCAGATTAAATAAGATTAATTTTGTCAAGCGTTGGTGGCCTAGCAGTTAGCATAGCTGCTTTACAAGCAGCTGGCCCTAACGCATTTGACATATGAAAAAAAAAGATTAATTTTTATCATAGCTTTCAAATATGAAAATAATTCAGATTAATTACATAAAAAAGAGGGAAATGAATATTTTAATCTCAATTATTAAATCTGCAAACTATTTCTCTTTTCCATAATTTTATTTTGAAAGTACAAAAAATGAGAGTATCTATTCTTTTGTATACTATTAGAAATATAATGTTTCAAATAATATACGCTTTATAAAAATGTTTTCAATAGAGGTACTCTGCAAATATCAGCGATTAAAGAAGACATATTTAATACATTCTAACAACAAAGATTTGTGGATTTTTTTTTTCATATGTCAAATGCGTTGACTGGGAAGTGAACCTGGGTCATCTGCTTGGAAGGCAGCTATACTAACTGCTAGGCCACCAACGCTTGACAATATTTGTGTTTTTTAAACTTATATATAAATTAGATTGTAAAAAATTGTGGAACGAGCTACCTATAAAGATTGAAACCTGCTTGTGAATATATATATATTTTAAAATTGAAAACAAATTTCATGTTTTGTATTTGTCTGAAATTCTATGATGCTGGCATTTTATATGCAACTATATGTTGGATTATTTCTGTCATATATAATTGATAGATGCTTTTAAATAAATTTAAATTTTTTACATACATTCATCTCTTAGTAATATTTTAATCTGCTATTACTAAAAATTAAATATATTTGAAAAGTTTAATTAAAGTTTAAAATGTTTTAAAGACATTAAAAAACTAATTCTAAATAATAGAAATGGTCCAACATATATATATATAATTAACAAAAAAAAATTAAATTTGGTATTATGATACAATATATTGTGTATTTTTGTTTTCTGTGCTTTCTCTCTCTTTTCCTCTCATTTTTTTTTCATAAGTTTTGCTTAATTTACTAAAGCATCTAAATTATTTAAATCGATTAGATGAAAATATTTATAAAATGAACATAAAGTGTTTAAATTTTTAAAAAAAATTTCTAAAAAAAAATTTCCTTAAGAACTTTTATTTAAATGTTTAAATTTTAAAAATAAAGTAAATGCTTTTTTTAAGTATTATTTTTGTTAAACAGATTCTTTTAAATGGAAGTATAATAAAGTTACTCAAGTTAATACAATTAAAAAACGGAAAAAAAATTGCATTATCTAGAAGTATTGTTAAATATTTTCTAAAAAATTCAAATTTTATAAGTATATTCAACTGTTAATTATAACACACAGATCAATATTTAGCACAATGTTTTGAGGAGGACTTTAGTTGTTACTAGTCTGACCAATGACATAGAAATCAAACCTAGAATCTTCAGATTTATGAATACTGAATTTAAGATAACATTCTAATCAACTACACTATACTATTAAACCACCAAACATCACATGATCACCATTCTTATGCTCGCTCATAACTGTTATTAAAACAGGCAAAACTCTCCATACAGTAGTGCCACTCAGTAAAAGCCAGAATAATCAATATAAAATCTCTATCTAGTGGCTACTCATCCAATATTCCCAGACTAGTTTCTGGCTTGTGGCCTTTGTCAGCGAGGAGCCTTGGATCTGAGAGTACTGCATCTAGATCTTAGGATCTAATGCAACCCTCCAGCAGCCACCTTTTATCTCTACTTAACTACAAAACTATGAGAATAAAATTGAAAACACAATATTTCCAATCTAAGCTCATTAGCTTATATAGTAATATAGATCTAGGTGCAGTGCTCTCAGATCCAAGGCTCCTCACTGACAAAGACCACAAACCAGAAACTAGTCTGGGGATATTGAATGAATAGCACTAGATAGGTATTTTATACACAAACCTTCTGGTATCCATTGATTACTCTGGCTTACAGTGAATGGCACTACTGTATGGAGAGTTTTGCCTGTTTTAATACTTATGAGAAGGCATAAGAATGGTGATCATATGATGTTTGGTGATGGGTTATTAAATAACCAAAGACACCAAAATATACAGGTACTGAACTGAGTTCAGACCTATATGACTATATAAACTAATGAGCTTAGCTTGAAAATATTATTGTGTTTCCAATTTTATTCTCATAGTTTTGTTGTTAAGTAGAGATAAAAGGTGACTGCTGGAGGGTTGCATTAGATCCTAGGATCTAGGTGCGGTGCTCTCAGATCCAAGTCTACTGACTGATGAAGGCCACAAGCCAGAAACTAGGCTGGTGATATTAGATGAGTAACACTAGATAGAAATTTTATGCACAAGCCTTCTGGCATCCATTGATTACTCTAGATTGCACTGAGTGGCACTACTGTATGGAGAGTTTTCCTGTTTTAATATGCTATACTATCAAAGAAAATGGAGGGGGATGATTTATATATTTAACTCAGGACAAATAGTTAGCCAATAGCTATCATTAAAAAAACTTAATGATAATAACAAAAAGAAACATCATAACAAAACCTAATCATAGGAACTATAGTCTATCCATACAAACCAGAGTTAGCAGGAAAAAAACCCGCAAGTCAATATAAAATCAAGACAACTTTCCAAAGCAATAGTCCAACATATAATTACAAATAAAATACTATCAACAAACTTTCAGACAAACAATATGTACACTAGCTTATTGATGAATCACTAATTCCAATACCCACCTGAATCTAGAAACACAAATTGTAAATATTAAAACATTTTATATATTGAAAAGAATCTATAGTTTTGCTCCTCTTTTCAAATATATATAATTCTTTATCAGAAGGTAAGACATGTTAACCCCTGAAGACTAATGGCTTTCAATAATAATAATAATAATAATAGATTATTTTTTAAAACAATATCCTAACTCATGATGGTCAAACCGATTATACAGCCATATTTCCAGATCATTATTTACATCAAACATCTTAAAGTACAGAGAGGTCTAACACTTGCCACTATAGATGCTATATATTATTTTTTTAAAATATCTGTCATACTGCAGATTTGGGTGCCATCTCTAAAATGTAAGAAACATCTACAAGTTAGGTTCAAAACCCTTCCTAGCTTCTCAGAATTTTACTCCCTACTATTATCTCAAAAGAAACCATGTCAAGGCAAGTGTGGGTGTATAAAGCTATATTTAATTAGATTTTGAATGAAATAGAAAAAATAGACACTTAATATAATAAAACTAAATTTATTTACAATTTTTTACAACTTATATGATACTTATGTATAAAATAATATATATATATATATATATAAGTGATTATGTATGTACATCGGAGAAAATTCATTTGATTAGATTGTATTTAAACTTATGAACTCCTGTATGATTATATCAAATTTAAAACAATTATATAATTATTATTATTTAATTATAATAATATAAATAAAGATAGGAACAATATCAATTAATCGATAAATAGATAAAAATATTATCGATTATTATTGAACAAGATATCAATTTTAAGTTATATTCGTTTTAGTGTTCTTAAAGAAGTAAAATGTACGTTAAGAAAAGATTTAAAAAGGTTAACACATATTTAAAGAGAAAATAACGTGTTAAAATTATTAGCTGCAAATTAATATTAATTTTAATATTTGCTATCAATGTTATTATTATTTCTTTTATCAAAGGCCTTTTAATTTAAATAAGATTTATCTTACCATAACATCAGATTCTAATTTAACACTTTATTAAATTATAGATTCGTACTTTTTAAAAAAAATTGATCCACACCATAGTTTTAGATTTAAAATTTTATTAGTTTTATTTTGTTGAATTATTCTCCGGATTATGCACCCATGAATAGGCAAAAAGAAGTTATGTGAAAGATGACAGGTAATAATAATTTTTAGCGACAATGATTGATGCAGATAAAAAGGAGATACTTCTAAAATTGGAATTTGCAGGAAACTACATAATTTGAGGTTTGACTAATGTGCTATTTAGATTTTTACCTCATAATATTTCCTCATGATCAAAGAAATGAAATTGTGAGTATATATTTCAATTTCTCATTGCATATTTACATCCTGTTCTAGGTATATATCTACCATTCAATTTTGTATTGTTTTATATACCTTACAATAATAATAATAAAAATAGATTTTTCTGTTTAACTTTTTATTCTCTTAGAAGATCAGGCCAGTATTTTTTTTATCAAGGAAATTAATCTTTTTTCTCATCAAAAAGAACAGATACAAATATAGATAGAAAAAGGTTAACAAGGGAGTGTGATTATATGATAAATTGAAATTTCAGAAGCAACATGGTAAGAGGGGAAGGATACATGTGAAAAGGGAATGGGAAGTGGAAAAGAGAAATGGTCTGCAGTCCAAGATGAATGTCTTCATTGGGCAAGCACCACATGGGTCACAAACATTTGAATGATTGAGTCCTATATGAGAGGATGGGAGTTGGAGGATTGCCCAAGTGTCTGTGAGGAGTGGAGGTGGGGCTAGTTTGATATCTCTGGTGTTGAGAGATGAATTAGATCCAATAGCTTTTGATTCACTGAGTGTACACTCTGGTCAAAAATAATGGCACATCAGAGCAACCTTAGTGCATAGATGGGGAAAACTGATAATCTAATAATTGCAAAGACCCCTGTTTCCATGGATTCTTGGAGGTTGAAGATGGTATTCCTGTGCAAGGAAAGGCAGGAGTTGATGTTAATGTCTCACTCCAAGCAGAAAGGGACATTTAAGTAGGAAGTGCTGGAGGGTTTCATTGTCAGTTTCACAGAGCTGGCATATGGGAGAGATCTTGTTAAAACCCCTATAGTTGTCCAAAAATTGATTTGTGGGAAGGGAGTGAAGATTGATTTTGAGAAGGAAATCAGGGAATTTTACCTCAAGAGATCACCTTTTGAATTTACAGATTAATTGAGCATGGAAATTAATCTTGCCTTCCAATTCTAAGATGTTTGAGGAACAGCTACTGACCTTAAGATACAATTCAAACATGAACCCCATTAGAGTTACCTCAATTTTAATATGATAAGCAGCAATAAATAACATAAACAACAAAGAAAGTACTTATCAGTATTAACACCCTTGTTCAATAAGTAACCTGAGATACTTAAAAGATGGTATACATAAAGAATGGAAGTTAATGATCAATTGCACACTTGAGCCATGCTTCATTAAAACTTAGTGGCTAGTACCCTTGGATCTATGAAATACTTTACTCTTATGACTTAGAGACTTGGAGGAAATAAATAATAAAAAAGTGGGTTGGTGCAATGTTAGATGTAAAAATCAATGCAAAGTACCTTGACATCATCTTGCTGTCAAGTCATTGCTAGAATCCTCATCTCATGATTAGCAATAAAGGTACAGCAAAACAAATTCTCAATGTAAAAAGCTGCTTTGTTTTGGTAAAAAAAAAAAAAGTAATAACAAGTAAAAATAAATTTCTATTTCTCATCCCAAAATAGGCATACATCTAACAAGAGAGGGTTTTCATTTTATCTGATTTTCACTTGATCAGATTATATTTCTTTACGAAGTCATTTCAGTACTCTTGCATTGTAAATTCCTTTTATTTCATGTTCAATATTTACCCAGAAGATGTTATTCTCTTGGCATCTAGCAATTATAAAAGAGCCTTCATATAAGTCTAGAAATTATTTAAAAATAAACTTTTCAGAGTCACATACATGAGATGTTTTGACCATAACTTTATCACCTATTTTAAACTGATAGCTAATGGGTTTATACTTTTATTTCTGATCTGACTCATTTGAATTAATTTTTCATAGGCTTTATTATAATCACAATCTCTATTAATTGATTTCTCTTTAACCATTGGTATTGTTTTAAATAGTTGTGGGCTGTGTTGATTTAGATTGTAAATGTGCAAGCACAAAGCCAATAGATTCATTTACTAACCAATTGATATAATTATCCATCTGTCACACCTACTTTACCCAAGTCTTGATGATTAGTAGTCAAATAGGTTCAAAATAAACACTTCACATGATGAGGTCACATGGGGCTGATTGAGAGTTTCTAATAGAAATTAACTTATGATTAATATTTAGCATTTTACTTCACATACTCCATTTTGGTGTTACACAGGATGAAGCCATGGTTACAAATGATGACCTTAGGTCTACCTAATATTAGAAAATTCTAGGTTTCAAGTACCTTGGTGCTATGTTGGGTAGTAATGTGAGGTAGAGAATATGTGACTACAAACTTTGAAAGAAATTATACATCTGCAATAAGATATCTTATTCTTCTAAATGAGCAATGTCCCATAAAAGGCAATTGCCATAATATGGCCTTTTTAAAGATTACTAAGATACATTGGTATCAGATAGATTTTATTAATGGGTTTGGTTTACTAACAAATATGACTATTATTCAATACTGAGATGATAATTTCATGCATTTGTGGCCAATAGAACCATTGCCTGATTAGGTATTTTGATAGCTGAGTGGATAATGTCCATAAAGACAGTGTATATAATTTTAAGTCAATTCCTCATAAGTGAGAATCATTATTCTCCATTCACCTTCTTTATATTTCATACAATATTTTAACACTAATTTTTCTAACTTATATAAAAATCTATTTATTAGAGCGTTAGTCTCAACAGTTAGTAAAATAGTCTATTTCTCTGGAGATTCTATGATTGGCATTAACATCACATCCTATCATTTTTCAATTAAAGATGCTCCTATAATTTTTCAATTAAAGATGCTTCATTTATCCTCTATGCAGTCATTAATAATAATTCAATATTTGCAATAGAAATATTTTCAGCTTTTAAGTCCTGTGGACTTGGCTGGACTGAATTGCAACTGAGGATGTGAACCACACTATTCTCAGGGATCATTTGTAATACTGCACTGCATAATTGAATTCTAATAAAAAGATACTAAAATGGACCAACTGACTATTAGTTGGATAATTGTGGTTTAGGATTTCAAGGCTGTTATGATTGGTTATCACAATAATCTATGATCCAAGTAGAAACTAAGTAAATTTCTGAAAGGTCCACACTATGGTTAGGACTTCCTTTTCTGTGACAGTATAGTTAATTTATGGATCTTTTAGCAAGTGGGTAATAAAATAAAGGACTCCAAGTAGGTCATCACCCTGGATTTGTGCTAGTGTAACCACAATCCAAATTTGCTTTTGTCCATTTAAACAATGAAAGGTTTTTCAAAATTGGGAAATGAGATCATTATTTGCTCTAGAAAGCCGGTTATAATTTTTTTTGAATGATTCTGTATGTCCACAGTCCACCTCTAAGATATATTCTTTCATAACCACTATAATAACAATTCCATATTATCTGCAAACTTACTTGTGAATGTTATTATAAAAATTACATAACTCTAGAAATGACCGAATTTGTTATTGTCCTAGGTATGAAGCATTTTTGGATAGCAATACTTTTGTCAGGATGATGTTTCATATTTTTACTCACAATAATGTCACCTAGGAAAATATTATCATACATTTTTTAATTCCTTTTTTTCGACATTCAGTGAAAAATGTTTCTAATTATTGATATTCATCTACAAGTAGATGAGGCTATTAACACACGTCCAGATGCATACTTACAATCTATTTTTTCTCAGGGAATAGAAGTCGATCAAGATATCTTAATAACCCTTGCACAACTATTTATTAGATCACATGGAATTCAGCTGAAGTGATTTGAGTGACCTTTATATCTGAATGCAGTATATTGGTGATCTTTAAATGAAGTCTAATTGGTCAATAGCCTGAAGTTAAATCAACGACATAATCTTTTTTCTTTTAAATATCATCAACAATTCATGAATGAAAGGTGGGACATTATGATCTGATTCTGTGATTTTATTTAAATATCATGCATTTAAGCACAGCCAACCCTTGCACAACTATTTATTAGATCACATGGAATCCAATTAAGCTGATATGAGAGACATTTATTTGTGAAGACAGTATATTGGTGATCTTTAAGTGAAATCTAAACTGTCAACAGCTTGAAGTTAAATAAAGAGATAATCCTTTTCTTTTGAATATCACCAACAATTTTTGACTAAAAAGTGAGACATTATAATTTGGTTCTGTGATTTTATTTAAGTATCATGCATGTAAGCACAGCCTTACTGACTCATCTTTTTTATGATCACAAGGATTACAATATGGTGTACTTCCCCCCTTCCATTTGGTTATGTTGTTCCCTCCCTCCACTTTCTCATATTGATGTGACACTGAATATGACCTGTGCTCTGATAAAGCTGGATTAAAATTGTCTTATTCACTCTTCAAATGCTTTAATGATCCCTGGAACATCTGTAAAGATAAAATTAAACTTAACTAAACATATTGCCACTTTTTACACTAACCACCCTTAATCAATTTTTATTCAGTTTTTTTGTTGATCTGGTGTGGATTTATATCAATTAATCAATACAATTTAATAGAATTATACAAGTCTGGAGACAAAAATTTTAGTATTACTCCATTACACAAGACTTAACCTTCTACAGAATCAGGTACACATTTAGTTTTATGCAGAAAATCAGAACGCATACCACATCATAGATGAGTTCCTTTAATATAAGAAATACATGAGATATGACATTTCCTCCAACTTGTAATGTAACCCAAATTTAAATATTAGACAATTTTACTTTATAACTGTTCATCATATTCACTTATAAAGATTTTAATGGTAAGGTTTGAATACATTTCTTAGAAAATATCTGCTGATATAAATGCTAAGAGATTACTGAAATCTGGCTGCCAAAATCTAGTAAGTCTTCAATAGTGTCATCTTCAAATATTATTTCCAATATTTGGACAGTGTTGTTTAGCATAGTAAATACCTTATCTTCCCATGTACATGTTAGACTTATAATTTCTTTTTTAACATATCTAGTTGATGCCCCTGTTATCTCTCTTTGAGCCTCAATATGAGAAACAAGTTGTTGATGATCTTTTCCATTTCAATCAGTTTTACCACAGAGTCTTTTGGGAGAAGTTTGAATGTTTGTCAAGTATAGATGATAAAATCATAGTCTCTCTTTCAGGGCTGTGATGAATGTGATTTCTACTACCTGTTCTGATCATCAGTCTCACCCTATTTTTCCAATTTCAACATTCATTGTTTTTTCTTTTCTCTAGATTTATCACATAAATTGGCTTTTTAGATTTATAGTGTAATGTACTTGCTTACGTTTACTGACTCATATCTATGCTACCTGTTCTACTGATTATCTCTCTGTGCCAGGTAGCATATGTTGTATTCTAAAGAACAAATTATGGCAAATTATTTGACTAATCTGGCTTCAGTCATGCTACATGCATCAACCATTCTTAATATGGCTCCCTAGCTCCTAAATATAGATAATTCTAAATTTTTCTTGCATTACATGGCAATTAATTTCTTCCTGACATTCTTCATTCCAGAAGTTGATTATCAACAATTCTTTACTAGTTACGAACTTTTCTCATTTCCTTAACTAAACTCTAATTATTATTTCCCTATTATATACATATTGAACACACACATTTTGGCAACAATATGGTTATCACAAATTGTCTAACACATTGAATACCAAATGAAATACTGTTATCTCATGTAAATTATATTATTCATGCCATACTTAATTTACCAAATGAAACTGGCTTATTTCAGGTCTAGAGAGTAGTAAATACATGTTTTCGGGTGTCATGTTTAGGGTCACAAATAAAATGGGCTTACAACTTTGCTTTTCTTTTCAAACATATATAATTCTTTATCAGATTGTAAAAAGAGTTAAAACCTAGGATTTAATGGGTGTCAGAAATAATAATAGATTTTTTAAAGTTCATATCATAGCTATTGATTATCAAAGTGACTACCCATATTTCTTGACAATCACTTCAATCAAACATCTCAAAGTATTAAGAGGGTCCCTTGCCATTATAAATGCTATTTATTATTTTAGAAAGTTACTGCATATTGCAGATTAAGTTGCCATCTGTAAAATGAGAATCTATAGATTGGATTCACATCCCTTCATATCTTCTTGGATGTTAGCCCATCTGTTTACCTACTATTACTACTAGCTCAAAAAAACATGGCAATGTGTCATAGGGTTGTGTGTGTGTGTATAGCGAAATTTAATTAGGTTTGGAATAAGAGAAAAAAATATACACAAAATAATATAAATATAAAGCAAAATTTATTTATAGTATTTACAAACCTTAAATCATACTTACACATAAAAAAAAATTAAAAAAAATATGCATATATATTTAAGTAAATATGTATCCATATTGGAGGAAATTCATTTGATTAGATTGTATTTAACTTATGAGTTCCTGTATACTTACATTCAATTCAAAACAATTAAATAATTATCATTATTTAATTATTTCAAAATAACTTTATTAGTGTAAAATAAGTGATTATTTAAGAATATGTGAATACATTGTCTTTCTTGGTATGAAGTTCTAGAGGTAGATAAATGAGCTCAATATCCTGATTGAGATTCTGTGATGGATCTAATGTTTAATTCCCTGAAGAATCTCTAATGGAAATGCTAGTATCAAAGTGATTGTGTATGTCTTAGGTGATTTTTGGTATTTGAAAGAGACTCCATGTTTCATTATAGAGGAATTTTGAAGACAGGATAAAGTCTTTACTTTTTAACTTATTAAGCATGACCGATAAATATGAGATCCTGATTTGGAGGTGGGAAGGTGAATATTAGTTTGCAATGGATGTTCCAGATTGTATGAACTAAAAATAATGAAAGTCTAATGAAAGAAAATTGTCTACTTTGTAAGGAGTCTTTCAATGATAGAATAAATTGTCTTTAAAATTAAACTTTATTAATCGGTCAATTCTTTTTATCAATTCTTTTTCTATATTTTATTACTGATTAAAATTAGACTGGGCTAGTTTATGGGATGGTTTCGAGCACTGGATTATGAGCCTACTGCCCGAATACATTAGTCCTTGGACTAGCTGGCGCCCCGGGGTTTACTCCGAAACAAATAAATATAGTAGGGGTTTGAATCTAGCAGCCGAGGTGGACCATTGTTGATAGTTAAAGCTATCAATAAGATCTCCCATTGCTCAAACATGCCGGCTCATTCACGTAACATTTATAAGATTATAAATGTATTATGAAGGAGTTTGAAACCGGTCAAAACATATATACGTATAAGTAAGTGGTTTCAGCGGTTCGACCCGGTACATATTAAGCTCGAGCTTAATATTAGCAATCTAATGCCACCAGCTGACAGCATGATTTAATAATATGGTCAAAAGTATCCTCTTGTGTCTTGCAGAGTGGGCATATTGGATCAATATTATTTAGATATCTCTTGAAGTGTAAAAAGTGATTAGTATGCATGGCATCTTGATTTGAGTTCTAATTTAAGAAATTTAAATAAGGAGGTAATTTTGTGATTGTTGATCCCTAAGGACGGTCTTATATTATCATTATTTAATTATAATAATAGAAATGAAGATTGACAAAATATTACTTAATTGATAAATAGATATATATCGACATTATAAAAAAATATCGATTGTTCATTGAACAAGAAATAAAGTTTAAATTATATTTGTTTTAATATTCTTAAAGCAAAAAACTATGTTAAGAAGAGATAAAAAAAGATAAATAAAAGAGAAAATAACATGTTAAAATTATTAGCTGCATATTAATATTAACGTTAATATTTGCTATCAATGTTGTTATTGTTATTATTTCTTTTATTAAAAGCCTTTTAATTTAAATAAAATTTCTCTCACCATAACATCAAATTCTAATTTAACATTTTATTAAATTATAGTTTGAATCTTTTTTTAAAAAAATAGATCTATAAGACAGTTTTAAGGTTTTCCTAGATTTTGTTGCATAATCTTGTGAATTATGTGTTCATAAATAGGCAAGTAGTTATGTGAAAGATGACTGGTAATATTTTTTTAATCTCGATGGTTGATGCAAGTAAAAAGGTGACATTTATAAAACTGTAATTTGCAAGAGACTACATAATTTGAGGTTAGACTAATGCACAAATTAAATTATTACCCCATGATAATCAGATTTTTAGCTATTACTTAGTTTTCTATCTTAATTGTATTGGTAATTCCTGTTATTAAAACAGGCAAAACTCTCCACAAAGTAGTGCCACTTAGTGCAAGCCAGAGTAATCAATGGATGCCAGAAGGATTGTGCATAAAATCCCTATCTAGTGACTACTCATGATGATCATGTGATGTTTAATGGTTCAATTCCTAAGTTAGGACTATCATTCTAATCAGCTTACTTTTATAATGTTTTTCCACAGAAAAGTCTTTAAAACAAGAAAGCTTTCTTTCTAAATACACACCCCCCTCCTAAATAGAAGTATCTCTTACGACTTTATGGGAGCTTTTATGTATTATTACATTAATTTAAACAAATAAAAACTAAAAACAATTACATTCTTTTCGTTCTTTTTTTCTAAAAAAAAAAAAAAAAGATTATTTACTCTGTGATTTAAAAAAAAAAAAACTTATAAGATCAGCTTTATTTAATAGTCTTTTATTTAAGTAAAACATGCAGGAGAAAGTAAAAAAATTAATTGATAAAGTTAATTTTTATGAATCTCGGCCTGAGGGTGGCTTTTGAGCATTCCATCATCAGATTTTCAATTGGATGGACAGTTGAAGAGTTGGAGGGTGGAGTGGATTGAAACCTGTCCAATAAAGTATGAAGATTGGTTATCCTAATATATATCTGAGTACTTATTGCATATCTGTGTGGAGATGATAATCTGGACCAACTGATGATATTGCTGGTTTAGCATGAAATACGTTTATTGGTGATTATTTATCTTTTTAACATATAAGTGTTCAAGGGTATCAGTGATATGAGATAGAGTGGTGAGTGATGTGTCATGTGAAAGTCTGTACTCATATACCCTATATATTATAAATATACAAAACAATAATGAGTCATAAATATGTCTACATGTTGCACATGCCAATCCCTTACTTGATATCATATGATGTTGCTTTTTAAATTTTATTTCTTCCAATGAAAGCAATCAATGCAACTCTTTACAGTGTCTGTTATATGATCTTTATAATATAAATAGAGTTTGTTTTTTTATAAAACCAATGCACAAGTTCATTAGAGAATACCATTTTAGTAAATCTGTTACTATTCATGTCATTTCTGAAATAGATTTAATATTATCACATAAAGCATATCAAGTGAATAATTTTTTTTATAGATGATATGAATCTATTGTCTTACTTTCATATTAAAGACTTGCAAGAAGACCAAACAGTTGTATATAGATTGGTTGAAGAAGTTATATTATGAGTATCTAAATAAAATGCAGATGTTTATTAATTTAGATTTATTATTGTTATTTAAAAATCTCTTTATAGCATAAATATTTTTAGAATAACTATCTATCATTGTTATTGCTGAATTATTTATTATTATTACCAATGTAGTTTTAATAAACTTTATTTCATATTCTTTTACAAACCTAGTGTGATGCAGAATGCCTGAAATATTTTAATATTTATCTATTTCAATAAATCTAAAGCTGGAATCTATTGTATTTATTTTAGTTTACAAAACCACTGAGGATGAATCGTGGAATTTCTTTATTCAAAATTATTATCCTCACATTTATAAGCAACTTTGATATTTTTGTTTTAATATTCCCTACAGCTACACTGATCTGTTTGAAAATATTTTTGCAAAGTACATTTTTATTTATTAATGTTTGCAAGACGACCCTTTGTTTATTTTACAGTTTTAACAGAAAAAATGAAATTTTGTATGTGAAGATATCTGTGATGGCTTTATATATATATATATTACTTTAACTTAAAAAGAAATTAAATTAAAAATATCAATATAATTTTATTTGTATTGAATAATTTATTTCAATACGCCATAGGTTAATAGCAGAATAATGTATTGTTTATTACTTGTAAAATAAACAGTTCTAATACTAATACTAATCAAAAAATAAATTCCACATAGATCACTCTTTTTTAAGTATAACTTTTGTGCTACTTTTCAAATATTCAAAGCTACTTTCCACTCTAAAATCATTGATCAATTTTATTTTTGTACCTACATCTTTCTATTCTATTTATTTTATTAAAACATAAATATTGTTTCCCCTATTTTAAAATACATGATCAAAAATTTTTTTCTTCATCTTAATTTTCACTTTATGTAGTTTGTTTTATTTATTCAACATTCCTGCATTGTTAAATATATTGTTTCATTAACATTCTTCAGCAAATCATTCTTAAGCCAGTAACCTTTTTAGTCAAATAAAAAAATAGAGTCATAGATCATATGACCCCATTCTCTTAAGTTGTAAGAAATAAGAAATGAGCATTGCCAATTGTTCAACAAGCTTTGTGGTAAATTCTTAGCCAGAAAAAGCATTTAAAATATCTGTCAGGAACCCCACCCCCACCCCATCTTTAATCATGGTTTCATGTTCTGTCAGGAACCTCACCCCCACTCCATCTTTAATCATGGTTTCATAGTTTTGGCACTCCTCAGAGAGGCGCTAGGGTGGCTTCAGACACTAGATCTAAAAATACCAACCCAAAGCCAGCATTTATTTAAAAGTTACCTATTGAATGGAAAATCTGAAATTTTCAGACACTTACATGTCTTCAAACCCAGCTATTCAACTCAAATAGCTATATGCGGTTGAGAGACCTTCAGCTAAACCATATATTAGTAGTCACAGCAATATAACATTGTATAAAATTTAAAGCAGAGACTATAAATAGTCAAATAAAAACAGAGTCATAGATTACATGATCCCATTCTCTTAAGCTTGTAAGATATAAACAATGAGCATTGCCAATTGTTTAAAAAGCTTTGTGAGAAATGCTTAGCCAGAGAAAGCATTTATAATATCTCTGTCAGGATCATCAAATAGTCTCCCACATTAAGGCTTTTTAAATTCATTATCAGCTTTAACAATATTCAGATAACAACATTATAATTTAGTTATTCATCTAGAAAAAGTTAAATAAAGTAGTAAAAAAACAGTGTCTCTGGCATTATATCTATTTCATCTGCCACTGAGTGGCACTACTATATAAAAAATTTGCTACTATTTTAATAGCTTATGTTAGCATAGGGAATGGTGATCATGTGATATTTTAGTGCTATAATACATTTATAAATATCTTTTGATTCATAAAAAAGATTTTCTAATAAACATATCTCATTCCCATATATATTTTTGCTTTTTCAACTACTTAACAAAGTAACCCATCTCACTGCATCAGAAGCTAAAATGCATTCTCCTCTCTCTATACTTTTCAACAGCAAATCTCATCAATCAATTTCCCTACTTGTAGCATTATCTTTCTTCAATCTAAACTGAGATATGCAAAGAATATGTTAATTGTTTGTGAAATTAAATTGTTTTAAAATTTTTATTTTTTATTTTAATAAATCTTTATTGGAATAATAACTATTGACAGTTGTTGTTTTTTTAATTTATTTAAAGCTTTTACAACTTTTATTATTATTGCATAATTTATTTCCTTATAATATATCTAACTTTTCTTATTCTTAACACAGATGAATGTTTGATATTTCCATACACAAATCATATACACATATATATTTCATCTTCAGTACTTCTAGGCTTTACTTATAATTTTTTTTCATCTTTGATTACTGAGTCATTTTTGTGGTTTTGAGTTTTTTATTATTATTTTGTATTGATATATTTATGTTTATATAAATACAAAACGTGTAATTTCTACACATATTTACACATATGGATCAAGACATTTGGAAAAAAGTCAAATGAACCCAGGATACATATCAAACTAAAATAGAAATCTTCAGATGGGCTTGATCATACTTTTTTCAAATCATTATTCTCACATTTGAGTATTTACTTAAAGAAAATTACTCCAATTAAATTTACAAATGCCACATTTTTGGACACACTCATTTGACAAAAATGCATTGGTGGTCGAGAGGTCAGTGACAGCTGCTTTACAAGCAGTTGTCTCAGGTTAGCAGGTTCGCTTCCTGGCTGATGCTATGACACATGAGAAAAAAATGATTTTAAAAAATGCATTAAAATTATTACTAATTATTTATTAAACTAAAATAATTAAGTTTATATCAGAACTAAAACGATATAATAATAGTATTAATATACCTTTTGTTAAGTCTAAGAATGATATTAATAATTAATATCCACTCTTTTTTTCTTCTTGTGAGTGATATCTTAGATATGATATGAAACTTGTAAATTCCATACACCTCAAATACATATATAAACAGACTTAAAAAATACAAGATGCATTTATGTATTAATCAGGAATTTAGTTGCCCCAAATTATATCATAGATCAGCACCTATTCGTAGCAAAGTAATGCAATTCATTTTACAAGTGTTACATTTTATCATTAATATATAGGATATATGAGCACGGACTTTCACATGACCCACCACTCTCCACTCTATCTCATAACACTAATACATTTGAACACATATATGTCAAAAAGATAAATAATCACCAATATAATTCAATAGTGATTACTGTTAATTCATTTATTAGGCTAGAGATTATTATATCATTTTCTGATCAGATATAAACTAAAGTACGATGATACAGATAGTAAAATATATAATTTAGATCAACTAAAAATGATTCAACTGAAATGTTATTTGCCTTTTTCAAATATCTTTACTCATGTGTTTTTTTTTCATATGTCATAGCATCAGCCAGGACGCAAACCCACAACCATCTGAAACCAACTACTTGCTTGCATGGCAGCTGCGATACCTCTTGGCTAACAACGCAAGACTACTCATGTGTTTTAATTGAGTAGTTTTGCAGTATATCTAAGATATCATTCATTAGTACAAAACAAGTTTGGACTTAGCAATATTGTATTTAATGATACATATATTAATTCTTAAGTTTAAAGTTTAAATCTGGATTAAAACAAATAATGATCTAATAAATGTTTAACAAAAATCATTAATGTATTTATATAAAGACAATATCATCAAATGAGTGTGCTCAAATGTGTCACTACATCAAATTATAGTAATATATATATATCATAATAAAAATAATAAATTTAACAGTAATAAAATATTACAAACAGTCTTTAAATCTGCAGAAATACCTTCAGTTAATTTCTTAAACCTGCCTCAACTGCCATTAAATTAAAAAAAAAAAACAAAGTGAAATCCCATGAATCCCATATTTTAATGTTAGCAGCTTGTCTATTTATTAAATTCATTTTATTCCTATTTATAAAAATTGCCTCCTTAATATTTCTTTTATTATGGTTTCTCTCTTCATGAAGAATTTTCATACTTTCAAAATCAAATTTAAATTTATATTTACATGTTTTTTCATAATCAAAAAAAACTGAAGCAGTCATTAAATCACTGTTATTCTTACTTTTTGCATGCTTATATAACAATTCATGCTGCTTTAATCTCTTCTCAATACTGCACTTCGATTCACCTATATAAGATAACATACAGTCACAAAAAAATTGATCTATGATATTACTTTTCTGCTTGACAGGTATGACACCCTTAGAATTATTGACTAATTTATTAACATTGTTTGGAACATAGAATGTAACATTAAACACATTCTTATATATATATCCTTAAAAAATTTCATTTGTGGATTTGAAATAAATGGAATAGATATCCATTGTTTACTATCAATCTTAATTTCCTTTAAACCATTATAACTCCTTTTAAATTGACATAAAGTATTATTTATTTGTTCCATTTTATAACCAACATCAAGCAATTCCTTGGCAAATATCTTAATATTTTTCAGTTTATCACTTTGGTAATGACATAATTTTTCATTACAAAACAAAAAAGATTTAATTGAGGTTAAACTGGTCAATTCTTCTTTGATTTATTCCCAACACAACAGTGAATAAAAATAGCCAAACAAGCTGATTCATTTATGTCCGTACTTTCATCAAGGCAGAGAGAAATTGAAGTAGATTTTATCTTTTTTTGTTAGGTAGTTATGCTGTTAGCCATTTGTAGGATTCTTTCTTTTTTTAACTGTATTTCTAGCAAATGGTACATTTTTTATTCTCCAAATAATTTTTGCTTTGTTTTCGAAATATTCAGAAAGAACTGTTGCAAATTTTATCCAAACTTCTTTCATATATTCTCCATCTTTAAAAGATTTTCCATGTTTGGCAATTACATTTGAAATAAAAAAATTAGAAGCAGTTATATTTGAATGATTTTTGATAAATTTCATTATAGATATTGATTGAATATTTATATTTTTAAATACTTGGGTAATATATTCTGAGCAATTTATGAGTGGTCTTACAATGCCATTTGACCACTATGTTCTCAATACGACTCTTCTGGAACTTAAAACACATACCTTGGTGTTTTTGTTAATCATTCCATATTCATCAGTCCACAAACTTTTAAACTCTCTACTGCTTGACAATTTTTGTTTTTATTTTCACTAATCATATTAATATAATGGTAACAAATTTATTTAAAAGTAAATTTAAATGAGCTTTAATAATTTTATAAATCAAAGGTTTATTATATGTTAAAATATATTATTATCCTTATATTTCACTTTTACAGCAAGCAAAATTTCAAGCAAAAAAACCATTTGTTTAATGTCATTAATTATGCATTTTGTTCCTTTGTGATTTTGATTACGTTAAAACAATGTATGTTGTTGATATGTTTAGATTAACAAAAGATTAGGAAAAACCATTTTATTACTTTTACTTTAGATAAAAAAAATACTTCAAAGAGTTATATTTTACTGAGTTTACTTTTTAGTTTTATTGGAATCATTTGACAGGTTTATAGAACATTATACCACAATATATCAATACTTTATTTGACTTAAAATTGCATCCCCACCTACATATGTATACATTTCCCCCCAACTTTTGTAACTTATTGCTTTCAATCAGAGTTCAATTGTAAATTGAACTGTAATATAATATTATATTTATTTATTTTACCTTTAGTTTACAGTAATTTTTATTAATACAATAAGATAAGCAAAAGATTAGATTAAAATAAAATGTAAAAATCAATTAATTAAGAAAATGTAAAAATTAATTTAAAATACACATTTAAATTATTATTAATTAAAGATGATTAAAAAAGAACAAAGGAGAGAGGGATATAAAAGTTGCATCTTGAACTATTGTTCTTTAGTTGGTTCATGTTATTGCTATACAGTCTGATTGTTATTGAGAATTCAAAATGCAGATTTAGAGTCTGGAAAACTATAAGTGAAGAAGTAGATCAGTTATTACTGAGATACTGCCAAAATAGCAACATGTATTGCTAAAACTCAAGTCATCTGTCAAATCTACTGTGCTTGCCTAAACCATCACCTGAAACAAATGCCTAGATAATAAATCAAGGCTGTCACTAATCTCTCTCCCATTGTTATTCTCAATATATATTTTAGAGAAATACTTAATATATTGTTTAGACTTTTCATGTCATTCTTAATATATATTTCTAATCTTAATTTAAACCAATACCTCAACAATAATGTATAATTATTTTCAACCTTTTAACAGAAAAAGTCTATTTTAATTTGTAATTGCAAATTATCACTTCTATTCTTTCTAATGACCTCAAGTGAAACCTGTTCAGTCACTGCTGCTATATGTGGGTATATAATTGTGCCCACCACAAAATGCTTTATCAATGGATATTTATTAAAATTTGTAAAGAAATAATGTTTCAAATTCTGAATCACTATATGTTCGGATTGTAAATATTTTTATATAAATATATGAGGATTACTTTTGTATTTACTACTGTAATATAATCTTCAATACTTTCTCTTCCTCTTTGCTTCTTTATTTTTGCTTTTTTATATAACATATAATAACAACATTTCACTCTTCTTACAATTTAAAGGAAAATATATTTATGTTATATATTTATTTATTCTGCTAGAAACAGTAGAAACTGTAAAGAATAAATAAATATATTTTGCTTTAAAGTTTAAGAAGAGTGAAATGTTATTATATGTTATTTATTTACTATTGCAACAATTTCTCAAAATATTCTGCATATTATGTACTCTATCAACATGATCATCATTTAATATCACATGATCACCATTTCTTATGCTAGCACATAACTGTTATTAAAACAAGAAAAACTCTCCATACAGTGAGTGGAACTACTGTATGGAGAGTTTTGCCTGATTACAGTTAAGTGCTGGCATAAAAAATAGTGATCACGTGGTGTTTAGTGGATTAATACCAATTTTGCCTAATAGTATAGTGATGGATATGGTGGTTAAAAAACCAAAGACACCAAAATGTATGGGTACTTAACTGAGTTCAGACCCATATGACTATATAAGTTATTGAGCTTAGATTGAAAATATTGTGTTTTCAATTTTATTCTCATAGTTTTGTAGTTGAGTAGAGATAAAAGATGGCTGCTGGAGGGTTGCATTAGGTCCTATGATCTAGGTGCAGTGCTCTCAGAGCCAAAGCTCTTCACTCTCAAAGGTCACAAGCCAGAAACTAGTCTGGGAATATTGAATAAGTAGGCACTAGATGGGTATTTTATGCACAATCCTTCTGGCATCCATTGATTACTCTGGTTGGCATTGAGTGGCAATACTGTATGGAGAGATTTTTGCCTGTTTTAATAATCACCATTTCTTATACTTACTCATAACTGTTATTAAAACAGCAAGACTCTCCATACAGTAATGCCACTCAGTGCAATGGATGCCAGAAGGCTTGTGCATAAAATCTCTATCTAGTGACTACTCAGCATGCACTGAGTGGCACTACTGCATGGACAGTTTCACCTGTTTTAATACTCTATCAATTGCAATAAACTAAATAGATCAGCATGTCATCACAATAATTAATAAAATTTATGTATTATTTAAGACAGTCTGATTATAAACATTACTTTTTTTACTTAGTCTTGTGACAATTGCTTAAAATATTCTACAATTATATACTCTGACATTTCACTAAATTGAACAAGCCAGTGCCATGTTACCATGATAATTAGCAAAATTTATATGAAAATAAACATATTTAGATTTTATATTACTTTTATTTATTTATATATCTTAATTTATATAAAAAATGATACTAACAATAATTTACTTAATAAACTTATTTAAAAAATATTGCCTCATAATAATTGCCGTATGTTGGAACAATAGTCATATAGTAAGTAATTGTATTTATCAATCATATTTTTAGGTACCAGTACATTGTTTGGAAGGGTGCAGTGTCGGATTCTAAAATAAGGGGGCCAAGGAATTATTTCAGGGTGGTCTTGAAATATTTTTTTTAATATCAATATTATTTTTTTAATACTAATATTATCTTTTTTTCATGTTTATTAATCTGTTTTTTTCTTGGATTTGGACTGTCAGGGGAGTTGCTACATAACTAAAAATCTTGTCATTGATGCATAATTTTACCCAAATACAGGATAATCCAAATTCAAGGAAAACAGTATTAGTGGATAAAAACATATTTTTTAAAAAAGATATTATTGCACTCCAATATATTTAATTTTTAACAAATTTTATTAAAATGACATTATCATTGAATAATTGTATTAATTGTAACAACTATACAACATCATTTGAAATCTCATCTAAATGGTCACTCTATTGAAAAAGTATTATTTATTAAGGCTGTAAACCTCAAGAATATGCGCATAAAAATGCAAAGGTAGGGACCTTTATAGTAGGACTTAACCACAAATTATGCTTTAGAAGAAAAGAGGGAAACACTTCTTTACTTCAACCTAATTTCTATATGAATATGTGAAGCTGAAGCATTTAGATCTAAGAGCATGAAACTATTTAATACTTCACCAATTAAGTCCACAATTTTTATTACACATTAATACTCATGAAATCTTTCGATTTACAATGAGTCAATGGAAAGATCTTATAGTTAGAAATCTATTACGATAATTAGGCTGTAAACCTCAACAATATGCATTTGAAAATGTGAAGGTAGGGACATCTACTGATCTTAACCACAACCTTACACTTTGGAAGAAAAGAGGGAAACCCTTCTTTACTTCAACCTACTTTCTATACGAATAGGTGAAGCTGAAGCGGTTAGATCTCAAGAGCATGAAACTATTCAATATTTCATTGATTAAGTCCACAATTCCTTCTAAAAAAATCTGTTACCTATTTTTAGTGGACAATTAGGGAATTATTTAAATTTTTTACTTATTAACATAATCTACTCATTAAACATATGAAGGTGCTAAGTGTGGTAATGACTTCTAAAAAATTATTAAATAAACAATATAAGTACAAAAAAATTAAAATTTCTTCCCTTAAATAAAGGTAATGAGAATCCTTAAGCCCCAGATATCAGACTGTATAATGTGTATATAATAATATATAGTATGCCTAATACTACTATGATATTATATTGGAATAATGACCATATAGAATTTTAAATCATGAAGTAATGCAAATATTTTATTGCTGAATAATTACTTAAGAAGCTAATTTGTTAATAGAAAATGTAAACAAGTTACACAAGAGAGATTCCAAATTAAACAAAAAGTAACAAACTAAAACTATTTTTAACAAATTAATCACCATGCTGATTAGAATCATTATAATTAATGCTAATCATTATTTATTATATGGAAAATTTCTAGAAATTTTGTGAAATTTAAGTCAGGACAGTTAATATGTAAATAAAAAGAGAACATGTAAATAATTAGAATTTTTTAATGTTTTACTGTTTCTGTGTCTTTGATAAAAAAAATTATAGAATTTATTTGTTTTAATTTACAAATTTTATTTCATATAACTGGTCATGCTAGAATTTAACTTGCACAAAAGCACCTTTTATACACACAGTGACTCTATGATCAGTAATTCTAAATTTATTAGTTTTGCTGACTTATAATTATGATACATTCACCTATTTAAAACTTCACTTTAATTAAAAACAATTCTGCATTTCATTAATTTCTTATGCAATTAAAATATAAATTTATTAATGCATATGTCATTTATTAATCTAGTGTATAAAATAATTTGAGACATTTCATTTAAATAATGGGACAAAAACTAATTTTAATCATTCCTTCTTTAACAGTGAAATTATTAACACTTTTTGTTTGTAATAACAACTCATAGCATTATAAATACAACAATCTCAATTTATTTATTTATCATATTGATGTTTTCTAGACAGCTTAACCATTAATAACCTTATAAAGATATAGATAAAGATTACAGTTAGAGATGGCTTTATTAAATTCGTTAATTGGCCATTGTATCTCTAGATTTGATAATTATTGACTATATATTCCATCATTTGTAGTAACTATGTATTTCATTATTTGCATTTGACCATATCTAAATATGTTAGTGGCTGCTAAATTCCATTTTGAAGAACATGAGCAAGAATGTCACGAATGAGGCTTCAATAATGTCTAAGAAAATCAAATTCAGATAGCTTTACTGTTGACATCAAATATTTATCAGGGATCTTGCAAGAAGTCCATTGTTTGAAAAGACTTTGATTAAACATTCAGAAAGAGGATGTTGATCTGAGACGAATATTAGGTGATGAAACTATATTTTGAGTTCAGATATTCATCTGGAGCATAAGATACTCAGATCAATTTCAGTTCTGAGAACACAACCCTTCTAACATCTTATGAAGTGAGCAATAAAATTCTTGATTATTTTTTACTCCATTTTTTAACAAATGAATATTGTCATATGTAAGCCTACTAGTTCATATGTCATAGCATTGGCCGGGAGGTGAACCCATAACCGTCTGCAACTAACTACCTGCTTGCAAGGCGGCTGCGCTAGCCTCTCGGCTAACAACGTTTGACAAGCCTTACTAGTTTACTTATTTAAATATGTTTTTTCTCTCTTTTAAAATACATTAAATGTATTTCTATAGCTTTTGATTTATTCTACAAAGAATTGTTCTTAGTGTGATAGTATTTCAGAAATTTTCTTTAGATGACAAAATTTCCAATATTAATTATTGATCATGTAAACCAGACTCTCATTATGCATGTAACTTTGCTTTTTTATGCATACTTGTTTGATACCTTATATTAACTTCTTTTGTTGCAATTAGCAGTTATCAGTATATATATATTTAAACTTTCACTTTTATCCTGTAGCAGTTTTTTATTCTCAGGGTGACTATTTTACATTATCAGATAATGATCTAGTAATCTTAGTTATAACAATTTAATATGTTTTGATTTATTTTGATATATATATATTAGTATCAATTAGAGACAAGTTGTCTCCTAAATCAAGTGTTGGTGGCCTAGAGGTTAATATAGCTGCCTTCCAAGAAGCTGGCCCGGGTTCGCTTTCCGGTCAACGCATTTGACATATGAAAAAAAAAGTTGTCTCCTAAGTATATGTTAAATGTTTAACTAGAGGGCAACCTTAATTTCCAATCTAGTTCAGCTTAGCCCAGTGATAGAATGTTAAAGCCCAGGTATAATAGTTCTAAGAATGAATTTTATTTTGTTGAAATTTTAAAAAAACTTAATTTAATCAATTCAATAAAAGTACTACACTTTATTTGTGTGTTCACGTCTCATTTATAAGTAACTAATCGTGTAATATTTATATTTAACTGGTTTAATTAATTTTACTCAAAGCAAAATGGAGTTTACTGCAAATAACTTAAATTGTGCGTGCTTTTCCCAGATCGGAGAAATTAAATATAAAAAAGTTTAAAATATTTTTTTATGAATATACAATACATATTTTTAAATTTGCTATAATTTTACAAATATGCATGCATGTTCGTAATATATATATATATATATATATATATGTCAAATGCGTTGACCAGGAAGCGAACCCGGGCCAGCTGCTTGGAAGGTAACTATGCTAACAACTAGGATATTTAAAACTTTTATCTTCGAAAAACCATATTTTTTTATAATGTGTGAACTGTTGCAATAAATGTTTAGCATTTAACAAGAAATTTTTATCAGGTTCTCTAATCAATACGAAGTATTAAACAAATATATCCAGCTTGTTTATGCTATCTTCTATCTCTATTAATATACATCTCTCTTAATCAAAAAATATAATTCGACAATAAATACACATAGTATGATAATAAAATTAAAATATTTACATCTGCAAGGGTATTAAAAAATAAAATAAATTTTACTAAATCAACTACCCATTAATTTCATTGGTCATACTACAAAGCTAAGAATAAAGACTAAAAAATTACACAAATCACCAATTTAGAACGATAAAAATCTATTTTTTATCACTTTAGAAAATAACATTAATGATATGAATTTGAATTATATAAAGTTTGATTACTCTATGAAGAATATCATTACAATAATTTTAATATGTATCATAAAGTACGCAAACCACCAAACCATTTTTCTGGTTAGCAATGTTTATTTTTATCCTAAAGCAAAGATTACTGCAAGAAATTTATTTAAAATAAATATAATATTTAAATACAAATGAGTGCTTTGACTAAGTGCAGAAAGAAGATGGAGATGATTTTTGAAAATTTCACTCAATATGAATAACATTATATGTGTAATAATATAATAAAATTTTGAAATCAGTGAACTTTATTTAACAAATCACACTAAATTATTTGAAAGTAAAATATTTTTTTAAATAATATAAAATCTCAACAAAATCATATATAATCTATGTATATGTTATTACAAAAGATTTATATGATTTTATAATTGTCAAGTACAAACTGTTTGAATGATATACTAACAGAATATGAATGAACTTATTGTTCATTAAATAATACGAAAACTCTGTCAGATAATGAAAATTATTCTTCACGTATAAAGCGGGATAAACAGAAAGACCCACAGAAAAAGTGAAATTAAGATTCGATACTGTTTCAATATATATATATAATTAATAAATCAAGTCATACATTTCGTAACTTGCTTTTAAGCTTGCATTTAATGATCACTAGATGGAGCTTACCAATAGCTCTAATCAAGCTTTATTTTATAAGTGCTGAAAGAGAAAAAATTCAAAATCTCTATTGGAAAGTCCCTATATCCAGACCAAATGATTTTGAGTGCACCACGGAGGTGAACCACAAGCTCAAAACCAATTGGTCTAAAGATAGGGACTTTCCGATAGAGATTTTGAATTCTTTCTCTTTTGGCACTTATAAAATAATGCTTGATTAGAGCTATTGTTAAGCTCTATCTAATGATCATATATATATATTCAAACCTCTATCTATATGATATATATATATATATTCAAACCTTCTTCTATTTCTTCTTTTATATCTCTCCTATTTTGCACTACTAAATCATTAAACTTATCCACTAACTCTCTCTCCATTTCATCTTTCATCCTTAATCTACTCTGCATTATCTCTTCCTTTATCTCACATATTTCATTATTAATATCTAATTTATTATTGTCAAACTCCTGTTTTAACTGGCTATTATTGGTCTGACATTGACTGATAGAATCCTCTATTTGCTTGTTTATACCTTTTATAGCAATTTCAGAAAATTCTGTAAACTTAGTCTTGAGCAATTCCTAATTATTACAATTTATTTGTTCTATTTCCTCCCTTAAAGAACTAATAACTTTTTCACTATTGCCCAATCTTGATTCCAAGCCATTAAATTCATTATGTGCTTCCTCCTTAAAGTCTTCCATAGTCTTACAAGTATCATTGAGTTTTTTATTCATACTGTCTATACATGCTTTGATTTCATTACTATTTTTACTCATAATTTCATTGAGAGATTCAAATTTTATATTACTCTCTTCTCTATTTCTACTTATATTCTCATTAATCTCTTGAATCTCTTTTCTATTTTTTCTATTATCTTCTTGAATCTCTTCTCTATTTTTTCTATTATTTTCATTGAGAGATTCAAATTTTATATTACTCTCTTCTCTATTTCTACTTATATTCTCATTAATTTCTTGAATCTCTTCTCTATTTCTACTTATATTCTCATTAATCTCTTTCATCATCAGTGCTATTTGAGACAATGAGAAGCTATCTACATCTCTTTTATGTGGGACTACTTCTTCTTCCTCTATTTTTAATTCCCTAATCTTTTCTTCTCCTTTTATTTCGTCATCTGTAATTTGTACAATATCTGTAATTGTTTCTATATTAATTGTCTCTTCCGCTTCCCTTTCCTCCTCACAACTACTATCCACAATGAATTCAGATATTTCCTCTACTGAACTGTTATCTTGATTATCCATTTTTTTCTTTATAATACTTTTTCCTCAAAATTTAATATCCCAATAATATGTTACTATTAACTTCTCATAAAATAGTTTCTTACCAGTTCTTTTATCTCATCCAACCATCACCCACAATAACTATAGACAATACCTTCTATACACCTTATACTATCTAACTAATTATAATAACAATAACAATTAAAATTATATGTGTCACAACATCACTTCCCACATGCATGATTCACAAATATTTTGCACAAATTAAAACACTTTCAAATATATTTTTCAATAATACTTCAATAATTGACATGGTCATATTAAATACCAATAATCGTTAGCCACATATGCATATTTTAAATTTTGTTTGTCAATTAACCCACAATAGTATAGTACGATTTTTTAAACAATCAGATTATCTACCACATAAAATTGAAATTATTTTAATAACAAATACTTAGTTTACTTTAATAACTAAATCCGAATAATTATTTCTATAATCAAATATGAAATTATCTACTTCTGTAAAATATGTCAATTGACAATCTCCCTATTTACATGAACAAATTCAAATACTAAACTATATGTAACTCCACTACACATCGTGCAGTCTCATTGGAAGAGCAAAATTTAACCTTCTGTTAGTTGAATCCAACCTATCGATTGTAGTTCCAACTACACATCGTGCAACACGTTGGGCGATCACAATCTAACCTCCCCCCGTGCATCCTCACCCCAAAATATACTGTTTATTACGAATATTACGGGTTCTAGCTCAGTTAACAAATAAATAAATGAAATATTCAGCATTAATTAAAATGATTACTAGCTCTAATTTTAAAATACAATTACGGTTCAATTTTAAAATGAATTAACAAATATTTACTATTTCATGAGACATGGAGTGACAATACCGGGAACGAGATAGACTACATTGAGCCATTATCCACACGATACTACCTCAATGGCATAAGAACACTATCCTCCTTTTTACTATACCAAATAACTAACTCATAGTATTCTTACGACTTTCTGAGCTCTATTCACTACGATTAAAATAATAATCATATCTTAATCTTCTTTATAACAAGAATCTAGCTCAATTAAATAAAATGAAGTAAAATAAAATAAAATCTCAGGTTCATAAATTGTATTCTAACTGATTTAAAATTACGGTAGTAAAATATGAAAAGGGAATTTTATGTCATAATCTACTACACAGCAACTAATAATAATAAAAATAATAATAACAATAATAATATAATATAATCTTATTTCTTCCTAAATGAAATAAATAAATACGTACGTGGTAGTATTTTAATAATCTGACAACAGAATACGTGTGGCAACATTAGCATATAATTTAATGTAATATTGTGGCAACCGACTTATGACCAATAAATAATATAAAATTATGATCTTTTAATTTTAACATACCAATAAATTCTCAAAATTCTTATAACACTTTTATGTTTACCTTTTGTGCAAAATTTATATGTCTGTTTCAATTATAAATGTATCGTGATTTCATGCATCCATGTGGAGAAATAACAGCTCGGACACAAAAACTTTAAAACAAATTTAAAACAAAATTTATTAACAACATAAATAAATTAACAATATTTTTACACTATATACATTGGATATCCCTTACTTTCATATCTCAACTTAGTTTATTAGTTTATAAAATGAAATCAAAATATTATTTACTTTTCCTAGTTAAATCTCTTTTCTTTTTTTTTTTTAACACTTAAGAAAATACAGTATTATTACTTGATTTATTATTATGGTTAGCTTATTACAAAATGCATTTCTTATATGATTATCACAAACACTTTTCATCCCTAATATTATTAAAATTACATTTTTTACAAAAATTTACATTCGTAATAAAATTCTACAAAATAACAAAATTTAGTTTCATATTGGTTATATGGAATCTTACAAAGTCAAAACACTATTCTACATTCGGTATTAGGTTTTTTATTATTCATTATCCGATGTTTATTAATCCTAATATTCTCATTCAAGCCTTACTTCGGATGATATAATTATAACCATTAATATACCATGCACAAGTATATGTTTATTATACCTTATTGAATTTTCTCTTGATAAATATGCAATACTCATTCCCTCCAACATTAATATTAAAAAAAAAAAAAATTCAAATTTTATTATCTCTTTTAAAATACTTGGTTTAGATTTCTTTTCAAAATCTTATATTCATTTCTGAATTAATTTTACAATGTATTATATGATTCTTTCTCTCTTTATGATATTTTGGACTTTCAATTTTAAAGTTACACAATTCTATACATTCAAGCAAATAAACTATTCTTACATAAACGATAACATATCTTCAGTTCTATTTTATTCATTATTTCTTTGAAAATATCTTTCTGACCGATGCAGATTCATGAAATAAGGATAGCGAAGATAGATGCATAGGATCAAAATACCACTAGAATATTACTCGTCATATACCTTGACAATCATGGCACAGTGAATTAAAAGACACTATAGAGGAGTGACCTTTACCTGTCTACCAACCTCTATCATAGGAACGATGCTAAAGCTATTTCTTCAGCTTTATTCTAACATCAAAAGTTTAAAGATATGCAAAACACTGTCCAAACCATATGTGTTCAGTCATAGGACCTAGTTAACTATACTAAATCACACAAAACTAAATATGATCCAAATCCCTTATATTTTCCTATTTCTTAAAAAAAACACATCATCTTGGTTTCCTCTCCACTAGTACTTCCAAGTCACTATCCGATCTTATTTCTCAAGATTTTTTCTATACTGTACATCGACAAATACATATCTGCATTACTAACAATAATAAAATTCATTGATATTTTAAAACTATTCCACTGTTCTATAAGAAAATCTTTTTACTACTTTCCTCCGTATATTTAATCATATACAAACTATTTAAATATCTGAATACTTTATCACATGAAAGTTCAAAAGAATCACACAATTGTTCTGTTAAATTATATTATTAATATACTTTAAATAAATTATTGCATGCATATTCCGAATTACTCCTATCTCATTATATGTTAAAATGTTGCATAAAATGTGTACATATAATTAAGACTTTCACACTTCATTCTTAGGTCAATAGATGATCTAAAAAAAATAATACATTATGCATTATAAATAACTATTAAAATTACCAAACGACCTTTATCTCCTCGATCGCTTTCCGTAGGCTTCACCATCCATTTGATCCTTGTAGATATAAGATTCACATCCATACACTTTATTTTAAACACTATTTCTATAATTTTATCAAGCTATTATATTTAAATTTTAATATTAATAAATTTATGTTTTATGTTTTCCCTAATCTCACATAACATTTTATATTTTAAAATAAATTAGTAAAAAATATTCAAACTATATTTACTGTACTCCTTCATCAAATCTTCCTGAAAAACCGTTCATACTAAAGCCAAAAAAAAAATTGTTTATCATTTCTTTTCCATTCACTTAATGTTCCTCTCCCTGCTTGTTCAATTTCAAGGTAAAACAAATATTACTTCGTTCAATAAATATTCATGAATGATAATCCTTGGTTTTTATAATATTTAATACAATTATTAATTATGATATTAGTTAATCCCGTAAAGAAAACTTCTAAATATTCTCTTCTAATATTTCTTGCTAATATTTTCTCCCGCGCGACTTTTACGATGCATCTTCTCAGTACTTTGATTTAAATATTCAATAAAACTTTTCTGTTTCCATGGATTCATTTCATTAAGTAAATTAGATTTATAGTTTCCAAATCTTTATCTTTATTAATCATTTCTCTAATGAACACTTTATAATATTTTTAATTCTTCTTAGAGAAAGTTTTTCTGTTCCTTTTTCATAAAAACACAATAGCTCTTTCATATTATTATTCTGTAACTTTTTTCCTTCTTTTAAAATTATGTTTCCTTTAAAAAGACAAACATTATTTCTCCATTATAACTTTTACATAATTTTTTCTTTATGATATACGCATTTTAATTTTTCCATAGAGAAGAATAAAAAAAACTTCGGAGTAGCCTTTTAAAATTGTGCGTCATAATTTTTCCTGACGGCAAATAACTTTTCTTTTAAGTTTTCTGTATAATGTCCAAATTATATTTATCTGAGTTCTAATGATTTCCTGGTTGATAACAAATAAACTGTATTCAAGGCACTTTACAATTATTTTTACTTTATCAATACTTTTAGGTACTTTTTTCTGTAGTATTTCCATTTTAACTGCAAGGTTTCGGCTAAACTTGAATAAAAATCCTGGTAAGAAATCTTTTAAATTAGCCTTCCATTTAAAGGCAGTTCAAAATATTATATTTTAAAACAAAACTTTTAAAATAAATACAAAAATTTTTAAATTATAACACTTTTCTAGCTTACAATCTTATACAGCTAAAAAATATGTTCCTCCTTCCTTTACTTACACATTCCTTCTCCCGCTCCATCTAATTCCTATTTTTTGTCTGCTAAAATACCTCCATTGATTGGTTAATGACTTTTTTAGCGCGAACCAATTTTACACATTTTTAGTTTTATAATAGATTAAACTTTTTAAAATAAAGAATTTATGACATCATGTTTTAAATTATTACTTAGAATAGTATTTTTAAACTCAATTATAGTTTTATCAAAATCATTTAAACTTTAAAACAATTATTAAAATAACATTTAATATTTCAACTTTTACTTTAACGATAGATAGCAATTACATTTAGTTTTATAATTCACAAACTTTATTATTATATTCTAACAAGTGTGTGTGTGAAGGTATATAATATAAAGTCACATGATTACTAACTTTATCAGATGATTTTTTTTTTTTAATTTACATCTCGGTCTAAATTACCAAAACTGATATATTTTATAAAAATTTGGAAAATAATTTAAAAATGTAGAACTAAATATAATTCTCACCATCCTAAGGTTTATCTTAAAATATATTAGATTAAATTTGAATATTAATTATAATTATAATATTACATATAGCGTTTATTTAATTTATTAGTTTTAAAACATTACAATTGAATTGTTAATATACTTTTAACTATTTATAGCTGTATTATTTTATATGGCCAGCTTTTACAACCATAAGCAAGGATATAATTAAGCTTTATTTAACTTTTTTTTTAAATAATCCATTACACTTTTACATACCAGGTATTTTTCAGCTTTAAATTGTACTATAAAATCTAATCGATCATACAATTATCAATATATTACACAAACATATTTTAAAATTTTAAATTTTTTTTAGCAATTGACCATTCTACCTTATTATGACCTATAGATAAGGGCACAATATATATATATATGTGTGTGTGTGTGTGTGACAGAATCTTGCACTGCTCCACCAGACTTTCTAATCGAACACACTGGTTCAAAAAACATTAATCACAAAAAACAATTTGCCAAGCACTTTTGGTACGGTATACCAGAAACATGGCACCATATTGGAACTGAATGGTTAATATTATAGTACATGTTCAGTGGAATACTAGTGTTACACTGATTGATAATGTTTTTAGACTTATTAAAAGCTACAATACTAGTATTCTTAATAATCTTGAAATTATACATTATTAGAAAATAGAAGTAGTAATAAATATATAAATTTAAAGTATATAAATTCATCTAACAGAAATTAGGAAATCATGGGGTGATCACAAAATTTCTTATGTCATATCAACAAATACATGTAAATTTGAATCAAAAATTAAAAAACATACTTTACCAATGAAGTTTTGCTTTGAATAACATATTATCATATGCAGATTATATATTATTGTTCATGTATGCAATTTGTTATGCTTTCATTATTCAAATATAGGTCTCATATCAATAAAATTGGAATGTAATTCTCTATGTCTGAAATTTAATAAATGTAATCTCTTCTGTAGTTTTAAAATTTTTTCGAAAACTAGGGCAAATATCACCACATCACCTCATTAATCTTCATCAAATAAAATCAACTTTTTAGCTCAACCCTTAGCTAAATTTAAAAATAAGATTTGATAGCTATTTGATATCAGCAATTAGCGTTAAAAATAAACAACAAAATTCTAACAACAGAAAACTACAGACTTATTTATAGATAAATCTTCTCACCAGATTCCATGTCAGTAACATTTAAAAAATTAAGAACTGTGTTTAAATTCAACAAATATTATACATGCTTGCATTAATCATAGGAATATATTTTGAATAAGTTTCCAATATATATAAGACTTATTTAACAAATTTGTAGCATTTTTGCAGTATTGTTTGATCAGTGAAAATGTAAATATATGATCAGCAATTGTGTTGCTTTTGTTTTTATTACAATTGATAAAAAAATACACAAATGTAGTCAAGCATTGTTAGCCAAGAGGTCAGCACAGCTGCCTTGCAGACACTTATTGCAGGTTTGCCTCCCAGCCGATGCTATGACATATGGAAAAAAAATACACAAATGTATACAGATGTACAAAATATTCTATCATAAATAGCTATCAGACATATATTAAATTATAAACTTGTTGAGATGTAAATGTGATATAAAAATAGCCTTTCCTTGGATGAAATAGAAATTTCTGTACATAATATCTCTAAACTCTTTTAGTTAACTTTGTTATACCATTCTCAGCCATTACCATCTTTAATATATTACCAACCTATTATTTCAGCCCTAACACATTTCTTTTTTTATTTCACTTTAATAAAAGTCATTTTGTCATTTACAATATCTTTTTATTACATTCCTTCTTGTTTTTTTATGTATCTAAAACTTCCGTTCTTACTCAAATCAAAATAAAATATTTCTAATATTGTCATACATTTTCTTGCAGTTTATTTATATTTTATTTTTATACAACTCTGAACTATTTTTATTTGTATTAATTTCAATAATGCTATGTGTGTTATTCTAACAATTTCATATATTAAACCTCCAAACATCACATGATCACCATTTATTATGCTTGCTCTTAACTGTTATTAAAACAGGCAAAACTCTTCATACAGCAGCGCCACTCAGTGCAAAACAATGTAATCAACGGATGCCTGAAGGCTTGTGCATAAAATCCCTATCTAATGTCTATTCATTCAATATCCCCAGACTAGTTTTTGGCTTGTATGGGTACTGAAACTAAATTCAGACCTATATGACTATATAAGCTAATGAGCTTAGATTGAAAATAGTATTGTGTTTTCAATTTTATTCTCATCCAATATCCCCAGACTAATTTCTGGCTAGTGGCCTTCATCAGTGAGGAGCCTTGGAACTGAGAGCACTGTACCTAAATCTTAGAATCTAATACAATCCTCCACCAGCTATCTTTTTATCTCTACTTAACTACAAAACTATGAGAATAAAATTATAAAAAAATATTTTCAATATAAACTCATTAGCTTATATAGTCATATAGGTCTAAACTCAGTTCACTATCCATACAATCCAGAAACTAGTCTGGAGATATTGGATGAGTAGGCACTAGATAGGTATTTAATGCACAAGCCTTCTGGCATTTATTCTGGCTTGCACTGAATTGCACTACTGTATGGAGAGTTTTGCCTGTTTTAATTTCATATATTCTGTACATATCTACTCATTGTTATATATCTAGAATAAAATATCCATTATTTTTATTTATTATAAAATCTTTATAGCTGAACCATGTTCATTATCTTCTCCACATACAGTGTTTATTAATCTACTTAAACAATATGATATAAAATAGCTTCTTTCTAGTCAGTCAGAAATTTCAGTCTACAGCCATTTATTCTCTGCAAAAACAATTTATATCATTTAAAATGTTCCTTCTTTCCTCTTCCAATGTATTAAAACAGGCAAAATTCTCTATACCTATTGCCACTCAGTGCAAGACAGAGTAATCAAAGGATACCAGAAGGCTTGTGCATAAAGTCCCCATCTAGTGCCTACTCATCCAATATCCCCAGACTAGTTCCTGGAATTCATTGATTACTCTGTCTTGCACTGCCAGAAACTAGTCTGGGGATATTGGAAGAGTAGGCACTAGATGGGGATTTTATGCCTAAGCCTTCTGGTATCCATTGATTATGCTGTTTTGCACTGAGTGGCAATATGTATAGAGAGTTTTGTCTGTTTTAATAACAGTTATAAGCAAGCATAAGAAATGGTGATCATGTGATATTTATTGGCCCTTCCAATGTATTGTAACAATTGGTCAGGCTTATACAAATTTATCAGTACTCAAAGTTCAGCTTAGATGGCATTTTTCTTCATCATTAACTGTACTATATAGCACAGCCAATAAAGGGAGTGCATATATCTATAATATGGATTCTTTACTACACTATTGGATTAACATTAGATGAAGCGATACTCCATACAATTCATATCTCTGATCCAAATACTAAAATAAGTGACCTTAGTCATATTACTAAGCTAAACTCATAGTTAAATAAACAATTATTAAATTTATAGTATGGAACAGATTTCATAAATCTGAGACCACTCAATAATAGCAATATTACTACCAAATAAAAATGTCAAAGAAGATTAAGAATTGGGAGAATGTCCTTTTTGGTGGCTGAACACAAGGATATAATACAGATTCCTTCAGGAACAGATTATTCACTTTCTTTTTTAAATAAGATTTAATATGCCCACATATGATTATTATCTACAATTCCTTTCCTTAATAAATACAATCAAATACATTTAATGCATTATAAATTTAGTGGTATTAAATTCAATTTGTAAATATTTAATTTTATAACAAAGAAATTATTATAATTATGCTGCATCTGTCCAGATGCCAGCAAGTAAACTTATAAATGCTGATGATAATAAATTTTCTCTAATTACAATGAACCCTATGTGCATTTAATCAGTCATAAATGCAAGCTTGTCTATGGAATGAGGCCCAATTTAAATGTAATTAAAATGTTTGTATCATAAAATTCAGAAAGCATATAATACTAAATCATGTATGCACTTTACTGCTGTTACACTATGCTTTATTTACCATCCTCTTTTACAGTTTATAGTTTTGATTGCCCCAGCAATCTTCTTCAGAACTACAACATAATACAAACATATTAATATAAATTTACATGAACATATAATTTACCTTTCATATTTTTGTGAATTATATGTTCATGTATATTTATATTCATATGTTTGCATTATGTTGTAGTTCTGAAGAAGAATTGCTGGGGCAATTGAAACTGCAAACTGTAAAAGAGGGTAGTAAATAAAGCATTGTGTAACAGTAGTAAAGTGCATGGATAATTTAGTATTATATGATATACATTTGACAATGCAATAAGAAAGATTAGTTAAAATTTAGAAAGCATTTTTATAACACAAATATACATTAAAAAGAAAACTGCAGGCATAATCTATTTTTAAATACAAAATATTTTAATGGGAAATTATTTCAACTGCTTAAGAAAAATAAGAAATTTTGTACATACTGCTTATAATAACTTTTTTCATATACACTTTAATGCAAAAAAAAATTTTCTTAATAAAACTTTTTTATTTTCCTGACAGTTTAGAAAGCAGAGGAGGTTTGAGAAAACTCTGATGAAGACTGCTGGACAGTTGAAACTGTCATGAAAATAAGGAAGTTTTATTAGAAATTTTTTTTTGCATTAAAGTGTATATGAAAAAAGTTATTATAAGCAGTATATATGAATATATGAAGATATGCAAAGAAAGTAAAAGAGAAAAACAAGAGTATAAATTTTATACATCTGAAAAAAAAATTTCCATAATTGTAATTTCCATAAATGGAATGTAGATAACAATGTTAATTGAATTTTAAATAAAAGAAACTAGTGCCAATAATAATTATAATCTGTTACAAATTATTTTATTTTTCAATTGCATAAATAAGAAAAATAAATAAATAAATCTTCAACTTGCACACATTATACAAATTATTAGTTTAAAAAGAAATTAATATAATGTTAGAACCTCATATACATGCATGTATATATTTTAACATACAACTCCTGCTTCCATTCTCTACCCTTCATAAAAATATAAAAATATCAATAATATCTACTGCTACCCATTATTATTTTTTAGATTACAGAATAATAACACAAAATGATAAATGATAATATTAAACTTTCCTTTTTGATTAAAATCAGTATTGTAATTTTTGACATGCTTCTTTGCTAGTTATTATCTTAAAAGTGTCTCCTAAACCAAAAGATTTTAAATCTAGACAAATATCACTAGAAAGTCGCATTTTTTTATTTTTGTAATTTTTAAGCTCTGTGATACTTTTAAAAAAAATATTCCACTGGAAACTATTTTATGTTTCATTACTTATATTTATCCAAGTGTTAATATAACTTACTTGTTTCTTGAGTTATATCATTTTTACCTTAATAAAAGCTGCATATATTAGATTTGAAGATTTTATTTCAAGCATGAGAAATTGACATATTTTAAACAATAAATCTAATAGTGAGTTAAGTAAACTTTTATTGATACTGATCCTTTTTTAAAAATAATTATAGTTGCAGTTCGTTATCCAATTATACATTGATTTCCTGTTTATATAACTTTTCTCTTTGATAAATTTACTTTTAAGAGAAATATACATTCGACATGTGACAATTTTTATAAATATATTTTTTTAAGAACAAAAAAAATGATGATAGTCTCTGTTTTCATGACAATAAAATTATTTTTTCAAAATTATCATACCATTTACAACTTTCTTAAACACTTTATCAATACTCTTTGTTTATATCAAAACTAATGGTTTCGACTGTCCTGCAGTCATCATCAGAGCTCTTTACAATCCTATCAAAACTAACAGTTTTGACTGTCCTGCAGTCATCATCGGAGATCTTTACAATGCTATAAAAACTATCAATTTTGACTATCCTGCAGTCATCATCAGAACTGTCTATAATTCTGTCAAAACTAATAGTTTCAACTGTCCTGCAGTCATCATCCGAGTTCTTTACCATCCTATCAAAAGTAATAGTTTTGACTGTCATGCAGTCATCATCAGAGCTTTTTAAATCTTATTTCTTAAAACCCAACTCAAAATTAACACTTCATTTCTAATGTTTCTAGTACTATTAGTAAAACAGTATAACTTATCACATTTAAAAATAAAGATTTTTAAAGTTAAAGTTTAAAGCAAATTTCTGAATCTTTCTTTCATCAAAAATCAAAAAAATATGTTATGATGTAATTTTTTCTAGAATATTCCTAATCAATTGTAATCCTTGATTTGATTTTAAAAAATTTAATAAAAGATAAAATATTTCTCATTTTGATAAAATAATAATAGTAATAATAATCAGACAATATATTGCTTATAAATTTATAACAAGTCTGATTCACAGATTTTGAATTCCAAAATTTGCTATTTTAATACTGTATAAAATTACAAGTCACAAAATGAAATAAATGTTGTATATTTTATATATTTTACTATAAAATACAATTTGTAATGTATTATCAATTTTTTTATTTTATTATAATATATAAAATGTTTTAATTATTTTACAATTTCAATAAAATATATCATTTTATTTTTTAAAATTAAGTTTATTTAGAAAATAATTCATTATTTTAAATATAGTGTAATACTTTATAATAATACTAAAAATATCTATCAGTAAAATTGACTTTAATATTAGAAAATTAATTGTATGTGTATTTATATCATCACCACCTCTATTTAAAGGCAAACTGTCTACGCTTTACTAAATCATTTTGGCTTATTATATATATCTAAATTAACAAAAATTAATGACACTTTCTCATTCTAATGTATATTTCCTCTTCAAATTAATCTATTTATACTCATTATTAAGACTGTCTAGTAAACATTTTTAATCATTTTTATACCATTCATAATTTTCTTTGAAAAGTTACTGCTTCTATTATTTGTAAATGTATACTATATATTCAATTTAATTTCCTTTTTATTATCTCCAAATCTAATCATTTTCAAATTTATGCCTTCATTTTTTTTTCATATTTGATATAGCTCTTCCTTTCCAATACATTTTCATTTTCATCCTTTTTATAATTGTTTATCTCTGCTTTATAAAATATCACACTCCATACCTATTACTTTTTTTTTAATTACCTCAATGGTTCATAAAATGAATCTTTCTGATTAAAATTCTCTTTAACCCACACCAATTCACATTTAATGTTTTTTTTTTACTTGCCTAAATGTTTAAAGCCCATAATCAAATTAATTTTTCTTTTATTTTAAATTGTTCACTATAAACTCTATTATATATCAGAATGTTTTTATTTTTCTGGAAACTCTATGTATGAAGTCGTAAACTATATATGACATTTTCTATAGATCTTTTCAGTCCTATGATATAAAGGCTCAAACATTCTGATTGGCTGGAAAGAACAAAGAAACCGCCTGATCAAAGAAAATGAAGAAAAACGCTGAGATTTTCATTTCAAATATCATTTAAAGTATTAAAAAAGTATAATTTGAAAAATTAAAATAATTTTTAATAAAATATACTAAAAAAACAAAATTATTTTCGAAAAATATTGAAGATTTTAGTAAAAATATTTAAGATTTAGCAAAAAGAAATCTTTACTTTTCAATAACGTAAAATGGAAAAAAAGCTTTGCGTCAACACTTTTTTGTTTAGACATTCGCTTTATATTTGCCGAAAATGAATATATTTTATAATAAATAAATAGCAATTTATTTTTGAAAGAACTTTCGTTCACTTTCATAACCTGAGAAAGTATTAATATACTTTTTATAAACGTATCTGAGTTGAATTTAATATTATAGGTGAATATGTTTTAACAATAGGCTTTGTCTTCAGTTTGTGAGTTGGCCAATTAAAAGATTTGATTTTTACCTCATACAACCAATAATATAATTAGCGGTTAAAAGGTTAAAGTACAACATATCAATAATATTTATTATGGTATGTTTTTTTAAATCTGTATTAACTTTAGCAACCACACAAAAATGATTTTGTCTATTCATGAAATTTTCTACATAGAATATGACAGTAATTTATAATTGTTTTTCCAACACTATTTAAAATATTGTTTTGATTAGCTGTCAACATTG
Organism: Epiperipatus broadwayi; assembly: GCA_028023455.1. NCBI lineage: Eukaryota > Metazoa > Onychophora > Udeonychophora > Euonychophora > Peripatidae > Epiperipatus > Epiperipatus broadwayi. The sequence continues at coordinate 339,385 of JAQFVV010000486.1, read as the reverse complement.
TCATTATATATCACTGTTGCCCATTACAAATATTAATAATAAGACATTAAAAAAAGAAAGCAAATGAAGAAGATAGAATATAAAAATAAAAAGAAACATATAGAACCTTTTAATGAAGGATTTTTTGAAAAGGAAAAATAAATCTAAGCATAGATTTCAGAATAGAACGAAAAGTATTATCACTAGCTGAAAACTATTACATCTAGCTATGGCATGGGGTGTTTTCTAAATCCATGTCGTACATATACACAAATTATGCACTTAAGGACACGTTTATCTCAAACGCATAAATGTCAGCAATATGAGGTAAACTACTAATTTATTTAGTTGTTAAGAGTAGGAAAAATTAGATAAGGGTAAGATGAATTTTGATTGAACCCTTATAATTATTTCTGTCAAAAATAGGTTTCAAATATTTTTTCTGAACACAAAGACTTTAAACAAATCAGTGGTAGCAAGAATTCTATTTTATCCTTGTACAATCCAAGTTCTTATCTTCATATAATTTTTGGCTAAACTATACATTACAGTAAAAATAAATAAGTTTAAATTATTTAAATCTTAGAAGCAGAGAGAGAGATTTACACATATATATATTTAAATAAAGTTATTTTGATTTTTAAAGGTTACAAAATAATAAAGGAAAAACACTGCCGGCATATTTAATTGTAAACACATTAAATTCAATATCATATCCCTGATAAAGTTCCTTAAAATAGCAGTTGTAAAATTTTTACACTTGTTTCACATATTTCCTAACACTTAACAAACACACTACATATGGCTTTCATAAACTTTCATTTTCACTAGTATTTAAATAATAAGGGAACGTCTCCAGAATTTAACTGTTCAGTAGACATTTTTTTAAAAATAAAAACAACTCAAAGTTATTTATAAATTTCAGAATTCTGAGCCAATGTTTTGTTCATTATAATCTTACTAATATGTCAAGTATAATGTTTGTTTTACTATTTGACTTAACTGTTTAATTTTTGAAAGTTTTATTTTATCATTTAAGATAAAAGAAACGGTGGAAGAAAAATAAACAGTTTTCCCTAGCAATCAGTATTTGGAACATTAAAAAATCATAAAAATAAAAAATAGAGTCATATATCACATAATCCAATTTTTTTCAAACTTAAAAAAATTGAGTCATGTGATATATGACTATTTTTATTGACTATTTATAGTCTTTGCTTTAAGTTTTAAGTGTTGTTATATTACTAAGACTACTAATATATGGTTTGGCTGAAGATCTCTCAGCTCTATGTAGCTATTTGAGTTAGATCTCTGGGTTTGAAGACATGTAGGTGTCTAAAAATTTCAGATTTTCTGCTCAGTAGTTAACTCTTACATAAATGCTGGCTTTGGATTGGTATTTTTAGATCTAGGGTCTGACGTTATCCTAGTGCCTCACTGAGAAATGCCAAAGCATGAAACCATTGGTGTGAAGTTTGGGGTATGGTATCTGATAGAGATATTTTAAATGATTTCTCTCGCTAGCATTTATCAATCAAGCTTATTAGAGCAATTATTAAAGCTTTTTATTTTTATTAAAAAATCTTATCTTATTTAAAATTATATTTTATTTAAATACATTTTTCCATTCTTTTTTTTTTTTGATACTGTGTAATTTATTGCAATAGTACAGTGATGGTTTTGATACTGTGTAATTTAAAATAAATAAATATAATATTATATTAGAATTCAATTTACAATTGAACTCTGATTAGAACGCTGGTTGAAGAAGATGTTAATAGCAAACAATCAATATGAGTTAATCCAGGCTCAAATTTGTACATTATCCGCATCCAAATTGAAAAGTAGTAAAGAAAAAATTATTTGAATCCTGTGACAAACATTACATTGTATAACCAGTTACTGTTATTAAGTTTCAATATAAAATAATTTAATATTGTGACTTGTAAAAAGTCAATATATCTTATTTCTGCAGATGATTTATCATTAGGGGGGGGGGTGTAATATGACTATTTAATACTTTCATTAAATACAGGTTGTTTTAAAAATTAATACATTATTTATTAATGCTATATAAAGAGCTCGCAAATAAATTCTTAACAAGCTTTGCAAAATATCCCTAAACCCAGGCCAGTTTCTGCTACTGGCTTCCTCAGTGAGGTGCTAGGATATTCAAGCATTAGATTAAAAATACCAGGACAAGCCTAGCACTTTATCTAATAGAGTTTATTTGTGAGTTCTTTATATAACATTTGTAATACAAGCTTGTTTAAAATAGATCATGTGACATCTGACTTGATTTTTTTTGTAATTTTATTATTTATTAACTATAAAAAATATTACATTTTTTTTGTCTCTATATAAAATATTTTGTAAAAAGCAAAACCATTTTTAAATATATTATTGCAGGGAAAATATTTCTCAAACAGCCATCAAAAGATTGTCAATCAACGACAAAATACTAATCACCAGAAAAGTCAACTACTACATGTTAATGCTTTTGGTTGTTTTATTCTTTGGCTAAAAGTAGCTAGATGTTTATATAAGCTGATTATATATGTTGATGATGAACTATTGGTCTAATAAAAAAAAATTAAATTGGCTTTTAATCTTAAACTCCAGATTGAATTCACGTCAAATATGTTGTCTCTACTACAGAAAAGAAAGCAAATAGATATATAAAACTATACATACTGTAAAGTATATCTTTACATATTTTACATATCAATAATGAATGTTTAAGAGTGATGCATAACTTATATTATGCATTAATAATGAACGTTTTAGGATTAAGCATAATTTAATATAAATATATTTTAATTACACTCATGCAATTTATTTAAAATGGCAAAAATAAAATACAGATTTCTATTTTAAAATATTTATTACGCTTGCTTTGAGGTATGTATACATATGAATAAAACTAATGCAGTAAAAAATAGTCCAAGGCTCTATAGACTTTTAAATGCTACAAAAACTGTAGTACTATATGCCCGATCATTAACACTAATCATTTGAGATTGGTGGTCGAGAGGTCAGCACAGCTGCCTTACAAGCAGTTGTCCTGGGTTAGCAGGTTCGCTTCCCAGCCGATGCTATGACACATGAAAAAAAAAATTAATATATAAATACACACCAAACCTATAGTTAAATCACACAATAAAATAAAAAAATAAATATGGCTTGCTCCAAGATTACTAAATTAAGATGAAACAATAGAGATCCTCAACAGTGTTTTAGCATGAATCTTTTCAACATGTGTGTGATCAGGTGGGTCAGCAATATGAGATGGAATGGAGAGTTGAGGGTTGTGTGAAAGTCTGAGTTTAAATCCCATACATATTTATTATGTTAAGTAGATTTTGTGTTATCTAAAACTGATATTGACCAAAATATTAATAATTTATGTGTAGGAAGATATCCTATACTAAACATATAACTTAATTTGTAGAAATATATAAGCAATAATATTTTTACAAATCTTATTTATATTTAATGCATAATACCAGATTATCATTCTGATCAATTAATATGTAAATAAACTCAAAATAGTTTATTATAACTTTAATGTTGCATAATAAAAGCATTTTCAAATAATTTTGAAATTTTCCAAGTCAGCTTTTAATATTTTAATACCGTACTCATAGCTAATAGTGAAAAATATTATACAATTCAAAACATACTTTTAATTAAATTTTCAATTATGATGTAATTGGGTGTTAGTGGAGTATTTATTGAGGTCATGGCTTGAAATGGAAATGAATCATATTTCTTATATCTTTCGTTTTTTATTATCTCTTTCTTTTCATATTTAAAATTATCTGAAAATAATTTTACTAGGCAAATTTGAAATTATTTAAAACTCCTATGTCAAATGAATAAAATTTACATTTTTAGAGTAACATCACTTTTCATAGTTTCATAATTAATAAATTTAAAGTTTTTCAAGACTAAACTATCTCAAGAAAATATAATCTGTTTAAATTATTAATTACACCTTTCATAATGAAATGTATATTGAATTTACTTTCCTTCTTTTAATAGTCTTTACATGAATCAAACATATTTTTTCTTGACTTAATTATCTTTTATTTTGTCCTGCATTCTTTTGTGTGTGTGTGTGTGTGTGTGTGTTATTTATTTCTTAAATGCCTATACTGGATAGTAAAAATAAAAGATATTGGTAATAATTAATTATAATGATTTACAAATCATTTTTTGTATGCCAATAGCCTAACAAAAAAATTACAAAGTTGAGTTTATATAGAAGGTATTCTTCATTTGATATTAATCTCAACTACAGTATAGTCAAAATATCATAAGGACATCTACTAATAAAAACATTAACTGTTTTTTTTAATTTAATTTTCACATCTAAAGATCTTTATTTCTAATACAAATTGAGACTTCTTGATTCATTGTTTCACTATATATGTATCATGCACTATTCAAATTATATATCAAATAATAATATGGTTGACGCAATTTTCACATTATTTTTATAGGGGTTTGAACTCAGACTTTCACACGACCCTCAACTATCCATGCTATCTCATACTGCTGACTCAACTATCCATGCTATCTCATACTCAGCAGTATGAAATAGCATGGATAGTTGAGGGTCGTGTGAAAGTCTGAGTTCAAACCCCCTATATATTACATATTGGAGTGCAGATATGAAATAGACTGTACTGTAAAAAAAAAAAAAATTCATATGTTATTTTTATGTAAAATAAATTATTGTGCTTTTTTTGTTTGTTTGTTTTTTTTATTTCAAAATGCTATTTATTATTTATTGTTGACGTATATTTTCAATCGTCTATCAAACTTTTTTAGAATTTTCAAAAACCTTTTAATTAAAAATAAATAATTGTTAAATTCTGAAGAGTTCTAGACAATCGGAATTGTACATAAATAACAACAACGGCAACATTAAAAGATCTGGGGGGGGGGGGGAACCTATATTTTTATTGTATTTTTATAGATTTAATAAAACTCAAGTTATGACCAATTATAGTAGTCTTACTTCTCAATTAATTTAAACTATATAAATAATTTGTTTAAAAAGAGTGATTTCAAAAATCTCTTTTATAATGATACAGTCATATTTTAAATATATTATTTAATACACTGTACAGGCTTACACACACCTGCACATATAATGTAATATATATGGTATTCGAACTCAGACTTTACACACGACCCTCAACTCTCCATATATAAATATATTATTGTTTTTTCGTAAAGAGAGGAGGGAATGTGGGACTAAGAAAACTAATCAAGTATAACTTTTTATAATAAATCATTATTTATAATAAACGTATTTTTAAACTTGTAAATAATTCATTGCTTAAAAAACATACCCAGCAGGAACATTTTTTGAACGAATACTGGCAAAAAGGCTCAAAAAATATAATAAGTAAATATATATAGAAAACCATTAAAATAATAAATTTAATTATAAAAGACAACAAATTTAAAGTACGAAATAGGCGTGAAGTTTATGAGTTTTGACAACTAAAATATATATATATCACTTCACTACGAAATAAAAATACTTCATTAACTAACTTCATTTAAAAGTTTTTTTTTTCGTTTACAAAGAATTATCCTTATTAATGGTAGATTCTAAAATTATTAATAAATACGGAATTTTACTAACCCTGTCAGAGAAGTTTTCTTTTTACTGGCATTGAAGAGACATTTCTAAACATTAGAAAGTATTTCAACAATTCTGTATTAAAAAAAAATTAAAATAATTTGTTTGAGTGAAGTTGGAATAAGTCCCTAGAACTAAGTAATTGGCAGTTATTTTAAATGACAGTATTAGTTTGTTGAATAAGGACTTCCTTTTTTAATGTACATCATTTTACTTTTGTATCAATAAATAATTTTAAATTAATTTGATCTTTTAAACATTATCAAAAATATTTTTTTTATTTTCATGTGTGGGCCGAGAAGCGAACCCGCGAATCCGGAACAACTGCTTGTAAGGCCGCTGTGCTCACTACTCGACCACCAACTCTTGCCTTTTATGTTTAAAATTTTATTTTAAAAAACAAATTATAGTTAGTTTTTTTTTTTAATATATATATATTAATCAATGTAACATTACCTGCATTATGTGTTTTATCCATATTTACATCAATTATCTAACTTCTTTTAAAACTTATATGTTTTTAATCGTTTAGTAATATAAGTAACTAGTTATTATTATTGATAAAATTTTACAATGGCCAGCTTCCAGTTTTCATTATTATGCTATCATCATCACTGGCTGGCTTAGATCAGCTATTGTAATGTATAGTTTTGTAAAACGTTCCCACGTTTTAAGTATATATGTATATAAGTCCGAAATGATAAGTAATAATTTGTTCACTATTGTGTTTGGTTAGGCTTGCAGGTTCGTTTCCAAACCAACAGATACAAAAAGAACAACTATTCAGCAATTAATATGTACACTTTATTAGTACAATATATAGATATATACACACATGTTAGTTAAACAAATGTACAAATATAGTTGATAGACTTCAATGCTGAGATAGTCGTGCGGAGTATGGAACTCGCTTCCAGCTAAAGATTAGCCTGCGTCGTGAGTTCTGGTAAGACTATTCCAGCTATGTAGTTAGCTTGCTTCAAGTCGGCTCTAGTTCAGATGTAGCAGTTTCCAGTTCATAGGTGGACTTGTCTCACTGCATGGACATCTCAATAATGACAAGATAAATACCTTTGCTAATGGCAGAAGGTTTAATGGAGAGAACCTTCTGTCATTCAGGTTAACAGAAGTAGTTGCTCTCTGTCTTGCCTCCAAAAGGCTGACTATTTAAAGGCAGATCCCCTACATTACTGGAAACATGTGGATTCAGTGTGCAAACTCCAGTGAAGGTTTTAATTCTGTTGGATAGCAACTGGGTGCTAGCCAATCAGGTAAAAAATCTGGAATAGTCCACTTCTGAAGGCAGAGTCAGATATGACATTCACTAAACCTATCATGACTTTAATTTCTCTCTTTTCTTTTTTACTTTCCAATAAAGTCCAAGTGCAAGAATACAAAAAAAAAAAATTTTAATGCATATTCGTATAAACTGTATTTTGACATTAAACTAGTTAAAATACTTTATTATTTTTTATATATGATATTTACCAAATATCTTGAAATCTATTTTATCAAAATGTGTTCCTAAATCACTTCCTATTAAAAGTAGTAGCAAATTTTAATTTCAATTTTATTACTTGTTCAGCTAATCTACAATCACCCCAGCGGATGAGATCTATTTTGTATATGAGTTCTGACAGAGACCGTGAGGCAAACATTAACATATTACAATATTGTACAAAGTGATATTTTATGAACCTAGGTATCAGCTAAAGAACTATTAAATACAAAATAAAAATAATGTTATTTATAACATTTATGATTTTAAACCCAGAATTTCAAAACAGATTTATATAATAGCGATGGCATACATCAAACAATGCATGGATTATTCAGATAAAACAAATTTATCATTTACATCTCAAAAAATAGTACACTAACCATAATGTGGAGAGAACTTATTATTTTACAACTAACTGCAATATATTGTAACATTATCAGATAGATTTAGGTTTTTATTTTATGCACTCTAAACATTGTAACATTTTATGTTGGGATTTCAGCCTTCTATTGTGCACTATAAAATGCTAGTTAATCAAACTATAAAAAAATATCTTCAGATCATGTAGGAATTTAGATATTTGAAGAACATAGTTATCTTTTCTGATTAACTGACTTAATATTTTGTTACTATGTTCTCTTCTGGTGAAATCAGTTTTTTATTTATTTAAAAGGGTGCCAGTGTACATTAACCTACTAAATTCCACCACATTGCATCATATATTTTTGCAGTAAATAACTAAATTTAATATTTTTTAAAATTTTCCTTAGGGCTTAACTATTAATCAAGCATATTGGCAAAGGTAATTATAAATTTCTTAAAATAATATTTTGTAATAATAAAATCTAAAAGCTTAAAATTAATTACATACAATGAAATGTTGGTATTAAAGATAAATATTTTATTACAACAAATTAAAATAATTAAATAAAAAATTGTAAATTTCTAATAAATTGGAAAGCACATACAAATACTCATCCAGATAATGTTAAATAATAAAAACAGTTCCATTCTTTTAAATTTCTTGAAGGAAGGAAGCAATCCATGGATAAACTCTCTCTTTAGGGATATTTGAAATTCTCAGTTAAAGTTTATAGTTAAATTTATTTTAAAAACATTTAATTTGACATAATTTAGAGTATGAGTAGTATTAACTTACCAGTAAGTTTCATTAATTTACGTAGATCATAATATACATGTATATCTTGGTTTGAAGAGCTCATGGCCATTGATTTTAATCACTGTCACCATCCTTTACATTCCTGGTCTGCTTTAAGCTGGTCTCAAAGGCTTTTTGGAGTGACCCCTTTATGATGAAAGAAGGTATTTGCATATGCTCCAGTTTCAACTCCCACATGAATACATAGTTTAGCAATATTAGTAGATTCTGAACAGAAGCATATAACCATTATTGTGAGAACAAGAGAACCATGATTAGACCATTGTTCCTCCATCTAGGATGTACAGAAAACTGCCAGCACCAGACAAGACAAAACTCTGCTCCAAGTTATTTGCTTCTTTTATGCTCTGGTCAGTTTTAGATTTCCGTACATATACATTATTCTCCATTGAAATAAAATCCTTGTTATTACTACACCTTTGAGTGGTAAGTTTTAAATTGTGCTTTATGCAAAAAGTGAAGCATAGTGTTATTAGAAAGAATTATATGACTTGGCACTTTCAGAGAATGTAGGCTATGAATATGGAGACCTAAGTTCTCTGAAAGTGCTAAGCCATATAATTCTGTTCTAATAATATTAAGCTTCACTTTTTTGCATAAAGTGCAATTTAAAATATTCTCTATTAATAGTCAAAATAAGAGTCATAGATCATATGACCCTATCTCTTAAGCTTGTAAGTTATAAAACAATGAGGATTGCCAATTCCTCTACAAGCTTTGTGTTAAATGCTTAGCCAACACCAGCACTTAAAATATCTCTGTCAGAAACCCCTCCCCAAACCCCTGACGATGGTTTCATGCTTTGGCACTCCTCAGAGAGGTGTCAGGGTTGGTTCAGACACTGATCTAAAAATACTAACCCAAAGCCAGCATTTAACTAAGTTATCTATTGAGTGGAAAATCTGAAATTTTCAGACATCTACATGTCTTCAAACCCAGCTATCCATCTCAAATAGCTATATGAGGCTGATAGATCTTCAGACATACCACATAGTAATTGTCTTAGCAATATAAAAATTGCATAAGACTTATGGCAGACTATAAATAGTCAAAATAAGAGTCATAGATCACATGATCCTATCTCTTAAGTTTGTAAGTTATAAAACAATGAGTATTGCCAATTCCTCTACAAGCTTTGTGTTAAATGCTTAGCCAAAGCCAGCACTTAAAATATCACTGTCAGAAACCCCTTCCCAAACCCCTGACCATGGTTTTATGCTTTGGCACTCCTCAGAGAGGTGTCAGAGTAGGTTCAGACACTGATCTAAAAATACCAACCCAAAGCCAGCATTTAATTAAGTTATCTATTGAGTGGAAATCTGAAATTTTCAGACATCTACATGTCTTCAAACCCAGCTATCCATCTCAAATAGCTATTCTCTATTGTTTTTGTTATCAGATAAAAGTTGATAAATTTGTACGTTTATTTTTTTTGTCACAAAGTTCTCTTGTTTATAAATTCTTTCAGCCATCTTTAATTAGCTCGTAAAACTTTGATTGCAATATCTTGCATTTGTAATTTTATTTTTATGTGGATAAACAATCTATTCATTTCTATTTCCTCCAATTTTAACTTTTATTTTTAGTTAAATAGATAATAAATACAAAACAAAAATAACTTTAGTTGTAGGTATCAAAAAAAATGAATTACATAAAAAATAAATAGTATTTATTGGACTATTTCTATTTTTTTAGCTTCAAATATTATCCTATACCATACACTTGAACTATATATAAATAAGTGGTACAATATAAAATGCAATTTTAAACTCAATGGATTCTCTACTCTTATTAAAAATGTTGGAAGTGAATTATTATGCAGCTTGAATAATGAGCTTTTATCTATAATATTATTGCAAGCAGAAGGTAATACATATTCAACTAATTTATTTATATGGAATTTTATTTCTCTTTATTTCATTCAATGTCAGATTAGTGACCGATATTCTTTAATAGATAGGCAGATCCTACTTAGCCACCATCCCTGACTAAACTACAACTTTTAAGTTTATAATGCATTATTTATGTCAATTTAATCATGGAACTTCAAAAGTATAATCAAATATTCAATACAAATTATTTAATACCACAGAATTTCATTGCATCAATTACAATCTAAAAGATGAATCATTATATTATATACGACCATAGTGAGCACATGATCAAAGAATATCGTTAGACTTATGCTATATGTCAAAACAGATAGGGATGTATTGACACCTAGTAATATCAAATATTCTATTTTAAGATTGTAACGATCATTCATATATATTGTAATGGGAAATATAGAAAAATAGAGAAAATGTATTCAATTCACACGTTGGTTTTGACATTTATAGTATTATGCGTAATGGAGGTACTTAAGCAGACAATGTATATATAGATATTGCCTAAGAGTGATGTAATGAAGATGATTCAAATTTATGGTGAACACTAGTTATAGGTTTAAATGTATAACACCATCATCATTACCCAATCCATCTATCATCACTGTGTATTGTATATTTCACAGTGTTAGCTATTTCACTTGTGGTAATTAGATATTAAATGCATAATTAATAAATTAATATTCAATAATTAGAGAAGTCAAATAATGAAATTTAATTTATAATACTAGTATTAATAATGCATAGAAGAAAAAAAAGCTGATCAAACACTTTAAATTTTAGCAAAACAAAATTATTTTAATAAATGAAATGATAATAAAAGTTATAAAAGATCTAAATCTGGAACAAATGAACATTTTACTGTCATATACATGTATACAAATTTAAAATGTCTAATAAAAATAATAATAATAATAATAATAATAAATAATAATAATAATAATAATAATAACAACAACAACAACAACAAAAATTGATTAATTTAACAGCTATTTCAATGTAAACATGGCATCAAAGCTATCACATGATCAAGTGTTACATGCCAATATAACCAGTTTTCAAGGTGAAAGTAATAAATCCCAGAAAATACATGCAAAAATCTTAGTGACAATGTCACCAGCTCCTAACTCCTAAGACAAAATCCCAAGCAAACATATAGTAACAAAATACACACATCCCAATAGAAAAAGTGATGACATTTTAAATGCTCCAATCAACAGCCTCTCAATCAAAGGTTGAATCTTAGTATCAATGTAAAATTTCCAAACAGCAAAAATGATAATATTTCAATTGCTCCAATCACCAATTCTTCAGTTCAAAGTTCAAATTCAAAACAAGAAAATACCGATATCATTAGCAACAATTTTCAGATCTCTAACAGCAAAAATGACATTTCAATCCCTCCAAAGATAATGCCATATTTCAACAAAACCACACCTAGTGATATCAAAGAATTGTATCTCAATGCACAAGAGGCTAAATCCCATATCCCTATGATCTAAATAATGGAGATGCTAGCCACCATTTCTTATAGATTGAATAGCACCATCTCCAGGGAGCTGCTCACTACCTTCAAGCGATTTTTTTCTGTCTTAGTCTCTAACATTGGTGACCACTGATTCTACCCTATTTCTTTACCAAGTTTCCTCAACAATTTCTCTATGATAACATCACAATGCATCAGTAGCATTGCTGATCACCCAGAATTCAAGGTACAATGCAATCAAGTTTTATCAAGTCACAGAAAGGGAACACCTTCAAAACAAGATAAAAACACTTGACATTATATATTAATGTCAGTTGATTCAAATTGTCACAAGTGTATCACTGGGGTGTTACAAACACCTATTCCAGTCTTAATGCCACATGATTTACAGAAAATGATGCAGTCTTGAGAAAGTCATCACCCAATCAATTTTCATTAAACACCCACTCACACCCATACCCAGTAACAATTATGAATTAAAAATTCAATTTCACTCAAATCTTGACCCAAATAAAATCCCGATACAAATAATTGACATTGTGACAATATATTCTTGACTTAAAGCAACAATGTACAATGTGATCTTGTCTTCCAGGGTTCCAACACACTGTTCCATCTTCATCACCAGCCACTTTTTAGATCCTCATGTCATCACTCTTTCATCAATCACAACATTTCACAATCTGCCTCCAATACCTTTCCAACAACCCCACCTATCCCTTAACTCAAAATACATGCCAATGGACCTTACTCCCAAACCCATCCAAAAGCCTTAGACACCCTTCTTTTCATTCACACAGTCAGTCTTGCAAGTAGACTCTAACCAATCTGACACATCTAATTCCTCAATAATACAAAGTTCTGACATTATCATCCAACCTTGCCCTAAAAGCTTCTACAAATAAACATGGTGCAAACCAACATATCATAAAAAACAAGACCTCAATAAAAATCATGGAGACAATTGCTTCATTCTTATCATTTATACCCCCTCCCCACTTGCAGTACCCAATGAAATAAAAAAACTTGGAAGACCTAAGAAAAATCAGCAATTGAAAAAAATCAAAAAATCATTGATATTGACTTACTGACCTAATTGACAAACTCCACATGCTCATTGACAGTACAACTTCAGCATATCAAACCACTGATTCAACAAGTTTATCTACCAAATCAAAAACACCACCAAATCCTCCCTCCAATTCAATGAATCAGTTAATTCCAGTCATACCCAATTGTTAAACAGTCAATCTCATGGATAGTACTTATTAAAAACCTCTAACACCACTTTGTATCTCCTTCTTCATAATTCCCTTCTCTAACCTACTTTAAATTTTATGAATGTGAAAATAACATCACTTAATATTTGCTGACTGAATTCACCAATAAAATTACACCAATTGCAAAAATTGATTCCCATCATTCAACAACATATCCTAAGAGAGGATCGCAGAATAACTACTCTGCCCATTTTCACAGACATGGTTTCTGTGTTTGATCCAATAACACCTCATTGCTATCAGCTGGCAAACCCTGAATGCCTATTCACATTGTTCAATCTTTTTACATTGATTCCACCTTCCAATTACACTTTTTACCATATAGAGCAACATTAAATATAATTTTCATCTATATTCCCCCTGGTTCTACAATCATCACTTGATCACTATCTCATACTAGCACAATAATTGTTATTAAACAATTCAAAACAAAACAACACTCTCCATATAGTAGTGCCATCTTGTGCTAACTAGAGCAATCAATGGATGCCAGAAGGCTTGTGCATAAAATCCCTATCTAGTGCCTACTCATCCAATATCCCCAGACTAGTTTCTGGCTTGTTAAAAGGTGGGTGCTGGAGGGTTGCATTAGATCCTAAGATCTAGGTGCAGTGCTCTCAGATCCAAGGCTCCTCACTGATGAAGGCCACAAGCCAGAAACTAGTCTGGGGATATTGGATGAGTAGGCACTAGATAGGGATTTTATGCACAAGCCTTCTGGCATCCATTGATTGCTCTAGTTAGCACAAGATGGCACTACTATATGGAGAGTGTTGTTTTGTTTTGAAATGTTCTACAATCATCATATACACCATCCAAACCATTAATCCAATATTGATATACAGGCCCACCCAATTATAAAAATGGATGATTTTAACTTAGATTATCTGGTCTTTAATAAAAATTGGTTTTATCTCCTAAACTTCCCACTTATGAATGCCCAGGTTTCCTATCATCTAATTCAATCCCTTTTCATAACAACTGACAGACTACCTTCAGTGACTAATTCCTCTACTCCCCCATGTTGTATCAACTAATAGAATTTAACCTCTTATCCATTCACTGATCATTCAGTCCTCCATGTGATATAATTTGTATAAAAGAAGTCATACAACCATCCCTTCAGCCACTATTGTGTTCATTTTTTCTTAAACATACATCATGTTAAACAAGTTACAAAAAAAGTCACAAACCCAATTTAAAGGTATCTTGCTTTAATCCACACCCTATCATTTAATATATAGCACCTGATATATCACTCTCATCCATCTTTGAGGCTTCTAGCATTGGCTGATGATTTACACACAAGAATTGGCACTACCAAACTTATGCATCAAATTCCCCAGCCATTACACAGGCTCACTCAAACCTATCATCATGTTTGTAACCAATTAAAAGACTAACTTGTCAACAAAAATGAGAAGAATCTATCTAATCCAACAGCATGCATGGACCAAAGCATATATACTCTGGGCATTGGGCCACTCATCTATATCAAATATTCCCAGGGCATGTCAAATTGACAGGGTTACATATACCAGACAAAAGATGATTCATCCTATAAACCTACACTTCAAACATAAACTCCAAAATCACACCACTTTCAAATCATCCACACTCTTCCTTGGACCACCAAAAAGTACCATGCCTTTTCAAACCATCTAGTTTACTGCCAAACTTGCAATCATCCGCAATTTTGTCAGTCAGGGCTTCATAGAATTCCTGCCTTTACCTGTAGTCACCAAAAAGTACCATGCCTTTTCAAACCATCTAGTTTACTGCCAAACTTGCAATCATCCGCAATTTTGTCAGTCAGGGCTTCATAGAATTCCTGCCTTTACCTGTAGTCATTGCAACCATTTAATAATATTATATATATTGAAACAGATATGCTGTTCCTCATATAAATATTCAATAACCCCCCCCCATTTAAAAATGTCTACCGTGATTCAGTCTAATTGGGAATGAAATAAAAGCTGTGATTTGTTTAAAAAAAAAATCATATTTTTAATTTTGTGATTGATGGAATTGAATAAAATGTTAAGTCATCTTATTTTTTTTTTTTTATCTGTCTCAATAAAAAGAAAAGAAATTAATTATCCAATCATTAAAAAGAAAGAAAAAAGATACTTGAGTTAAACTGAGGCAGTATTCAAATCAGGCACGTCGTCGGAAGAAAAGAACTTTTTTTTTTTTCTCTCGTCTTACACAGAGAAGCAGAACATATTAAAATTTTTTTTTAAAAAAAAAAGTGTATTACTTAATTCTTTTGATACATTAAAATAAAGCTTTAACAAAACGTGAAAATGGAAAAAGAAAGCTTTACTAGAGGAATTATAATAACAATGGGGTAATTTAGCGGCTTCACTCTCTCCACGCTATGCCATGACTTTCCATAGATGAAATAACCTGCCTTCTTTAGAGTAAACTAGACTGCAAAACTGGAAGGTAATTACGTTATAGGAATGTTTAGACATTTTTTACCATAAATTATAAATTGACATCATGAAATATCTACATAAAAATTATTTTTATAAAATATTAAAACATATTTATCATATGTTATGAAGTGAATTTATGAAACGGTTGCATACGTTTTGTTTAATAAAATATTAACACATCTTTATCATACGTTATAAAATGAAGTTATGAAATAATTACCTAGAATTTGTTTTATAAAATATTAAAACATCTTTATCATATGTTATAAAGTGAAGTTATGAAATAATTACGTAGAATTTATTTTGTAAAATATTAGAACATGTTTATCATACGTTATAAAATGAAATTATGAAATAGTTATATGCAAATTTATTTATAAAAATATTTGAATGTATTTACTATATGGTTTAGAAATGCTCCACAAGCCAAACAGAATTCATGTGTATGAATATACCCTTATATTTGACTAAATTAGAAATTCTTTAATTACTAAATTATAAATGCTCTACAAGCCAAATAGAGTTTATGTATATAAATATACTCCTATATTTGACTAAATTAGAAATGCTTTAATTACTAAATGATAAATGCTCCATAAGCCAAACAGAGTTTATGTATATGAATATAATTTTATATTTGACTAAATTATAAATGCTCCACAAGCCAAACAGAGTTTATGTGTATGAAGATACTTTTATATTTGACTAGATTAGAAGTGCTTCAATTACTAAATGATAAATGCTCCACAAGCCAAACAGAGTTTATGTGTATGAATATACCTCTATATTTGACTAAATTAGAAATGCTTTAATTACTAAATGATAAATGCTCCACAAGCCAAACAGAATTTATGTATATGAATATACTTTTATATTTGACTAAATTATAAATGCTGCAATTACTAAATGATAAATGCTCCACAAGCCAAATAGAGTTTACGTGTATGAATATACTCTTATATTTGACTAAATTATAAATGCTGCAATTACTAAATGATAAATGCTCCACAAGCCAAACAGAGTTTATGTGTATGAATATACTCTTATATTTGACTAAATTATAAATGCTGCAATTACTAAATGATAAATGCTCCACAAGCCAAACAGAGTTTATGTGTATGAATATACCTCTATATTTGACTAAATTAGAAATGCTTTAATTACTAAATGATAAATGCTCCACAAGCCAAACAGAATTTATGTATATGAATATACTTTTATATTTGACTAAATTATAAATGCTGCAATTACTAAATGATAAATGCTCCACAAGCCAAACAGAGTTGATGTGTATGAATATACTCTTATATTTGACTAAATTATAAATGCTGCAATTACTAAATGATAAATGCTCCACAAGCCAAACAGAGTTTATGTGTATGAATATACTTTTATATTTGACTGAATTATAAATGCTTCGGTTACCAAATGATAAATGCTCCACAAATCAAGAATTGCTAAGTTTAAATGTTTACCAATCAATAATGATTCATAAGATAATGAAATGCTGTATAAACCCTAAATGCTTGACTGTTTCCAGGCTTCTTCTCATAAATGAATTCAAAATGAACTATTGTTGAATTAGAATATTTCCAGGCTTCTTCTCATAAATGAATTCAAAATGAACTATTGTTGAATTAGAATATTTCCAGGCTTCTTCTCATAAATGAATTCAAAATGAACTATTGTTGAATTAGAATATTTCCAGGCTTCTTCTCATAAATGAATTCAAAATGAACTATTGTTGAATTAGAATATTTCCAGGCTTCTTCTCATAAATGAATTCAAAATGAACTATTGTTAAATTAGAATATTTCCAGGCTTCTTCTCATAAATGAATTTAAAATGAACTATTGTTGAATTAGAATATTTCCAAGCTTCTTCTCATAAAGGAATCCAAAATTGAACTATTGTTGAATTAGACTGTTTCCAAACGTCTTCTCATAAATGAACTTATAAATGAACTATTGATAAAAAAAGAACTGCTTCTAACTCTTTCATAAGTAAAAATGAAGATGAGTTATCATGTGAATAGAAATGAACTTTGTTAGAAATTGCAAATTAATTGTTATTTAATAAATTTTTTTTTTGTTACTAAAAATTAAATTGGTTATCCAGTTGTCCAATTATGTTCTGTTTTATTGCATCACTCATCAATTATAGCACTTGTTCATGAGAATCTCATGCCTTCTGAGCTACGTCTGGCATAACTAGATCTAGGCAAGTCAGGTTGTAGTGAGATGGAACTCTAATGGCGCTTTTTGGAAAACCAAACATAGAAATATTTAGATGTTTCCAGTCTCTATCGTACTACATCCTCTGATGAGCAGGAAATATTGTTGTAGGAGGCATTAACATCTGCATTAGGAATGTCAATTGATAGCTCCTTCCTACAACATGCTCATCAGAAAATTGTTACAGCTGACATAATAAAACGGTTGTATGCGGGTCCGGTTACATTTGGCGCCCAACGTGGGGCTTTACCTGGCTAACCTACCTATAGGCTCCACTTATATTTGGCGCCTTACTGTGAGGCCTTATCTGGCTAGCATACTCATAGGCCGGTTAATTTGCCACCCTACTGTGAGGTCCGATATAGCTAGCCTACTCATAGGCATAAGCAGATCACAATTCTGTGATATGAACAGTGCATATGATGTAGTGATGTAATTTGTTCAGGAAGGATGGAAAAATAAAAGTCTAAAGGAAAAACACAAAATGAATGGCATAAAGAATGAAACAGGCATTTCAAATAAGATGGAGTAAGGTCATGGTGTGGATGGAGAGAGAAGCTTACTGATTTAGAAAAAAAAATGGTAAACATGGAGGCTCAGAAAACAGAAAAGATAGCTATGATAGCTCAGATAATAGAAATTATAAAAGCAGACCAAAAGAAAAGAGACAAACAAAGAGAAGAAGATATCAAACAGAGAGAAGAAGATAATCAAAAAAGAGATAAACAGAGAGAAGATAATCAAAAAAGAGATAAACAGAGAGAAGAAGATAATCAAAAAAGAGATAAACAGAGAGAAGAAGATAATCAAAAAAGAGATAAACAAAAAGGAGAAGATATCAAACAGAGAGAAGAAGATATCAAACAGAGAGAAGAAGATAATCAAAAAAGAGATAAGCAAAGAGAAGAAGATAACCAAAAAAGAGATAAACAGAGAGAAGAAGATAATCAAAAAAGAGATAAGCAAAGAGAAGAAGATTACAAGCAAGCAATAGAAGCAAACCAAAGAATAGAAAAACAAATTATGGAAGCAGTGGAAAATCAGAATGAAAAGTTCAACCAGTTAATAAAAGAAATAACTCAGTATAAAAAATTGGATGAGGAAGAAACTTTAGAATTTCCAACCAAAGATATTTTAAAGGAATCACAAATTGAAATTACAAAGAGTGATCTTGAAATTGTCAGTCTACCTTCAGGAAAACTTCTGATTGTGGAATATACCTCTAAAATTGAAAAGAGAGAATCAGTATATACAGAAGCTGAGACTGGAATATCAAACACAGCAAAAGTTTCAAATGGATGAAAATAAATCTAATAAAGCAAAATTAAAATCTTCTGATCTTCAAGAAGATGAAAAACATGAAAATGAACATAATCAAAAACTTAATTCTCATATAACTAAGGAACTGTCCAATATAGAAGAAAATGTTTCAGAAAAATTGTCTGATATATGCTATGAAATAGTAAAGGAGATAGAGAAAGGAACCATAAAATGGAAAGAAAAGTGTGTTAGTCCTCAGCCATATATAAAAATTATAAATAAAAGCTTAATAAACTCAAATCAAAAATTGAGTACAGAAAAAAGATATATAAAGACAGTTATTAAAAATATAGTTGCTTACACGGGAAAAAACACCAAAAGGGAATCTGAAAACTCAGGATTTATAAGTGTGAAAAAAATTAAGCAACAAGAAACTTTTATAAATACTAAAAAAATAATTATTATGGCAGAAGAACCATTTAAAAATAAACTTTTATGTAAAAATGAAATACCACCATGGAAGAGGAACAGGAGAAAATCCACAGATGGTGTTCATGGTCCATATCGGATGCGTATAATTAGGAGATCAAACAGTAACAAGGATCTCCAAAGAAAATACAGAAATGAAGAAGCAAGACACCACAGTAATGTTAAACATGATAAATTATCAACAAAGAGACAATCCAGAAGTATGTCACCTCATAATATAAAAGAGGACTATAGGAGAACTGATCATGATCCTCAGTCTCTCCAAACCAGGTTGCAGTTATAATTCGGAATAAAATAGAGATAGCTGATGGAAAAAGGTTTGTGAGTGTGGTGTAGTGATGCATGAACTTGTGTTTTTCATGTTGATATAGTGGATGATTGAGTGGAGCTGCTTGGATGCATTGTGTTATGGTGCTCAGAAGTATATGCTCGGCACTATCCAGACCTGGATGTTGTGCTCTAAGAGTAGTCCAGCAGTACGTATATATAGGTCTCATGTATAGACCTTGGTCTCATGGATAGGCCAAATAATAGCCCCTAAGACTCACCGAAGCTGAGCAGGGTTGGCTGAATGCCAAATTTTTTTTCCTCTGGCTCCTATTCTTGGTTGGATGATACTTCTAGGTACAAGAGAGGTAGTGCTTAAAAATGAGGTATTTTCTCGTGACATCATGAGGCGGTGTGTACTGGTAGTTTGTGCTTGGCCGTCTACTTATCCTGGCATTGGAGGCTATGGTTCATGTATTCACTTTTCCAGCTCATCTTGCCCATTCATCAGCATATCTAAAACCAAGCAGTACTGAGAAATAATGTGTATAGTATATGGAATGAAATCAGACTTCCAGGCGATTTCATCCCAAAATTTGGTGAGGGGTAATGAAACAGATATGCTGTTCCTCATATAAATATTCAATAAACCTCCCCCTCCATTTAAAAATGTCTAGCGTGATTCAGTCTAATTGGGAATGAAATAAAAGCTGTGATTTGTTTTAAAAAAATCATATTTTTAATTTCGTGATTGATGGAATTGAATAAAATGTTAAGTCATCTTATTTTTTTTTATCTGTCTCAATAAAAAGAAAAGAAATTAATTATCCAATCATTAAAAAGAAAGAAAAAAGATACTTGAGTTAAACTGAGGCAGTATTCAAATCAGGCATGTCGTCGGAAGAAAAGAACTTTTTTTTTTCTCGTCTTACACAGAGAAGCAGAACATATTAAATTTTTTTTTAAAAAAAAAAGTGTATTACTTAATTCTTTTGATACATTAAAATAAAGCTTTAACAAAACGTGAAAATGGAAAAAGAAAGCTTTACTAGAGGAATTATAATAACAATGGGGTAATTTAGCGGCTTCACTCTCTCCACGCTATGCCATGACTTTCCATAGATGAAATAACCTGCCTTCTTTAGAGTAAACTAGACTGCAAAACTGGAAGGTAATTACATTATAGGAATGTTTAGACATTTTTTACCATAAATTATAAATTGACATCATGAAATATCTACATAAAAATTATTTTTATAAAATATTAAAACATATTTATCATATGTTATGAAGTGAATTTATGAAACGGTTGCATACGTTTTGTTTAATAAAATATTAAGACATCTTTATCATACGTTATAAAATGAAGTTATGAAATAATTACCTAGAATTTGTTTTATAAAATATTAAAACATCTTTATCATATGTTATAAAGTGAAGTTATGAAATAATTACATAGAATTTATTTTGTAAAATATTAGAACATGTTTATCATACATTATAAAATGAAATTATGAAATAGTTATATGCAAATTTATTTATAAAAATATTTGAATGTATTTACTATATGGATTAGAAATGCTCCACAAGCCAAACAGAATTCATGTGTATGAATATACCCTTATATTTGACTAAATTAGAAATTCTTTAATTACTAAATTATAAATGCTCTACAAGCCAAATAGAGTTTATGTGTATAAATATACTCTTATATTTGACTAAATTAGAAATGCTTTAATCACTAAATGATAAATGCTCCATAAGCCAAACAGAGTTTATGTATATGAATATAATTTTATATTTGACTAAATTATAAATGCTCCACAAGCCAAACAGAGTTTATGTGTATGAAGATACTTTTATATTTGACTAGATTAGAAGTGCTTCAATTACTAAATGATAAATGCTCCAGAAGCCAAACAGTTTATGTGTATGAATATACCTCTATATTTGACTAAATTAGAAATGCTTTAATTACTAAATGATAAATGCTCCACAAGCCAAACAGAATTTATGTATATGAATATACTTTTATATTTGACTAAATTATAAATGCTGCAATTACTAAATGATAAATGCTCCACAAGCCAAATAGAGTTTACGTGTATGAATATACTCTTATATTTAACTAAATTATAAATGCTGCAATTACTAAATGATAAATGCTCCACAAGCCAAACAGAGTTTATGTGTATGAATATACTCTTATATTTGACTAAATTATAAATGCTGCAATTACTAAATGATAAATGCTCCACAAGCCAAACAGAATTTATGTATATGAATATACTTTTATATTTGACTAAATTATAAATGCTGCAATTACTAAATGATAAATGCTCCACAAGCCAAACAGAGTTTATGTGTATGAATATACTCTTATATTTGACTAAATTATAAATGCTGCAATTACTAAATGATAAATGCTCCACAAGCCAAACAGAGTTTATGTGTATGAATATACTTTTATATTTGACTGAATTATAAATGCTTCGGTTACCAAATGATAAATGCTCCACAAATCAAGAATTGCTAAGTTTAAATGTTTACCAATCAATAATGATTCATAAGATAATGAAATGCTGTATAAACCCTAAATGCTTGACTGTTTCCAGGCTTCTTCTCATAAATGAATTCAAAATGAACTATTGTAGAATTAGAATATTTACAGGCTTCTTCTCATAAATGAATTCACAATGAACTATTGTTGAATTCATTTATGAGGAAAAGCCTGTAAGAATTCTAATTCAAATTTCATTTTTAAATTCATTTATTGAAGAACTACAGAAACAGTCAAGCATTTAGAGACGCCCCAGCATTTCATTATCTTATGAA
>JAQFVV010000486.1:229381-316388 GCA_028023455.1 Epiperipatus broadwayi | reverse complement strand
TTTCAGGCTTCTTCTCATAAATGAATTCAAAATGAACTATTGTAGAATTAGAATATTTACAGGCTTCTTCTCATAAATGAATTCACAATGAACTATTGTTGAATTAGAATATTTCCAGGCTTCTTCTCATAAATGAATTCAAAATGAACTATTGTTGAATTAGAATATTTCCAGGCTTCTCATAAATGAATTCAAAATGAACTATTGTTGAATTAGAATATTTCCAGGCTTCTTCTCATAAATGAATTCAAAATGAACTATTGTTGAATTAGAATATTTCCAGGCTTCTTCTCATAAATGAATTCAAAATGAACTATTGTTAAATTAGAATATTTCCAGGCTTCTTCTCATAAATGAATTCAAAATGAACTATTGTTGAATTAGAATATTTCCAAGCTTCTTCTCATAAAGAAATCCAAAATTGAACTATTGTTGAATTAGACTGTTTCCAAACGTCTTCTCATAAATGAACTTATAAATGAACTATTGATTAAAAAAAAGGAACTGCTTCTAACTCTTTCATAAGTAAAAATGAAGATGAGTTATCATGTCAATAGAAATGAACTTTGTTAGAAATTGCAAATTAATTGTTATTTAATAATTTTTTTTTTTTGTTACTAAAAATTAAATTGGTTATCCAGTTGTCCAATTATGTTCTGTTTTATTGCATCACTCATCAATTATAGCACTTGTTCATGAGAATCTCATGCCTTCTGAGCTACATCTGGCATAACTAGATCTAGGCAAGTCAGGTTGTAGTGAGAAGGAACTCTAATGGTGCTTTTTGGGAAACCAAACATAGAAATATTTAGATGTTTCCAGTCTCTATCATACTACATCCTCTGATGAGCAGGAAATATTGTTGTAGGAGGCATTAACATCTGCATTAGTAATGTCAATTGATAGCTCCTTCCTACAACATGCTCATCAGAAAATTGTTACAGCTGACGTAATAAAACGGTTGTATGCGGGTCCGGTTACAATATATATATATATATATAATATTATCATTCGATGTTTGTATATTTTTAAAGCCATATACATAATTATATAATTGAATATTTATAAATACAGTAATTAGATAATTAAAAATTTTATCCACTTAGGAGCATTTTCAATTATCCTAGTAATCTTTGTCAACTAACACTTTGAAAGTCTAACCTTCCCGCATTTTCATTACCACACCTACATATCAATTTATAAATGACACTATTTCTATTTATAAATGAGGTTTTACCTTTAGAGTTATTTATTAATTTGTTTAATGTAGGAAGTGTGTAAAATGCAATATCACATATACTTTTATAAATATTCCTTATAAAATTTACTTGATCATTCAAAATATATGGTATTGATATCCATATATTTTATTAGCAGGAGAATCAATATTATTATTAAAGTTTTTATTCTTATATTTTGTATTAAAATCTCTAATAACAATATATATATGATTAGAATTGTAGCCAACATTTAACACATCATTTGAATACATTTCAATATTTTTTTCTTTATCCGATGAATATTTGCAAAGAGTATTATTTCTAAATAAAAAGGACTTCAAACCTGTCATTTTGTATGATATTGGCACTCTGGATTTATATGGAATATAACCTCTTTTTCTGTTGGTTTAATGGCCATACAGTAATACAGCATACATTGATTTCTAGTTCTTTTAAGATCAAGAAACTGAATGCACACTAAATTTTCATCTGTTTTTATTCACTTTAAACCTTTCAAACCATTTAATTCTTTAAACAACTCATTCATTGTATTTGGTTTGCCACATACAAAAACGTCATCAACATATCGATAATATGCAGTAATATTTTTTGATAAAATTCTTTTTTCAAAATATTTTCTTCATATGTAGAAATTACAAAATTACATATTTGAGCAACAGTGGGTAAATTCATTGGCCAGCCATTGCACATTTTATAAAAATCCTTCTTAAATACTGCATAAATATTTTTATCGATAAAGCTTAATGTTTTAGTTATAAATTTTATTATTTTCATGTTAACATTTTTTAAACTTAATGCATTGAAAATAATTTCAATACATGCTAATTGATCAATTGATTCGTACATTTCATTTATATCTAGAATACATATTACATCATTAACATCAATCTTAACATTACAGATTTTATTAACAACATCAAATGAACAACATATTGTATATTTACCATAACCAATAATTTCTTGTAGCATTTTCTCAATTAAACAAACATTTCACAATAAAATGCCCCCAAAATCAACCATTAAATGTAATAGCTCATTTTCTTTATGCAGTTTTATATTTGAAAAAATTCTGGGACCTATTGCAGTAGAAGGATAAATCTTATAATAAGTATTATTATCAATCACATTATTTTTGGCTTTTTTTAAAATATTGATAAATTGAATGTGTAAATTTTCTATATTTACTTTATCAACTTTCATAAAATTAAAATTATTCAATTGAGTAATAACTTTATAAAACACATTCCAAGTTCTTTATCTTCTTTTATAGAAACTAAATTATTCTCATATGTAAATTTTTTAGGGCTCCTAAGTGGATAAAATTTTTAATTATCTAATTACTGTATTTATAAATATTCAATTATATGTATAACCATTAGAAACCAGTAACCATCTAAGCATACCAATATAGATAGTAATCCAGTATTTCTCACTGTTGTCAAGGCAACCTCTCTCCTTTTAATATATATATATATTGTAACCCAAAATAAAGAGACAGAAAGAACGGGGAGGGGATGATGAAGAAAAGTGCAAAAGAAAGAAAAGGAAGATGAAGAAGGAAAGATGAAGAGAAGAGAATAAAGATAGGATAAATGATGATGTAGGAAAAGAGGGAGAATGAAGAGATGAAGATAGAATGGAGATGAGATGATGAAGATTAAGTGGGAGAGAGATGAGGTGATGAAGATAAGAAGAGGGAGATGATGCAGATAAAGAGATGAAGATGATGAGGGAGAGATGAGATGAGAGAGATGATGATAAAAATAAATGAGAGATGAGATGAAATGAAAATGGAAAAATGAGATGAACTTATCTATAGGAGATGAAGATGATAAACTAATTTATTAGACTATTTGAAAGGAAAAAGATGGAGATGATTAGATGGTGAACAGATATGAGACAAAAAATGGAGATGAAGATGGAAAAGGATGAAATGAAAATAGAATGAAATGATATTGAAATTAAGATAAACTATTAGAGATGAAAGGTGAACTTTTAGAGACTCCTAATGACTTGACTCAATGGGGTTACAATAAATTTAAGAAAGAATGATGATCCAGAGATATACAATCGGATAGAGACCAAATCCAATACCAATGCAAATATAACTATTATGGCATATTAATAATCTACCACTAGACAATATGAAAGATAATTTAAATCATTAGTTAATAGTTATCAGAATGGACCTACCATCAGATCAGACACTCTGACTAAGAATAAATGAATATTTGGAAGGATAATTTCACTAAATTATAACTAACAAGACAACAAGAGTAAACACTCTTAGGGGTTTTAAAACTAAACTCTTATGCAAAATAAAAGTTTAACTTGCCTATTAAATAATTGCTAGGATGAATACAAAGTGAGTGATATCTTGGCTGACCATAAGAGAACTACTTATGTTTAATCATGGAGTAATAAACTAAACAAATATTAATCCAAAGATTTGATGAATCAGTCTAAATTTAAATTAATATAGGCCTATTACCCAAGACATCACTTGAGCAAGGAAAAAGTTAAGGGTACTTTTTATGCCTTTCCCTATACTCACAGACAACCTACTAAGGACCTTAAATGCAGATGGATTATAAAATTTGAACAATATAAGATAATGATAGATAATGTGCAGCTTTAAAAATAGTAAATAATAAATACTCTTCTGAAGCACTAATATTCTACATTTCATATTGCATAATCTTTAAGTTTGAAAAGATATGATAATTTAAAAATCAACTTTTGAAAGAGAATTCAATTAAGTATCTGATATAATGTAATTATCTGTTACTGTGATTCAATCTAAGAATCACTTAGATTAGCGTGGCCTTATATAATTTAAACCAGTATAAAAATATATTTTATATACTTTATGATATTGTTATGAACTCTTGGAACTCAAGACAATATTTTTCATATAAAAGTAAAACAAACGGAAACAAAACTTTTTAAAATAATAATAATATGATTTATTAATAACAATATAAAGAAAATATTTACAAACAAAATTTATTAGAATAAAAATAGCGCTGAAATCTGTTTTAAAACATTTTGTAATAACAATATCAAGAAAATATTTACAATCAAAATTTATTAGAATAAACATTGCCAAGACAGTGCTGGAATCTACTTTAAAACATTTTGACTCTTAAACTTTATTTTTGGTTTACAATATTATAACAATTTATCTGACTAAGTTACTGAGTATTTCTTTTAAACTCTTTTAAGCTGTTTATTTTGACAAACAAAATAATAAAACAAATAAATACATACAAGACCAAGCAGAGGCTATATGATATTAAATTCTAATCTCTTTTAACAGTTAGAGATTCCAATTCTTTAAACTTCAATTACAATGGTCTAAGTGTAACAAGCATAATTCTATTTTTATTGGCATAGTTAATTATATTGTGGTGTCATTTAAAAATCAGAATGACACACTAATAGGTTTATAATTATTACCCTAAATTAAGCAAATGCTGGAATAAGCATATACAATATATATTTTAAAAATTATCACTAGTTACACTGACATTACTAATATGATAGGTAAATGTATTTAAGTAAATTTCTAGCTAATTTTAAACTAAATTAGATGTATGGGCCACTCACACATCAGAAGTAATTTATACACCTTTTAAATAAATTTTGTCCACATAAAATTATTATACTAAATGTTTTTTTTTTAAATTAAAAATTTAAAATAATTATAAATCCAGCAGCAAAAACTCTGGATGAACATATTAAAATTAGTATGTGTGAATTGCCACTTATACCATATGCATAATTTACATACTTAAAAATAAATATAAATTATTGTTCGTTAGTTTGTGGATGATAAAACTATCACAACAACATAATTCAGACATTGATATACCTATAAGCATTAAAATAGCTAACACAACCTGAAGAAGCAAAGTTCCTCAAACAAAAATTAATTCATCATGAGTGATAGGCCAAAATAAGTACATATACGCTCCGCAGAACTGAATAAGAATGTGGTGGCTTCCAAAATACCTATCTTTGAGGTAGAAAATAGGATGCCTGACCTTGTCTCAGCATATCAGGAACAGGAAAGACCACCAGGAAAGTATGATCCTCTCTCATAGGATCTCAATACTTCAAAAATGTGATCACAATCACTAGGAATATAAATATCTGGTATACAATGACCCTTAATGCGAACAAGCACTATCGCCTCATGGAAAAGCGATACAATAAGGATGGAGGACCTTGTCTACTCCATTAAGCATACTCATAAAATTAACAAAGCCTAGCACTATGAGGCTAATGAATACTAAATTAACAACAAGATATAGACTTCACATGAACTAACTATGTTATCAGGAAGAATTTTAAATATACAACATGTATACTCAATGTGAGAACCAACAATGCAAACTATGTCAACCGACTAATATAAGAATTACTTAAAATTAAATGCATATAAAAATTCTAGGCAAATATGCAATGCACACATAATAAAATATTAAATACTAAAATATGGTGACTAGTGGACATTTAAAAGACTCCAAATTAAATGCGAGAATATTAATTCTTAATGCATATAAAAAATATTTGCAGTTATTATTGATGTAGCATTTATAAAACAAATGAATGGAAACCCTCTGATAAACCTCTTTGGCTGATTTAAAATAAAACTTGAGTGAAATATCCCACATATAAATAAGATAAGACTGAGATATTTAAATCTCCAAAGATAAAATTACTAAGCATAAGTTAACTTGTAAAACTTTTAGCAAATACAATAATATAAAAGAACCTGGGGATGGCAGAATATCTACTTATTCTTATGAACCCACTAAGATTAAAATTATAACATTATGCTAATAGTATTACACACACACACATATATATATAGCATAAATACTTTTATGGTTTCTCTTATTTAAAACCAATATAAAAACACAAAATATAACAAACAAAAAAAACTACAGTAACTTCAGTTCATAGTTTCAGCTCCATACTGGTTTTTCCGTTCAAGACATGTATATAATTTATTGAAGATAATTTACTCATCTGACAGCAGAAGCTTCTGGTCAAAACATTCATAAGCATGGCAATGATTTCTAAAATGAAACATGTTTAATAGTTTTTTAAAGATATTTACTTTCTTCCTTTAAAGATATTATTTAGTTCAAAGAAGCACTATAATAAAACATTAAAATAATAAGGATAAACCTGTACTAGAATGATATGTAAAACAAATTCTTCAGCTGAGAACATTATTATAGGCTCCTGGGTTAACATTATTATAGGATCCCGGGTTTACATGTACAATAATATAGCTTTATTTTAATTCCATTTTTCTCTTTTAAACGAACGCATTTTTTTAAAAGAGATTTTTTCTTTTAAATTATTTTCTCATACAATATTTTAAGATTTATTTCCAAATAATTTTTCTTTACTCTTCTCAACATAAAAGTAGGATTATTTTGCAATTAGAAAATTTCATCTGTTTAGGAGCTAGGAATAATTGTCACAAATTTATGTATAGATAAATGCAAATATAACAGTTCATTATACATTCGACAGATAAAAGTTCATCCTTAATAATTGTAGTTTATAACATTTTGTCCAACTGTTTTTTTAGAAGTAAATAATTAATCTATTATAATGAATGATACATTTCTAGTTGAACATTGGGGAAAATTAATATTATAACTATACTATATGTTTGACAGATAAAAGTCATCCTTTTTTAATTTAGTGCAGTATATATTTCTCTTTTATAAAAACCATTTTAGAAATAAGCAATTATTATAACAGGAATATCTTGAAGTTAATATCAGGTATCATTAATAGAATCTCGGACTTAAAATCAGCTTTAAATGAATTTAAAACAAGGAGATTGACACATTTTAACTATAATAAAATTCACTACAAATGTCTTTCAATTTTCCTCATTTAAGTTTTAGCTTATTTAGATAATAACTAAGTATTGTATGACTATAAAATTTCAATGCAATAAGGATATTTAGCCATAGATATACTAACTGTTGATATCCTAATTTTATTTTCTGGTAGATATAATCATGCAATTTGGAGATAAGACAGAAGACTTAAAATTTTCTTTAAATATTTTTTACTATAGCTTTAACAGTTAATTGAAAGTTGATATCAAGAAAAATGGGTTTACCTCTTTAGCAGTTGCAGTTCATAATTATAGAACAATTAGATATACTTTTAACATACTTTTGCTCTAAAAAAAATAAATAAACAAACTTTTTAAAAAAATTACAACTTGTTTTTGAGAAAAAGAAAAGTTTCAGAATTCAAGAGCATGCACACACCTCAACACAATAAAATCTTCTATTTATATATCCTGATAATTTTACCCCTCCCTTAATTTTCATGTCAATTTCTTTTAATACAACAAATCAATAAAATTCATTTTATATTTGACTGTACGCTTTTTTAAAAAAGCTGGAAAAACATCGATTTTGACAAGTGACATAATTTTGATCTAATTATTTGAAACTTGCATGGTTTAACAGCTTCTAAATTACAAGTTAATTATTAATTTTTTATTTAACACTTTAAAAAAATATTATATTACATAAAATAAAATGAAAACAAATATAAAAATTAAACTAGTTTTATTTATCATTAGACCTTTTAAATATTTAATTATACTGATTTTATTCATTCATTTGTTTTCTTATTTTTAATTAATATTGTAGTTACATTTTTATTTCTTCATTTACTTCATACATCTCCAGGCATGCACCCACACCCACAGGGATGACCTTAAACCTGGTTTCTATTAATTAATTATAACTTATTTAACAACTACAAATAAAAATATTAAGGAATATTAGATTAGAAATGACTTTACGGGTTAATGCTAATTTAGATTAAACATTTAAATATTATCTGACTGCTTTAATAAAATTTAAAGATTACTTTTAAATCAATTTGATACTATTTATTTTATTTATAATATTAACTTATTATAAGTTATAAACTAGAAATAAACAAAATGATAGTTATTTTATAATACATTTAACATTATTTATTAATTTAAAAACTAACACAATATTTACTTTAAGAAACCTACTATCTTATATCTCTTATAAAACTAGTCACCAACATGGTACTGACTTTATACACATAATCATATAATATTTATTAAATATTATAATAGTATACCTTATTATCATATATTATTCACTAACTAATTAATTTCTATTTTTATCATTATTTTTTTTAAAAAATCAGACAACTGCAAATAAATAGTTAAGCTAAGATAAACTCTGGCACTTGTTGGAGCCAGTTGAAGTTCCACATATGTACAATATATATGTGTGTGTGTGAATTTATTGTTTGGACTATTTCCATCATCTGATTACTGAAATTTTTTTAGAAAAATTGGAAATAGTCAAACAATAAATACAACTAAAACATCATCACCACAAATCATCTGGAAAACACTATATAAATGTGATCGTGCCAATTTCCTATCCCAAAGAATATATTATATCAGAGGTCTATACCCCATCACAATAATGCTTATCATCTTGCCAATCCAATATCCATCACCATGAACCCACTAGTGCTCAGGAAAATCAATAAAGATGAAATTGAGCTGCATATCCTTCCTTAATATTACTCCTCCAGTTTGACAAAAAAGATCATCTACTACAAAGGCATTACTTACTTTTATGACAATTCTGAAGGCAGATCAAGAGAAAAAAATATGGTCACATTGTAGTTCAGAGGACACACAAGCAACATTTGACTCCATTAATATACTCATTCGATGCTCAATAACACCACACTCCCACCCATTCTCCTATATCTAATCACCAACCTTCTACTGAGTTAACCACTAAACATCAAATGATTACTATCACATACTAGCACATAATTGTTATTAATAATTCAAAACAAAGCAAAACTCTCCATACAGTAGTGCCATCTTGTGCCAACAAGAGCAGTCAATGGATGCCAGAAGGCTTGTGCATAAAATCCCTATCTAGTGCCTACTCATCCAATATCCCCAGACTAGTTTCTGACTTGTGGCCTTCATCAGTGAGGAACCTTGGATCTGAGAGCACTGCATCTAGATCTTAGGATCTAATGCAACCCTCTAGCAACCACCTTTTATCTCTACTTAACTACAAAACTATGAGAATTAAATTGAAAACACACTCATATTTTCAATCCAAGCTCAATAGTTTATATAGTCATATGGGTCTGAACTTAATTCAGCACCCATACAATTTGGTGACTTTGGCTCTTGAACAACCATAGTCACCAAATTGTATGGGTGCTAAATTGAGTTCAGACCCATATGACTATATAAGCTATTGAGCTTGGATTGAAAATATTAGTGTTTTCAATTTAATTCTCATAGTTTTGTAGTTAAGTAGAGATAAAAGGTGGTTGCTAGAGGGTTGCATTAGATCCTAAGATCTAGATGCAGTGCTCTCAGATCCAAGGTTCCTCACTGATGAAGGCCACAAGCCAGAAACTAGTCTGGGGATATTGGATGAGTAGGCACTAGATAGGGATTTTATGCACAAGCCTTTTGGCATCCATTGATTGCTCTTGTTGGCACAAGATGACATTACTGTATGGAGAGTTTTGCTTTGTTTTGAATTATTTAAAAACAATTATGTGCTAGTATGAGATAGTGATCATGTGATGTTTAGTGGTTTACCACCAATCCTACCTAATAGGATAATGGTGACTATGGTTGTTAAAGAGCCAAAGTCACAAAATTGTATAGGTGCTGAATTGAGTTCAGACCCATATGACTATATAAGCTATTGAGCTTGGATTGGAAATATTAGTGTGTTTTCCAATTTAATTCTCATAGTTTTGTAGTTAAGTAGAGTTAAAAGGTGGCTGCTAGAGAGTTGCATTAGATCCTAAGATCTAGGTGCAGTGCTCTCAGATCCAAGGCTCCTCACTGACAAAGACCACAAGCCAGAAACTAGTCTGGGGATATTGGATGAGTAGGCACTAGATAGGGATTTTATGCACAAGCCTTTTGGCATCCATTGATTGCTCTTGTTGTCACAAAATGGCACTACTATATGAAGAGTTTGAGTTATAAGGTCCGCATCACTTTCAATAGCAGAAAATTTCCATCCTACATTTTCACCCAATCCATCCCCAAGGGATCACTGTTCAGCTCATTACTTTTTATGCTATACATAAATCCCCTTTTACAGCAAATAAAAAGCAAAATCACTGGAATCCAAATATCATGCATGCAGCAGTATATTCCTCTATTATCCTACATGGATGATATTATCATCTTCTTGCTTTTCCAACCAACAATTACCCTTATTGCAAAACATTATCAGTGATTACACATCTTCCTATAAGCTTTAATTCAATTATAATAAAACTGTCACATTGTTTCTATTCATTAAAAACTATACACATAAATATTCCAAGGAAAAAGCACTTCATTCCTTGACTTCCCATTCCACAAACATGAGACAGATAATACAATCCAGGCTTCATGATAGTGCACTCAAAATCACAAATTCACTTTCTAAGGCATACTTTTCTCTCTATTTCAAAATCCATCCATTTATTTACTGTTATTATTACTAAAATTACATACTACTTCCCAAGTATCAAAATTCACAAAGGCATTTATTTCTACCATCAACCTCATTTGCAATAAATTGCTCTGGAACTGAAGATTTTATCAGTCTCATCAAACAACTAAACCAGCAACTCATTAATAATGTTCTAGATCTCCACAACATCCAGGTGTTCCACCCTCAGAAAGCCATCAACTTAATAAACATGAGATCATCATAAAATTCCAATTCCTCCAGTGCCTAATCAATGTCATCCTTATTAATAACCCTCCAACTCAATCCTATCTCACAGCTTTCATTTTTTTAACACTAACCAAAGTCAACCATATCAGCTTCTCAACAACTCCAAGTATACCTAATGGCAAATCTATAATCTACTTCACCCATATCTCAGCAATGACTATCTATAATTCCCTATATCAATAACCATCAATGTTTCCATCAGTTTAAAAAATGGCCAGAGGAACCAAAGTTTTTTTTGACTTCCTTTTCTAACTCAACCTTTCTGCTCTCCCCACATCTGGTTTTCTATGCTATCATCACCTCTACAAAGTGGAATTTATTCAGTGGACTATGCCATGCAATGAAAGAGACTCAACAACACATTTTTTAATGATTGTCAAGCACTCAACTCCACATGGCAAATCATGTTAAACACATTCTTTCAGCCTCTCATCTCCATACAAAATATAACACAGCCATCCCAAAAATCATACATTTCCACAGCACATGCATCTATCTTTATATTATTTGCCTTTTGATGCACTTCTTACATCTTCATGTTGGGTAATGCTACCAGGAGGTATCCATCTGCATTTACCAACAAATTACTATAGTTAAAACATGAGAATGAAACATACTCCATCCCATCATGGACATTTTATGGCTATATGGTTATTCCTTAAAGAACAGTCCAACATATAAACAAACATTGACAGTATCTGCTCTTCCAAAATTGAGTATATGCTCAGCCTTATCACTAATCATCACCTAACCTCATTCATTTCAAATCTTCTCTACTATTATGAGTTTTTTTGTTTCTAGCATTCTCACTACAACAGTCAGGACAAATCCCTTTATTCAAAAAACTCTCTTCGATACCCAAAGGGAAAAACATATTTTTTATATGATAGCTTACTTAAATTCTGAATCACCATTTGAACTTGGGAAGATAAATTACCTGATAACATTATTATAGCAATCTCTTTGACATAACTGCTTAAAATTAGCTATTACAAATTAACCTGAAAAGTATACAAATTATTGTGTTTTTGGTAGACTCCAGAAAAGTTATATATCAAGATCAGTATAGATGAGATTATTCTTTACAATTCATAAAAGTGTGCTTAATGAAAAATGAAAGGCTTGTTTGATATTTGTGCTTTCCATCTTTTTCATTTAAAGTAGTAACTTAAAAATGTTTTGTAGATAAGATATTCACCATTGTTCAAATGATCTCTAATGTATATACTCCAGCATAAATAAGACACAACAATTTACTTAAATATTCACTGTTACATCTTGAATTAAAATAAAATTCTTCTTTTATTTCCAATAGCTTTTAGACCTTCCTCAAAATTTTACTTAATACAAGTAAAATTAAAGGGAATTGATAACTCATCTGACTAACTATAACTAAGTTTCAAGATAAAACTTCATCCTACACTTCACTCAGTCTATATCTAGATGATGACAAACAAAATATTTAATGTCATTTGTATTACATCACATGAATGGATCTTGTCAAAACATGACAAAAATTTATATGTGGGGTACTTCGCTTTATCTATTATAAAAACTGGCAAAACTCGCTATACATATTGCCACTCAGTGCACAGTAATCAATGGATTCCAGAAGGCTTGTGCATACAATCCCCATCTAATGCCTACTCATTAATACCCCAGGCTAGTTTCTGGCTTGTAGCCTTTGTCAATGAGGAGCCTTGGATCTGAGAGCACTGCACCTATATCTGACCAAGGCCACAAGCCAGAAACTAATCTGGGGGTATTGGATGAGTAGTCAGTAGATGGGGATTTTATGCACAAGCCTTCTGGCATCCATTGATTACTCTGGCTTGCACTGAGTGGCAGTATGTATAGAGAGTTTTACATGTTTTAATAACAGTTAAGAGCAAGCATAAGAAATAGTGATCATGTGATGTTTATCTATTGTAATTTCTGGGTTCTGGACTAGTTTTTGTTCGAGGACTAATTTTTATTCATATTACGATTTAAAAAAAAAATTTAATGCTTTAAATGATGAACCAATAAGTTTTCTTGTAATTCTATATGATATGAAATCAGTAGTTATAATAGTAGGTAAGTTATCTGAAAGCAGTGTTGTTTTCCTAGCTGATTACTTATTTATTTGTAAAGATTTGGTTCTAAAGTAGGAATGAGAAATTGTTATTGGTTTGTAGTCGTTATTATTATTGCTTAATAGAGCATAAATATCTTTCAGTAAAAAGACTGAAAGTAATATTTTGTGTCATTTTTTACATCCTTATGTTCATAACATTTTATCATATATTTTTTCTTTTATATCCTTCCTTTCCCCATTTTCTTTCACTTTTTCACACATTGTACTTGCTTATTGTTACAAATTTTATAAATCGAAAGAATAAGAGTATATTTCTGATGATAATAATGATTGGTTTGCTTTTAGACTAAAGTATTATATTAATTTATTATAATAGTGTTGTTTTTTAAGTTAATACTAGTTTTTACAAAGTTTTAAAAATAATTACCATTAGTTTTATTTTAAACTATTTATTAGATAAATATAATTTTTTTTTTCTTGATTTAATAGTTTTTACTTTTATTCCAAAATATAAACTTGTCATTTCACGTTCAACATTAAATATTTATACAAATGAAAGAAACATTTTAAATTTTAATTTGTTTTAATACTTAATTACCTGTATACACGAGCTTTTTTGAAATGTAATAATTTGTTGCCCATTTTTGATTAAAAAATAGCGTAGGTACAAATTTTTACCGTCTATTAAACTTCAGAAAATTTTTGTTGAAGCTCATTTTTGTAATAATTATATAGTAAAAAATAGAATATCATATAAATAAATGCGTTCCTTTTATTGCACAACTGCTACCTGCTAGGTATAATGCATGTATTTGAGTATTTTAGTCGGACATTTAGCACATGACCACTATTATAATCTTACTAACACTTCATGTGTTCACATAATTAATAAGTGTATAAGGGATTCGAATCAGACTTTCACACGACCTTTAACTATCTATGCCATCTCATATTGCTGACCCACCTGATTACACGCATGTTCAACATATGTGTGATCAGGTGGGTCAGCAATTTATGAAATGGCATGGAGAGTTGAGGGTCTTGTAAATGTCTCCTTTATATATTACACTGTATTTGCAGGTGTGTGTAAGCCTATACAGTGTATTAAATTACATAATTAATAAAAGCAAATAGAATTTGTAAAACAGTGGTTATATAATCATTATCATGCTGGTGCTCTGAGATTTGAATCAATCTGGTTAAAATGGTTAATAATTTTATTTCCAACTAAGATAATCTACATAACTAGTAATCTTGAAACAGGTGAGACTACTGTAGAGGTTTTTGCTTTGAATCAAGTGATTTAAGACTATTTAACCACTTACTTTTATCTATATATAATCACTTTTAAAAATTAACCCAATAATATACCATAATATGTATCATAAGCTTAAAAAAAGAATTGTTATTACATTTTAAGAAAGCCTTTGAGTCTTCTCTTAAGTCTTTAAAGCAGTGTGCATGAAAAATTTCCATTGTTTATTTTATGTGTTTCTTTACGGTAACCTTACTACCAATTAATGGTGTACATGGTAAGTTAACACGAATGGACTGCTCAACAATAAATATAAGACAATATCTTTCATGTCTGAACTTAAGATTCAAAAGAAAAATCATAATCTTTCTTCTCAAAAGTCAACTGGTTCCAGGCATTTAGAAAAGAATGGTATATAACAAACAAAGCACATGAGATATTCTAACCTATTTTCAACACCTGCATTTAAAGCAGTTGAAGAGTTGGAGTGTGGAGTAGATTGAAGCCTGTCCATCAAAGTATGAGGATTGTCTATCTTAATATATATCTGAGTACTTATAGTATATATGTGTAGAGATGATAATCTGGACCAACTGATGATTGCTGGTTTAGCATGAAATACGTATATTGGTGATTATTTATCTTTTCAACATATATATGTTTAAGGGTATCAGTGTTATTAGATGGAGTGGAGAGTGGTGGGTCGTGTGAAAGTCTGTGCTCATACCCTAATATTACATATATATAGACACAGGTATAAATAAGCCTATGTTTCAGTTTACATTATAGAGATGTCTGCCCATCCTTGCATATGTATTTAATGGATTATGTGTGTCTTGTACATGTGGGGTTCAGATTGACCTTAGGTCAACATGGGTGTGACAAGAATCTCGGCCTCAAGGTGGCCTTTGAGCATTTCATCATCAGATTTTCAATTGGATGGACGGTTGAAGAGTTAGAGTGTGGAGTAGATTGAAGCCTGTCCATCAAAGTATGAGGATTGTCTATCTTAATATATATATCTGAGTACTTATAGTATATATGTGTAGAGATGATAATCTGGACCAACTGATGATTGCTGGTTTAGCATGAAATACGTATATTGGTGATTATTTATCTTTTCAACATATATATGTTTAAGTGTATCAGTGTTATTAGATGGAGTGGAGAGTGGTGGGTCGTGTGAAAGTCTGTGCTCATACCCTAATATTAATTACTATAGAATTATTTATTATAAGTGTGAATAGTCACTGGATACTAGATGATAATGCTTTTCAATTGTCCAGACTAATTTCTGGTTTTTGATCTTCATCAATGATAAACAATGGATTGTACTCACACTCCAACAATCATTTTAACTCCTATGTGATTAATGGAAGTGTAGTAGCACTTTAAGTTATATGCTTGTAAATGTTCATTTTATTTTTGTTTTTTTAAGTTGAAAGAAAAAAAAACAAGAATAACTGTGTTGTGAATCTTTACTTCTATTCAATTCTTACATTTATTCAATTCTTACATTTTATTTTATTTTTTTTCCTGTGTCAAAGCATCGGCCGGAAAGTGACCCCGGGACAACTGCTTGTAAGGCAGCTGTGCTAATCACTCAGCCACCGACGCTTGACGTTTTATTTGATCAATTATTTATTTTGAAGGAAAGAAAATTACATACATTAAAAGAACTATCTATTATTAACTGGAACACTGTATAGTTTGTGAAAAAATATAATCTAAGGATTTGAAAAATAAATATTTGTTTATTACAAAAGTACAAGTTTTGGAAGTTCAAATGAAGTGAGATTCTTTGTAAATAAAAAGTGGAAGAGTAACAGTAAAAATTGGTGGTATAACAGACAGGAAAAGTAAAAAAAAAAAATTTGATTCTAAACAGCTGCCTAATATTTTAAATTCATTATGAAAAATTTTAATGTCATTGTTGGAACTTTTTTGAAAGATTTAAATACTATGAGAAAATTTGAAAAAATAAAATTAATATTATGAATTATTATTATTATTTTGGGATAATTAAAAAAATAAGTGGATTTAAAAGTATCCAAATAAAAATCTCATAGAATTACAGTGTGTTTTGATCATTCCTAATTATATAAAGGAGTGTTAAGTGTTTAATAGACTTAATACAAGAAGTAATAATAAATTAATATGTAAGAGCTTATTATTTCACAGCTAGAAAACAAAAGCTATTATTATCAATCTTCAGAAATACATAAATGAATTCAAGTTAAAATTTATAAAATTCCTCCTAAAAATATTAATATATTTTGGAGAATGAGATTAGAAACAAGATCAATGAAAAGTTAACAGATTACTTTTAAAAAAAGCTATATACAAAACAAGCAGTAAGAAAAAACACAAATTCACCATTAAAATTTACATTGTTTTAGTGTAAGAGAAGCTATATAAGCATTACAATGTAAATATAATTAAAAAGTGCTAATTTAGAAAATGGAATGAATGGAATGGGGTTAAAACAATAAAAACAAATAATATATTTTAAAATGAATGAGAGAGAGATAGAAGGCAGAAAAAGCATTTACAATATAAATCTTGATATTAACAGAACATATAAACAATCAAAAGAAGTAATAACAATATTACTAAAAACCAATATTAACCTTGTGAAAAATGTGGAATAATTAAACTGTTGTAAAACAGTAATTCACTCCATTTATTCTAATCCAGAGTCATCTATTATAAAATTGAGCAATAAATGAAAATTAGATAATAGCATGATTCCGATTCCTTAATTAATTTTTAGCTTTTAATCTTCATTAAATTATTCCTACACTGCCATTAACCTTATAGAAGAAGTTAAAATGATTGTTGGAATGAGACTACAGTCCAGCTTTTTTCATTAATGAAGGCAAATAGACAGAAATTACTCTTTCCAATTGAAAAGCATCATCATTTAAATACTCAATGACTATTCATACTTACAATAGATAACTGTAGAGTAACTATTACGGAATATTACTTTTAGTGCAGATGTTAAAAATAACATTAAAATGTCCCATATACTGTGTTTGTTATATACCATTCTTTGCCAAAGTTGCACACTTAATATATAAGTAATATCATGAAAATATATTTATTTCTGGCCTACTGTCAAATGTAGACTGTTATGAAAGCAAAAGTTCAAATTTTAGAGTATGTCAATCTCGACTCATTATTGGTTAATATAAATGAAGTAAATATGGCTACTTTAGATGTGAATAAACTACTGTGTCTTACACTGATGAGTGGCACAAAATACAGGTTGGGAGTCTATGTCTTTTATTGTACCTTTATTCATATGATTTTGAATGAATGTGTGATAGAATGGAGATTATTTAATGTATTTATAAAGATATTAGACATGTAAAAAAGAAATTTGAATAACTCCCTGTGTGTTCATTTAGTTTTAAAAAAGCCAGATATATTAATCTTTAATTGAGATTAAAAGTTTATATCTGAGTTAGAGATAATCTCTAGTTTAGTAGACGATTAGTGATAATCATTACTGTATTTATTAATAATGAATGATGTCCAAGTTGTGAGTGGAGTCAATTTGGTCCTTGCAAATCAAAATGGAACAATTTGGTTTTGATAAATATCATATATATATATATATATTTACTGAGGCTATAACCTCGATAATATGCGTATAAAATGCGATAGTAGGGACCTGTAGAGGTCCCTACTATCGCATTTTATACGCATGTTATCGAGGTTATAGCCTCAGTAAATATTACTTACGTAGCGTTTAATAAATTTATATATATATATATATGAGAAATGATAACTTGGACCAACTGATGAGTGCTAGTTTAATATGAAATGCATTTTGGGTGTCATTTATTTTACATTGTATCTTTATTTATATAATTTTGACAGAATTTGAGGTAGCGTGACTGTTACTTAATATAAGTATATTATTATGTTATTATTTATACATTATGAGTAACAATTTGTGTAATTTTATTGAATCAATATTTGAGTAACAAAATAAAATACATGTAATGCAAAAAATTATATTTTAGTTTTTTGAATATTTTGTATTATGGTTTTTGCAAATTCTGATTCAAAATAGATAAAATTTTTAACAAAGAAAATTATTTTTAATGTGTTTATACCAATCATAAAGCTATATATCTACATCTGCAAAAATAGATATTTTTAAAAAATATCTGTGCTTTTTATCTTAATAAAAAGCCCCTCCACACACACACACACACACACGAAACATTGCACTTGGGCTCCGCTTATTATCAGGTCGGCCATGTTAGTATATTTATTTTTGCTT
This sequence comes from Epiperipatus broadwayi, assembly GCA_028023455.1. Classification (NCBI taxonomy): domain Eukaryota; kingdom Metazoa; phylum Onychophora; class Udeonychophora; order Euonychophora; family Peripatidae; genus Epiperipatus; species Epiperipatus broadwayi. Next base: position 297,691 of record JAQFVV010000486.1, on the reverse strand, counting down.
TCTTTTTTTTAAAATTGTAATTGTAAATACAATTTATTATTAAAAATTGTTTAAGGACTTATTGTAAATTGCAAAGATAGAAAACATAAACTCACAGTAGGACAAAGGACTTCCCATTATCCTCCGAACAGAAAAATATACAGATTGACAAAGCATTACACTAAAAGCTTACCAAGATTGACAAAGCATTACGCTAAAAGCTTACCAACTTTAAGAAAGTAAAATTTAAGGGTTGTCTATCTATTTTAAGAATAGATATATATTCATTTACTGACCAACAATTGGATATAGATCAGTGACATTAAAGAAAAATCCTAACTATTCTACGACTTGAAAAAATATTTACTTAGTAGAATTTGAATCTCATATTGGCATAGTAGGTGGATTTGCAAATCATTAAGCATATTTATTAATTATTTTATTTTAGGCTAATTATCAAGTATTAATTATAAATGAATAAAAACCAATACTTCTATTGTTATTTAGCAGATGTAATATTAGTACATACAATTAAAATAATTAAAACAGGCAAAACTCACTATGCATATTGCCACTCACTGCAAGCTAGAGTAATCAATGGATGCCAGAAAGCTTGTGTATAAAAGCCCCATCTAGTACCTACTCATCTAATATCCCCAGACTAGTTTCTGGCTTATGGCTTTTGTCAGTGAGGAGACTTGGATATGAGAGCCTTGCACCTAGATCTTAATATCCAATGCAACTCTCCAGCAGTCATCTTTTATCTCTACATGACTGCAAAACTATGAGTCAAATTAAAAACATATTTTCAATCCAAGCTCAGTAGCTTATATAGTCATATAGATCTTAAGATCTAGGTGCAGTGCAAGCTCAGTAGCAAGACTCCTCATTGATGAAGCCACAATCCAGAAACTAGTCTGGGGATATTGGATGAGTAGGCACTAGATAGGAATTTTATGCACAAGCCTTCTGGCATCCATTGATTACTCTGGCTTGCATTGAGTGGCAATACATATAGAGAGTTTTGCCTATTTTAATAACAGTTATAAGCAAGCATAAGAAATGGTGATAATGTTATGTTTATTGGCTCAAAACCAATCCTGCCTAATAATACTGGTCACTATGGTTATTAAAGAACCAGTTCAGACCTATATAACTATATAAGCTGATGAGCTTGCCTTGATTAAAGTGTTTTCAATTTAAGATTCATAGTTTTGTAGTTAAGTAGAGATAAAAGGTGGCTGCTGGAAGATTGCATTAGATCCTAAGATCTAGGTGCAGTGCTCTCAGATCCAAGGCTCCTCACTGATGAAGGCCACAATCCAAAATTTAGTCTGGGGATATTGGATGAGTAGGCATTAGATGGGGATTTTATGCACAAGCCTTCTGGCATCCACTGATTACTCTAGATTGCAGTGAGTGGCAATACATATAGTGAGTTTTACCTGTTTTAATAACAGTTGTAAGCAAGCATAAAATGGTGATGATGATGTTTATTGAATTAGAATAATTGCCAAGTGCTTTCAACACTAACATGTTCTTATCAAGGCAATTTCTGTAAAACATGGACTGTTTTCACACTTAAAAAAATCATTTTAAGAACCATGCAATTTCTATTATTTAGTACTATTAACTATTTTTTAAATTACTTCAAGTAGTTTTAATTAAAAAGTATTCAGTTGTTATTTTAAATAAATTAATAGAGAGAACAACACATAATAATGTTACTTTTTACAGGTTATCTTTTTTAAATGAAACAATCTATTTACTATTAATATGTAAATTAATACACTGTACAGACTTGCATACACCTGCACATATATAATGTAATTAATAAGGGATTCAAACTCAGACTTTCACATGACCCTCAACTCTCTATGCCATCTCATATTGATGACCCACCTGATCATACACATGTTGAAAAGATAAATAATCACCAATATGCATATTTCATGATAAACCAGAAATTATCAGTTAGTCCAGATTACTATCTCCACACATATATACAATCAGTGCTCAACTTTATATTAAGATATCCAATCTTCATACTTTAATGGACAGGCTTCTAAGACTCCAACCCACAACTCTTCAATTATTCATTTTCATTGAAAATCTGATAATAAAATGTTCAAAGCCCACATTAGTGTCAAGGTTGCCATCCTGCCCATATTTCCCATTAAGTCATTCTGACTCCTCATGTACTGGAAAATAATCCATTTACATGCATATGCATGGGATGGGCAGATCATTAATGCACTGTTTTAATATGTAAATTAATACACTGTACAGACTTACACACACCTGCACATAAATAATGAATTAATAAGGAATTCGAACTCAGTCTTTCACAAATCCTTCAACTCTCCATGCCATCTCATATTGCTGATCCACCTGATCATATACTTGTTGAAAAGATAAATAATCACCAATATATGTATTTCAACTGATGATTGCTAGTTTTGCATGAAATATGTATATTGGTGATTATTTATCTTTTAAACATGTGTATAATCAGGTGGGTCAGCAATATGAGATGGCATGGAGAGTTGAGAGTCATGTAAAAGTCTGAGTTTGAATCCCTTATTAATTACATTATATATGTGCAGGTATGTGTAAGCCTGTACAGTGTCTTAATTTACATATTAAAACATAGTGTATGAAAAGTCTGCCCATCCCTTATATGTATGTAAATGGATTATTCTCCAGTACATGAGGGGTCAGAATGACTTAATGGTCAACATGGGTAGGATGACAAACTTGCCACTAACATTGTCTTTGAACATTCCATCATCAGAATTTCAATGAAATGGATCGCTGAAGAGTTGTGGGTTGGAGTAGTTTGAAGCCTGTCCATTAAAGTATGAATATTGGCTATCTTAATATAAAGCTGAGCACTGATTGTATATATGTGTGGAGATAGTAATCTGGACCAAGTGATGATTGCTGGTTTGGCATGAAATATGCATATTGGTGATTATTTATCTTTTCAACATGGTGGGTCAGCAATATGAGATGGCAAGGAGAGTTGAGGGTCATGTTAAAGTCTGAGTTCGAATCCCTTATTAATTACTATTAATGTTCACAAACTTCTAGGCAAACAGGTCCTATTCTCCTTTTTGATTTTCTATTTTTTTAAATTTATATGATTTTTTTTTTTTAAAAAATGATCAATTTTATTGTTCCAATTTAATCTTAAATTTAAATATACATCTGTATAATAGTAATGTAATAAACTTCTATGTCATAATTAGCGAGAAGTTTATTTTGCACAAATTTAAACAATGACCTGTGCTATATCATATATTTTTTTTAGTTGTATTGTTGGATCCATCAGTGTTTTTTGCCTGAAAAAAGAGATATTAATCCATATTAGACAAAACTCGTTGGAATTATAAAATTCAGCATTTACTTTTGTAATTAATCAATTAGTAACTATCTTTAAATATGCTTACCTCTAAAGCGGTAATCATCTGCTGAATATAAAATATCTGGATTTAAAATTGATTAGCAATTGTGTACTTATCACAACTTATTACAAATACATTTTCAGTCTCCTAATGCATTAAATGAAATTATAGTTTGTTTGTTTTTTATGGAAGAAAAAACTTTTAGATCATCTGATCATTTTTCATTTAAGAAAATATAGTAGAAAACTAATGTAGAAGTATTATTCTTTTTTTCATTTCAAATGTTTTCTTTTTTTCTTTAAAAAAAAAAGAAGATTTTATGTTGAATAAATATTAGTTGTTACTCATACTATTAGAATCAATAAACTTTATTTTTATTGTCAAGCGTTGTTAGCCGAGAAGTCATCGCAGCAGCCTTGCAAGCAAGTAGTTGTTTGCAGACAGTTGTGGGTTCGCCTCCCGGCCGATGCTATGACATGAAAAAAAAACTTTATTTTTATTATCCAATCATTCATCTGAAAGTAAAATTGTCACATATAAAAACCAATTCCAATAATGATACCTAAAATCAAAAAGATAAAAAAAAAAAAAAGAACTAGGAGTTTGATATGTAAATCATTTAAATATAAAAATATTGTTCAATTCAAAGTGCTGGACATACATGGAACTGCCACTTTTTCTGATATATCATGAGAAAAAAAATATACTCATGGGCTCATGATTGTTTTCCATTATGAAGAATGTCATATTAAAGCAATATATAATCTGTACAATCTTGCTAATCCATGATAATAATCGTAGAAAACATGAAAATGATTTTAAAAATTACAAGTATTTAATAAATATAGGGGATTTGAATTCAGACTTTCAAGCACCCATCAAAAATTCATACCACTAATATCTGCATTTTTCTTCTTTAACTAAAATATTTTATGAAAATACTTCAAAAATGATTCCGTTGGATAAAGGACTAACTTCTAAATCCTAGTAACTAATACTTTTAGTTCCATCTTCAGAGGTATCACAATGCTTGGATGTGATGTGAACTATAAATAGGAATTTAACAAATTTATGTATTAAACAATTTTAAAAATGATTTAATATATTTAAAAAAAACCTTATGCCAAAAATTAATTCTTTGCCATTTTAAATATTCATCATCTCAGTTATTATTACATCAAGTTTACAATCAGATCAATGCTAAGAATTACTTTGAACACAAAAAATTGAATAATCTTTATTACTAATTTTCGAGTTTGTAAACAAGGCATAATAAATACAGCAATCTATTCTGCCCATACCCACTGCATTTGTTTTCAAACCATTTCATGGATGTAAAACTAGTAGCAATCTTTTTCTCTAGATAGACAGATAGACAAATACATAGATAAATGGATGGATGGTCGGATAGGTTGGATGGACAGATAGATAGATGGATAGATAGATGGATAGATGAATGGATGAATAGACAGACAGACAGGTAGACAGGCAGGTAGACAGATAGACATATAGATAGATAGATAGATAGATAGATAGATAGATAGATAGATAGATAGATAGATAGATAGATAGATAGATAGATAGATAGATAGATAGATAGATAGATAGATAGATAGATAGATAGATAGATAGATAGATAGATAGATAGATAGATAGATAGATAGATAGATAGATAGATAGATAGATAGATGGATGGATGGATGGATGGACAGATGGTAGATGAATAGATAGATAGATAGACAGACATACAGTCAGATAGATATATAGATAGATGTGTGTTGTAAATAATTTTTTGTTTAATTTTAAATTGTTTATTACACATTATGACATTAATAACAATTAATTAGCAATAAAAATGCAATTATAAAATGCATGACTTATTGAATACACAAAATAAATAATTGATCGACTGAGAGATAATTCACTATGGTCAATGTACACATAAAATTTAAGAATTCATATCTATACATCTTTGGGTTTATTAAAACCATAGCTGGTATTGTTTATGAATATAGAGATTACTATAATGAAATTTATTTATCATATTCATACAATGAAAAACTGACCAAAACATTGAAAGATAGAAAAATGTCAATTTCCTTACATCTGACAAAGAAATTGTTTTATTTGTAACAACATTCTATAGTATAAATGTTATAAAAATGAAAGAAAATCCGTTTTGGCATCAATTCAATCAAATCAGATAATAAAATTATTCATTACTGTTAGCAATACTATTAACTCGTTTTTTATCAATAAATTCAAAAAAATAATAATATTTTGAATTTCTGATTTAAATTTAAAAAGTGTGAAAAACGTACAATATTTTATAAAGAGATTTTCAAGTCTTACGGACAAAAGAGAATTTAACTGAAATGATAGTAAGATATTAAATGATTGAGATATATATAAATTCAGAGGATTTTATTTTTAAAAAAAAGCATGTTTTAAAAAAATGAAATACTGTATTTATTTAGTAATAAAAAAAAAGTCAAACAATCTCTTCTCTGTATTACATTTTTATAAATACAAGTTTATAAAAGCAATGACACGTTATATATGACTTGCTTTATTGATTATTGTAATTTTACCTTTATGGCTTTAGCTATGTTGAGGCTATTAATATATGGTAGATCTGAATTTGGTTCAATCCCATATAGCTATTTAAGTTAGATAGCTAGAGTAAAAGACATTTTCATGTCGGAAAACTTCAGTTTCTATTTACATATTACAGTATGAGGTAAGTGCTGGGTTTTGAGTTGATATTTTTAGATTTAGTGTCTGAATATTCTAGTTCCTCACTGAGGTGAGACATAAGCTCGAAACCAATTGATATGAGGATAAGGGTATTCCAGATAGAGATTTTAAATATTTTCTCTTACCGCACTTATCAATTAAGAGCTTGTTTGAACTATACACTCTCTGTATTACATTTTTGTAAATACAAGCTTATAAAAGAAATGTCACGTTATACATGACTTGCTTTATTGATTATTAATACTTATTTTATTAAATGAATTAATTAATAAAGAAAAATAAGATGATAATATACAAAATAAATAAAAAAAGAGGTATTTTGCATCACAATAGCATAAGGGAAAAAGAAATAGATGCACTAAAGAATGGTATAGAGTTATTTTGTATTAATTCAATTTTAATTTAAAAGGATAGCCAAAACTAAAAAAAAATCACTGAAAAAGTATCACAAATTTACAAGTAGAGGATTTTTGATTTCTAATAATGATAGATAGAAAGGGGAAAATAAATATTATTATCTGAACAGCTATACAGAATATATATTGAATATAATGACTTGGAAAAGAAGTTACAAAGACAGATCTAAAACATTAAGTAATATTTACTAATGCTTTAACCTCGATAGTATGCATCTGAAAAATGTGAAGGTAGGGACCTCTACAGGTCTTAACCACAAGCTTACACATTTTTCAGATGCATATTATCGAGGTTAAAGCCTTAGTAAATATTACTTAATATATTAATGTGCTTTTAAATAAATTTATAATTTCAAACATTGTAGACTGCTAAGTTGATTTATATGAAATATGATACATAAAATATATAGTTTTAAAATATTTTGAATTAATATTTGAATAAAACATTCTATTGTTTGTTCACTTACTTATTACTTTAAAAAGTAAAAAAAAATACTGTATACATTTTGTTTGGCTATAAAGTATAAAAAGTAAAAATTAATATGAAAATAAAACAGGCAAAACTCTCCATACAGTAGTGCCACTCAGTGCAAGCCAGAGTAATCGATGGATGCCAGAGACTTGTGGATAAAATCACTATCTAGTGCTTATTCATCCAATGTCCCCAGACTTTTGCCTGTTTTAATAACAATTATGAGCAAACATAAGAAATGGTGATCATGTAATATGAAAATACTTGTATATTAGAAAACACTATAACATACAAATGTTATACATTTATAAAACATATGAAGTTGTTTATCTCAAAATAGGTTTATAAATTGCAAAAACAGTAATAAGATGAGTAGCAGTAGCAGTAGCGATAGTGGTAGCAGTAGTAGTAGTAGTAGTAGTAGTAGTAGAAGTAGTAGTAGTAGTAGTAGTAGTAGTAGTAGTAGTAGTAGCAGCAGCAGCAGTAGTAGTAGTAAAATTATAAATAGCTCTTGATGTTAAGCATAACTTATAAGCTTTACCATCATAAAAATACAGAGTTTGTATTTGTAACTGTTGTAGATGAATATCTAAAATAAGAACAAGGACATTAGTGGATCAAATATTTTTTAAGTTTTTTTTTTTTTTGGAAAAAGAAGGGACCTTATATATTAATCTATGAGTGTGTGAACATGGTAACATCAATTTGGAAATACATATTGATTACAATAACTCCTCTCCTATATACTTTAATGCAAAAATTTTAATATAATTACTTTATTTTCCTGACAGTTTCGACTGTCCTGCAGTCTTCATCAGAGTGTTCTTAACCTCCTCTACCTTTTAAAATAACTGTCAGGAAAATAAAGGAATTATATTAAAAGTTTTGTATTAAAGTGTATATGAGGGAAGTTATTATAAGCAATATATATGAATATATGAAGAAATGCAAAGAAAGTAAAGGAGAAGAATATACTTCAATTTGGAAATACTTGTTTGATAAATATATTAATTATTAATTACAACTGGTAATTAACAGAAGAATGGAAGGGGAGATGAAACAGAGTAAGCTATTATGGTACATGAATGCAGAGAGCACCCTTGTAAATGACATTATGTCATGAGAGAGAACAAAAAATAGAATACATACTTTTTTGCAAATAAAAATAGACCAACAAATAATGTATTTACATATCTCAAATCAGATTAAAATGTTTAATAATGAAGTCAACTTAACTGACATTAAATATAGCTTGTGATTATTATAAATAATTTTATGCAATTTATTTCAGCATCTCAAATTTAGAATCATAATGTAAAACAAAGAAAATCCATAATAGTTGGAAAATAAAGTTGATAAACAATGAATAAGCAATATAACAGATTTTTAGACCTGAGTTTATTCGTTCTTATAATTTTCTGTTTTACACATTTTCTAATAGTTGCCATTATTTACAAGATAAATTATTTTTCTTTTACTTCCAATGCAATGTATAATAAAATTTGAAAAATATAGTGTAAAGATAATTAATAATACAGCAATAAAAGAAATGAAAGATTAAAAAAGCTATATTAACCCATCTTTAAATTAAGATTTGGATTAGAAGACATTAATTTTATAAGAATATTATTAATTAATAAAATGAATATATATATAGGTTAAAAATTAAAATAAGATGTAGTTTTAAAAGATGCTCATAGAGAGAGTGAGAGTGTAAAAAAATTTTAAATTGTTTCAGTTAAAGTTGTTTAGAAATTATTAAGACTTTAAAAGAGATGGAGTTAATTAAGAAGAATGACAAATTTTGAAAGAATAGAATTATATAAATATATTATTGTTGTTGTTGTTTTTCTTTTTCTTCTCCTTTTTCTTCTTCTTATAATAACAACAACAACATCATCATCAACAACAACAATAACAACAACAATAATAATAATAATAATAATAATTATTATTATTATTATTATTATTATTATTATTATTATTATTATTATTATTATTATTATTATTATTAATCCATGTTTAAAACTATAATGAAATAGTTAAAATGATAGAAATAAATTAAATTATTAAAAGATTTAAAAATAATAGAAATGTAGAAAAATATATATCAAAAATATGAAACAGGTTATACAAAGGAAATCAATTAAAAATAAGAATAAAATAAGAGTAATATTAATTTAAAATTTATAACAATATATAATTATGGGAATCATTAAAAGTTATAGTTATTTTAAAATCCATAATATAGGTTATTGCTTACAATGTTTTTTATATGTAAGCATATATTAAATACAGCCTAATGCTATACTAGTAATTATAAATAAAATAAAAATTCACATAACAGTACAACACTAGACAAATAATAAAATTTTATTAAAATTCTTCCCCAACCATGGTCTCAACTATTAAGAAATAGAGCTTTTCAAGTGAAATTCAACCAAAACACTCAATATATATATATACAAAACAAAATAGCCTTCCCATCATTCACTTTAAAAACCAATCTCCTTTAACATCAAAAAATGTCACCATGTAATTGATGGCCTCAAATTCAAAAAATTTTATCATCAAAATCTCTTTTATTCTTTTTTAAAATTCACTTTTTACATAAAAAGAAAAAACCTCTGCATTGTCATAGTATTTTATGACTTGTATTCAGTTCATGAATATACAAAGCTGGATTATGATATCTATTTTTTTTAACTTCACTCTTGTGAAATTTAGCCCTTTCTTTAAGACTTAATTTACTTTGATGTATATAAATCTTATGACAACTGCAAGGAATCTTATAAATTAACCCAGGAATAGATTTGCTATCAATTAACCATTTTGAACTATTTAATAATGAGTTTAAATTCAGAACTTTCTTGCAGGCCACTTTCATACCACCCAATAAAAAACTATTGTTATAAATCAATTTACAAATGGATGACTTATATAATAAAGAAATAAAATCTTTATTCTCACTAACAATTAATTCTTTATTATTAACAGATTTATAGATACTTTTATTAAATATAATATTCTTAATAAATTCATGATTATAACCTAACTCAATATAGTCAGAAGCAACTTGACTCCTTTGAATATAACTATTATTTTCAAAATTATTAAGCATCTATAGCATTCTATTCCTACAACAAAAGTTCAATAAAGAAAGTTTTTTAAGAGTAAAATATTGACAACTGTCTGGCCATATATTTCTTAATTTTTTTTATTTTAATAAAAAGATTACAAAATAAAAACATTATCAATTTTATCAAATAACACTTACATCTAAAAATTTTAACTTAACAAATTCAAAAATACTCCCCTCAATAGTATATTTAATATTAGAATCAAAAGCATTTAATCCATCAACAAATAAAGTGTTAGCCGAGAGGTCAGCGCAGTAGCCTTGTGGGTTTGCCTCCTGGCCGATGCTATGACATATGGAAAAAAAAAAAGTACTCCAATTTAGCTTCCTGTAAAACAAACAAACAATTATAAACATACCTAACAAATAATTTTAAAGAAAGAGAAAAATTATTAATAACACTACTCTCTAAAAAGCAATATTGAATTTTTGTTATAGGAATAGAATTTTGAAAGTAATAGTTATATTCAGAAGAGTCAATTTGCTTCTGACTATATTGAGTTAGATTACAATCATGAATTTATTAGGAATATTATATTTAATAAAAATATCTATAAGTATGTTAATAATAAAAATTAATTGTTTGTGAGAATAAAGATTGCATTTCTTTACTATATAAGTCATCAATTTGTAAATTGATTTATAAGAATATATTTTTTGGGTGGTATGAAAGAAAAGCCTGAATTTAAATTTATTATTACACATTTCAGAACAGTCAATTAGTGGGAAATCTATTCCTGGGGTAGTTTGCATGATTCCTAGCAGTTATCATAACATTTATATAGGTCAAAGTAAAGTGTCTTAATGAAGGAGTTAAAGTTCGTAAAAGTAGAGTTAAAAATAGATATCATAACTCAGCTTTGTATATTCATAAACTAAATTAAAGTCATAAAATATTATTTGCTAATACAGATGTTATTTTTATGAAAAAAGTGCATTAAAAAGAAGAGTAAATGAAACTTTGATGATTTTTTTTGTTTTAATGTGAGACCATCAATCTTATAAAGACATCTTTTGATGTTGAAGAAAGCTGTTTTTTAAGGCAAATGATTGAAAAGCTATTTTGTTTTATATATATATGATGTATATTTTTATTAAATTCTACTTAAAAAGGTCTATTTGTTAATAGAAGAAATCATGGTTGTGGAAGAAGAATTTTAGTAAAAAAATTTTTTTTACTAATATTGTAATGTTATATGTATTTCTACTTTATATATATATATATGTATAGATAAGCATTAATTATATGGTTATATATATATATATTGTAGCTCTGATGATAACTGCCAGGCAGTTGAAACTGTAAACAAGAAAGGATAAATTCCATTTTATATTATACATTACATTATACAGTGTTTGTTTAAGGTGTATATGCTACATATAAAAATTTATTGTGATAAACTTATAAATGATCTTCTTAAAATATACATAACCAATCAATCAACTTATACTGCATTCAAAAAGCTTTGAGATAATAAAATTTCCATACGACTAATATAAATAATTTGAGAAAAAATAAGACCAACCACAAAATAAATTAATAAAGCAGAACTACTTTTTGACATACACTTAACTTATGTAATACGATAAAAAGTAATTTCCCTTTCATCAATTCTGAATATCTACTCTAATAAGTCCCTAAAAAACCTGTTATTTGTTACATCCCTTCATAGCTTTGACATTATCTTCATTTATTTACCAAATCATCTGTATCAGTAACCAATTTTAAAATAGGGGGAAAAATTTTTGCATATATTCATTTTATATGCACTTTTTCATAGCTTTATTATTACATCCAACCTAATTAGGCAGTCTGGTAATTTGTATTGCCATCTAATTTCACACAAGTATTCATAATAGTATCTGTCAGAATGAGTTATGCACTTTTTCATAGCTTTATTATTTCATCCAACCTAATTAGGCAGTCCGATAGTTTGTGCTGCCATCTAGTTTCATACAAATATTCATAATAGTATCTGTCAGAATGAGTTGCAATGCAGTTTACATTGACATAAGCATGCAATTTATAAGTTTTGAAACACAATTAAACATTAACCAAGTACATTAAAAATGAAAGCTTATTAATGTTTTATAAACACAGGCTACTTATATTTTCCTTTCTATAAATAAATATACAGTATTCAATTTTTATGACGTTAAAAATGATTAATTGAAATTTTCAATTATAAGGAATCTGGAAGTTAATATAAAATTAAAAAGTTAATTTAAAAATAGATGCTAATGAAGGGAGAAAAAAAACAGACACCATTGCTGATGTCAATTTTGAAAGTTAATAAAACTGCTGGTTCAGCATTTCTAGCCAGCAAGTCAATTATAGTTTAAAGATAACAAAAACTATCATTTAATATTAAAATATAATTTAAAAGTTAAACAGTACGTAAAAGATGTTTGACATATATCCGTTTCCTCGTATTATTTATACTTTTCTCATCATATACAAAGCTCCAATGAAATAGTACTCTTTCTTAAATGAAAGTAGTGACAATTTAGTTTTATAAAGGCCAAACAAAATAAACATCTATTTGTCTTTTATGAAGTAAAACTCTCCTATTAATTAACCGTCTGTACTCTTTATTTTATTCAAGTCAAAATGCCTATCATCGATTACAATCTTTTTTCTTGTTTATTTCATTTCCCATAGTTTTTTTTTTTTTTCCAAATGACTTTCATGTCATTCTTATCTTAAAATTTAGACCTTCTCTAGTAGCCTTCTTGTTTGTTTATATATATATATTTGCACTGTTGTGTAATATTAAAATAAAAATGTGTGTATATTTATTCTGGTCATATAATTAGTTAAATATTTATTTATTATAGATATAGTAGCATTTTAACTGCTCGTAGGTAAGATAGGACATTATGCCACATTTAAGCGTGCAAATGAGATACGTCTAGCACATACTTTTATTTAATTGACTGAACTGAATTTTTGTTGTTGTTTTTTTTTACTTTACTTTGCAGAGACTTGTTTTAGTAATTTTTAAACATTGCATCTTGATATTTGCTTAACTCAAACTAGAATTTATATAAAAATTGTTAACTTTTACGCTATATAAATACATCATCATCAACCATTATCAATCTACTGCAGGATGGTCTCTCCAAAGTCAATCTATCTTTTCCGATCTTTAGCTTCTCTTCTCCACATCACCCCTGCATACTTTCTTATTTCATCCATCCATCTCACATCTCTTTCTGGGTCTTTAACAATCTTTTGGAATCCCATTTAAGATTCCAATTGTCCATTTATTATCATCTCTTCTAGCAATATGTCCAGCTCAACTCCACTTCAGTCTTTTAATTTTTACAATGAGGTCAGTAACACCTGTTGGTTCTCTAACCAATTTATTGTGTTTGTTTCAGGAGTTATCAGATGAAAGTAAGAAAGTAGGACTAAAGATCAATGTTAAAAAGACTAAAGTAATGTTTAATGGATTTTCTCAAAATATAAAAATAAAGATTGATTATGATAAGTTAGGAGAAGTTAAGAGTTACAAATACCTTGGTCAGATTATTAATACAGATGGGAACATAATGGATGAAATTAATCATAGAATTAAACTTGATTGAAGTGCTTTTGGTAGAAATAACTTGATACTAAAGAAAAATATAAACATATACCTAAGTTATAAATAAATAAAATGCTATAGAAATAAAATATTTTGCACCAAAATAAAATAAAATAAAAAAATCATTTCAGTCATTCGAATTGAATTGTTGTGCTCATCCCTCATTTGGACTTCTAACCATATCAGTTATTTTAATTACTCATATTATTTAGATTAATATTGATGTGAAACGTATTTAAATAACTAATACATGTTGATATCTATTATTGCATTAAAAAAGTGAGCTAGTCTTTAAAATTTATTGTGATGTAAAATCAGATCGAATTTTTTTCATCAGCACTAATTGTATCTTTTTAATTTTTTATAAAAACATTTTTTTATCATTTCTTTCAAAATATATACATAGAAATATTAAATATCATATCAATATATAAACAGTTACATTATTTATTTATGACCTCTACAGAAATTTATAAAAACTTGCAGCCTTATAGATAGCAACATTTGATTAAAAAAAATTAATTAACCTCTTGCAGGGCATGTTTCTATCAATCAAATTGATGTCATCAGCTTGTCAGAAAATCAGTTGAGATCACATCAAACACAGTAACTCAATTTCTAGATGAATAAACTCACAACTCTCAATTTGATATTGTTTAAATATGAATTTAGCCATGCAAACAATGCTTTAGATAAATTGGTATTGAAATTCATTTTTGGACTTTAATATAAAATGAGTGTTGCAAGTTTTTAGAAATAAAATGAGTTGTTGTATTTGATATAATCTCAGCTAGGCTGTTAAGCATCATTTCCTCACACTTTCTGGTAATGTCAGGTTCAGACAGAGACACATATCTTGCAAGAAGTTAATTGAGTTTTTGTTAAACATTGTTGTATATAAGTCTGTAAATGTGTATATACTAATATATAGAGTGCATAAATAAATAACATTGGTAAATTACTTAATTATATATTTAATTAAATAATATTTAACCACTAAACATCACATGATCGCCAATTCTTATGTTTGCTCATAACTGTTATTAAAACAGGCAAAACTCTCCATACAGTGGTGCCACTCAGTATAGAGTTTTGTCTGTTTTAATTAATATTTATATATTTAAATGATTATTTGAAGGCAAGCTTATTTAAAAATGAGTTGGATTATGAATTCAGCCTTGTCAATTAACATTAAAGTGATGTCACTAAAAATTCTTATTCAAACTTTAATATAAAATTAAATGTTGTAAGCTTATGTAAATGAAAACAGTCACTATGTTTAATATAATTGCAACTGACCTTTTAGTATGTAATAACATCATATTCAATTAATAAAAACATAAACTCTTCAAAATCTTAATTGATTTTCTATAAAACATTATTATATACAACTGTACAATTATGGGAAATAAAACCACCGAACATTACACAATCACCATTTCATATGCTTGCTCATAACTGTTATTAAAACAGGCAAAACTCTCCATACACTAATGCCATTCAGTGCAAGCCAGAGTAATCGATGGATGCCAGAAGGCTTGTGCATAAAATCTCTCTCTAGTGCCTACTCATCGAATATTCTCAGACTAGTTTCTGGCTTGTGGCCTTCATCAGTGAGGAGCCTTGGATCTGAGAGCACTTCACCTAGATCTTAGGATCTAATGCAACTCTCCAGCAGACACCTTTTAACTATATTTAACTACAAAACTATAAAAATAAAATTGAAAACACAATAATATTTTTGATCTAGCTCATTAGCTTATATAATCATATATGTCTGTATGGAGATAGTTATGAGAAAGCATAAGAAATGGAGATCATGTGGTGTTTGGTGGTTTAATACCAATCATGCCTAGTAGGATAGTAGTGGCCATGGTTATTAAAGAACCAAAAACGCCAAAATGTATGGGTCCTGAGCTGAATTTAGGCCTATATGACTATATATGCTAATTATCTTAGATTGAAAATATTATTGTTTTCAATTTTATTCTCATAGTTTTGTAGTTAAGTAGAGATAAAAGGTGGCTGCTGGAGGGTTACATTAGATTTTAATATCTAAGTGCATTGCTCTCAGATCCAAGGCTCCTCACTTAAGAAGGCCACAAGCCAGAAACTAGTCAGAGGATAATGGATGAGTAGGCACTAGATAGGGATTTTATGAACAAGCCTTCTGGAATTTATTGATTATTCTGGCTTGCACTGAATGGCACTACTGTATGGAGAGTTTTGCCTGTTTTAATAACTATGGGGAGTCCAGTTCATGGGCCTTATACAGCCTGAAATAATTTTCTGGTCTACCAAGGCAAACCACAAGTGGTATTTGAAGTTTAATAGTGACTGTCTTCACAGCAAAATGAGTTTATATTATGTTACACAGCTCCAAATTCAGAAAGCTGGATTAAATCAGTGATTGAAGCAAATCCCATTGTTGGTTACATATATTGGATAGTTATCAAAATTCATGTTATGGAACATCCTATAAATTGCAACTTCAAAAAAAAAGTCTCATCTTGGGTGGTACACACTGGATTGTTATTAAATCTTAAGTAGTATAACATTCTACAAATGACGTCTACAAATCACAAAAATGTCATCATTGATGACATATAGTGACAAAGCAAAATAATCTTATTACTGAAGCCAATTTGAATGTAATTTCAGCTCATAATTGCTGGTCAAATGCATCTGGATAAAATCAATTTTCTTTGGTAGAGATCACCCAAACTGTTTTTACTAGGCTTTAATGTGGCAGATATGTTATTCAAATTAGTTACATAATGATCAAGATAATTGCAAAAAAGCTGATGCCTCATGTAGAAGAGTTTGTGAAAGAGGTCATGTTGGCTGTTGTTGTCTCTAAGATCCATCATGATTGATTTGAAAAAATACTGAAAGATTTTACAAGTAATTTCTAGTTTTTCTCTTTGACTTGTGATGAGACAAAGAATATAACAAATATGGACGTTTGTCTTATGAGAGGAACTGCAATCATTGGATATCACATGTGGTGCTGCAAGATATAAGGACTTTCTTGAGACTCATTTTATCAATAAAAATGCTTAAGTTACTATTTGAAAAGTTAAGTGGCTTTACACCAGATGGAGCTCCACCAATGGTTGTTTTGGGGTAAAAAGATTATATGCATTTGTTAAATGAAATGAATCATGTCAGTCTTGATCCAAGTAATTTATTATATGTCAATGGCATCATGTACCAAGAAAATCTCATTACAATGTTATATCAACAGTAGCATCATGCATACATTTTATCAAATGTGGAGGGTTAGTGGCACAAGTTTAAGTAATTACTGAAAGACCTTGATTGTGAGTATGCTGATCTTACTTATCATTGTGAAGTGTAGTGGCTGGGTCTCAAAAATATGTACATGAGATTTTTCAAACTGTGAAATTAAGTCAAGCAGTTCATGAAAATGAAGGAAAACCCTGTTAGGGAACCAACAAGTGTCTGTGTGATTAACATTCATAGTGGACATTTTCAAGTATCTGTCAGAGCTGAACAACAAGTTGAATCACCCAACTACCTTCCTGGGTCTTTATTTTAAACATAAAATATGTTTGAAACTAAATTTTGTTTGTGGAATGGCAAACTCAAAAGAAATAATACAGTCTCTCAAAAGACAGAATGCTGATGGATGTACAGAACTAATTGAGGAATTTAATGAAAGATTCAAGGATGTGAAAAATAAATGAATGAAGTGTAACATATTTGCTACACTGTTATAACATCATCTAATTACAAAAAAAAATCAAGTCAGATGTCACATGACCTAATGTAATAAACTTGTATTTATAAATGGTATGTATTTTTTGCTATTAAGGCTTTGGTGATTTTATATTGCTAAAGCTATTAATATATGGTGTATCTGAACTTAGTTCAGTCCCATATGCCTATTTAAGTTAAATAGCTGGATTGGAAGACATATGAATGTCTGAAAATTTCAGATTTTCTACTAAATAGTTATACATTAGATAAAGTGCTGGGTTTGTCCTGGTATTTTTAATCTAATGCTTGAATATCCTAACACTTCACTGATAATGCCACTAGCAGAAACCAGTCTGGAGTTGGGAATATTCTCCAAGTTTGTTAAGAGCTTATTTTGCAAGCTCTATATATAACACCATCTAATATTTATCACCTGTGAATTTGAAATTTTCACTGGGTTTAACTATACATTAATAATGTAATACATTTAAAGATCAGCAAATCAAACTATTGGGCATGCACTTTTTACGAGTGTTAATAATAAAAGAATACTTTCATTCCCAACACAAGATATAGTATTTATGAAAGAATAAAATGAATCCACTTATTCTTTCCAACCCAAATGCTTATAATGTAATGGACATAAAGTTATGAAGATTAATTTTTCATGTTTTCATTCTGAAATGTTTTAGATTGACCTATATATTTATATTTAGATACAAAGATAAGATGGCCATTTTTATCCTTTAAATGTCTCTATATTGTGTTTGTGTTTGAAAATCTTCTGCCTACTCACTATAACATTGATGACATGGTAGCATGGTTAAATAGTGCATGTGAGAGGCTGATTACCTTCTGGTAAAGTTAATAATTTTTTAAATCATGAATACTAAATGCCATGTTACACATGATAATACAATATTCAAGGTAAAAAATTTTAGTTTAATTTTTGTTTAAAAAGTATTTAAAAAATATTAATTTTGTTAATTCACTCTAAAGAAGAAAAAGTGGATGATATTAAAATTCAGAATATTCTTCAAAGATTCAAAACCAGTATTAATATAAAATAAAATAGTAAATAAATTTTACTTCTGAATATAAATTTATTATTTAATTAGGGCATATTTAGATAAATGTTGCAATAAATAATCCACTGTTATTCCAAATATATTAACAAATAAAATTTACTGTCTAAAACTTCTCAAAAATAAAATATATTCAATTTTTAACTTAAAAAAAATATTTATCTAAATAACAATAATCGTAAATAATTATTAGCAAGTAAAACATTTCAACATAATTTCCCTAATAATAAATTAAGGTCGTGGTTTGCAGACCGTACTGCCACCACCAGAGGGCGCGGCGACATCATCAACAACCGGCCTGAAAATGGCAAGTGATAAATTTTTTTACAAAACGCCTCAAAATCGACAAATTTTTTTTAAAAAAAAACTTTTTTATTTTCCTTACAGTTTCGACTGTCCAGCAGTCTTCATCAGAGCTTATAAAACTTCCTCTGCTGATGAAGACTGCTGGATAGTTGAAACTGTAAGGAAAATGAATTTTTAAAAAAAAAAATTGTTTGCATTGAATTGTATATGAAAGAAGTATTATGAGCAATATATATATATATGAATGTTTAAAATACTCAAAATATTCTAAAAATTTAAAAAAATTATGAATTTCTTTTAAGGTCTAGCTTTTAAATCCAGAAGAAAAAAAAATATTCTAAGTGGTGTCTGAATATTGTCATTTTTTATGAAATTTCAGGATTTTTAATAATTTCAAAAACTAATTAAAATTACTGTAATATGTCTACATTTGGAATTCATCTATTTTATAACTGTGAGATAAATCATTATTGTTATGCTGTGTGGCATCTGGATTTTTATTTTTAATAATCTTGTCATCATTCTTATATGATTGATGAACTCTCAGTATATTATCTATTACCATGATAATTTGATAGTTGCCATTAGTTATTATCTATATTTTGTCTTAAACAATTTAACATGTACATATATGTTGGGTTAAGTTTATACGATTTTTTACTTAACAATAGTTTGGATAGATACCGATTGCTATATAACTTTGTTTTTTTTGTGTGTGAAATATATTGGTGAATAATAAACTAGGACATAAAAACTTTAAATAAATTATAAAACAATTAAACATATGCGTACATAAGTTGATATCTTTAAAATATATATTAAATTATTTTACTATATAAAACTATTTTATTTAAATTTATATATTTATTATTAGTTTTACTTATGGTACTGTCATAAAAAAGAGACCATTATTGGCTGATAGACATATATTTAACAAATATAAAAAATAGTTTTCAAGAAAAGATAAAAGTACAATATAGTACTTGAATTAAGTGATTAAAAATATAACAAAAAATTAAACATTTCTACCAACCCAAGTATTATCATTGGTATATATATATAAAACACTATCAGAAGATTATATATAATATCAGTTTTTGTATATACTACATACTAATTAATGTGCCACTTAAACACTGATTCTATCAAGATATATAAACATGTATAAAGACAGAAAGAAAGCTAAACAGTTGATCCTTAAGCAGTTTTTATATCTGCTCCAAAATTACAAAATGTATTAATGTTATAACAAAAAATATATACTCCTATGAGATAGCATAAATGGTTAAGGGTCATGTGAAAGTCTGAGTTCAAACCCTCTAATATAATATATATAGAAGTGTAGGTAAGAAAAAATCTGTACTATAAGGAAAAAATTCATATTTCAAAATATAGTGCTTTAAGGTCTGCCCATCCCTCATATAAGTATGTAAATGGATTGTCCTGTACATGAGGGTCAGATTGACTTGTGGTGAACATGGGTAGGATGAGAAGGTTAGTACTAAGGTGGGCTTTGAACATTCCATCATCAGATTTTCAATGAAATGGATGGCTGAAGAGTTGTGGGGATGAGTGTTTTTCAAGCCTGTCCATTAAAGTATGAAGATTGACTATCTTAATATAAGCTGAGCTTTGATTGTATATATGTGTGGAGATGATAATCTGGACCAACTGATGAGTGCCGGTTTAGCATGAAATATGTATAGTAGTGATTTTTTATCTTTCAACATGTACGTGATCAAGTGTATCAGCGGTATGAGATAGCATGGATGGTTGAGGGTCGTGTTAAAGTCTGTGTTCAATCGTTCTATATATTACATATAGAAGTGCAAATATGAATAAATCCATACTGTAGGGGGAAAAATCATATATCCTCTAAGACATAAAATATAATATTTATTACTTATTATAACATTAACAACAATTTTTTATTTTAAATTAAAACCTTAATTTTTTTTTATAATTTAAAATGTTCTTAATCAGCCATCTTCAATCGAAATATCTAAACTAAAAAAAAATACAGCTTTGGTTAGAAATGGCTAAATGAGAATAGTCAAAAATATTAGCAAAAGAGAAAAAAAAAAGCGTAATATTATTTCATTATTTGTTATTAATAGTATGATCACTAAATTATTATATTAATATTTGGAACAAAATTAAAATTTGAATATAATACATATTTTCTTACATTTTATTTACAATTTTCATTTAATTAATTTACTGATATACAAAAAATTATATTCATTATTTATTATAGCTGTAAGGCACACACACACTTTTATATCTAGATGCAATAACTTTAAAATTATCAAAAATATAGTTTTTTTCAAGAATTACTGATTCATATACAATAAAATAAAAGTCTCCAGATTAATTTCAAATTCCAATCACTAAATATTTTTTTTCTACATCATTGTATAAACTTTCTTATTCTTTCATCTCACATGAAATATCTTTTAATAGTTCCAGAGATCAAGTTACCCATCTTTTATAATCTTGTTTTGCAATAACTCCATCCCCTTTAATCTTTTTTTTCTTCTCAATAATATCAATGATATATTTGCACTCTCTTATATTACACATTCGATTTTTTTTGTTAATTCTGATAACATCTAAGCCATATATTCAAAAATAAAAATAGGTAGAATTTTTTTATTAAAATCGATCTTTTTCAGCCACATATTTATTTTCTTTTAGTAGTAGCTATTTTTACTGAAATCCAAAAATTAATTATAAAATAGATATAGTCTCATTTCTATGTTACAGTGAATATAATAATTTTTAAGACATACTTAACCACTTAAAAATTGGTTTCATTATATTTATATAAGCATGCATGCAGTCAAATTAACAATTAACTCTTTTTATAAGTATGTGTGTTATTACTTGAATATAATATACTTTAAAGGATCCCTTGATAAGATATAAAAAAATAATTAATGATTTGCAATTGTGCTTCAGTATAGCTATCTTATTAAATTATTAATGGAATAGCTTATTGTTCACATATATATTGTAGTGGCATATTCAGACAAGCTAGAAATAATTGTAACAGTAAATATAGATGGAGAAGCTTTGCCAATCTCTGTGATGATATGCTCTTCAAAAGTTCCATAATGATATGCAGGTGAGAAAAACAGGAAAGTCTATTAAATATGTCTCCTACATTCAATATTAAACTATGCAATGGTTAGCATGAGAGAAGTAAAATAATATGACTCTTTATATCTGTAAAGAGTATCTACATACATACGTATATTCAAAGCTATAAAGTAGTTTAGAGAATATATTCTGGAATTAAAGAAACATTTTATTAATTTCCAAAATATATTTAAATGATATGTTCTTTAATTTCAATAATATTGGCATCAGCATAGGATTGGGGCTTTTCATCATCAGATTTTCAATGGTATGGATAGCTGAAGAGTTGGAGGTTAGAATGGACTGAAGCCTGTCCATTAGAGTATGAAGATTTGCTATCTTAATATAAACTGAGCATTGATTATATATAAGTGTGTGGGAGATGATAATCTGGACCAACTGATGAGTGCTGGTTTAGCATGAAATACATATATTGATGATTATTTATCTTTTCTACATGTATGTGGTCATGTGTATCAGTAGTATGATATGATATGGATAGTTGAAGAGTGTGTGAAAGTCTGAGTTCAAATCCCCTATATTTACAATTAGGCTCTAGGTAAGTGAAGAGTGTCTGTACTCCAAATATTTAATTTTGAGGATAAATATAATGTTGACTTTATAAGTATGATATGTGACCAGACTCTATTATTGTAATAAGTGAATAAAAAATAAATAAATCAAAATATGATAATAAATTTAACAAAATCATTTACATCTTTATTTACATTAAAATTACATTTTAAAAAATCGGAATGAACAAAAATGACTCTGTTTATTAAATAATTTATCCATTATTTACATTTTGTTATTATACTTTGTATAAAAGAAAATAAGATAAATATCAAGATCATTTTTTTTGCATAAATTCCTGCTACACATCTGGTAAGAGAAAACTAAGCAATAATTATTATTACTAATTTTATAAATATATCAAATATTATATTACAAATTATTATAGCATACTTGTTTCTTGGATATTTTATTAAATACTAATGACTATGTCAATTGTATTTAATTATTTATATTATAGTTCAATTAATGTCTTTTTATCAAAAGATAAAATAAACTGCAATTCAAGATAAACATCTCAAAATATATGTATACCTTAAACCAAATAAAAATGAACTTATCATCTATTTATTCCTAATCTTAACTATCTAAATATCTTAATGTAAAATAAAAGTGAATGTATCCTTAAAAAATATATATCAACCAGACCTAAAATGAAATACTATCCTCAAGGATGATATAGATATAAGCTCCACTGATGCAACAACATCAAACCAAATTATTCCAGAAACATGGTATTTAAATATTTAAGAATATTAAAATATTGTCTTAAATATTTAAATAAGCCTTTGATTTAGCTCTGTTTTAAAAATACATAAATTTAAAATATGTAACTATCTATGTTATTCACTCATCCACACACACTAGCTTGTTGTGTATATGCACATATATATCCATTTGAATTTTTTTTTAAAAATAGTTTGCCTGGTAGATACAATATTTTCTTTGGAAGTTCTACAATAAATTAAAAAAATAGTAACACAATAGCAAATAAAAAAAATATTGGAATTTTTATTAAAAGAAATTCAACTAAAGAGTCTGGTATGTTTCTGTGAATAACATTTATTCTGATTCTCTTGAAACCAATATGAAATTCAGAAGAGGTTAAATTATATTATGGTGATTTTTTAAAACTTTAGATGAACAGTCTATTTTTCTTGTTTTAGTTAAATACAGATCAAACAGCTTTTGGAGTATTCACACTAGATTGATATTTATAGTTATAAACAGTTATTCCACAAGGATTTTTTTTCTAGAAGTAGTAAGTTTTATTATTTTCACAGGTAGAACAAATTTATTTTCTTAAAGATGTTTTTATACAATCATTATTGAAATGACTGTTACTCTTACTGAATATGAATGGAATCTCAGTGGATCCAATGGCAGTATTTTAGGAAATGGTCAAGCAATAACCTCTTCCCACTCTATTGGTTTCTAACCAGACATTTCTTTAAATTCAGCCACTCAATAAATTTGACTTTATCAGCAAGTAAGATGTCCAAACTTTCCAAAGGTTATTTTTGAAGTAAAATTTTATTTTTATATTGAAATCCTTTTAAAATACCTGCACTTAGGTCAGTATTGTTATAACATTTTTAGAATAGCTTGCATGTGAGGTGATTTTTATTATCTTTATATATATGAAGAGTTGTGCACACACTATTTGGTAACTATTTAGAACTACTAGGCTTAAATAAATATTTATTTTGATTTTTTTACAAAATATCTTAAATAATTTTTTATATAAAATTTATCACAATTGATAATAAAAATAACTCCCAATTTATAACATAAATATTTACTGAGTACATATAGGTGTACATAAATAAATATAAATTAGAACAATTATTATTAACATTTTAATTTTTGATTATGATCCTCTTGATATTTTATTTACTTGATTAATTTATCAGCATTTAAATGTGACTGATATAAAATTATTCTATTGACTTTTTAATAAATGTGAAAATTTTAAAACAAAATGATTTTGCGTGTGAATGAAAATAGACACATTAAAACATTTCCAACAATGTAAGGTCTCATATAAGGATTCTACTATAATATATATTTTAATGAGATATTTATTTTATATAGTGCTATGTTTTTATAAACTGTAATAGTAATAATTACCCCTTAATCTAATGCACATGTGCTTTGTGGATTTTTAACTATAAATGAATACTTTCACTTCCAAACACAAGATAAAATCTTTGTGAAAAGATAGAATAAATCCATCTATCCTTTCAACCCAAATGTTTATATATGGGCAAATCTTAAAACATTTGGGAATGAGAGCATCAAGATGTTAAGCAATCACTTTAAATTACTTTTATTAGGCCTCTTACTCCCAAATGCTTAAGATTTGTCCATACATAAACATTTGGGTTGAAAGGATAGATGGATTTATTTCATCTTTTCACAAAGACTTTATCTTGTGTTTGGAAGTGAGAGTATTCATTTATAGTTAAAAATCCACAAAATGCATTTACATTAGCTTAATGGCTAATTATTACTATTACAGTTTATAAAAACATAGCATTATATAAAATAAATATCTCATTTACATGTTTAATTTCAACTAAGAATGATGTATCATAAATTCTAGAAAATTTTGCAAGCGTCATTTACTCAGGCATAGTAAAAGTAATTTAAAGTAATGACTTAACATCTTCACACTCTCATTCTCAAATTCTAAAGATTTGCCCGTACATAAACGTTTGGGTTGAAAGGATAGATGGGTTCATTCTATCTTTTTACAAAGACTTTATCTTGTATTTGGAAGTGAGAGTATTCATTTATAATATATATATATATATATATATATATATATATATATATATTGAAACCAACCATAGTTTGAAATCCGGTCTTTCATGGTGTTAATCTCTGCACACTGATAATTACTGGTTTAAGAAAAAAGAAAGTTGTTGTAAAAATTAAAAGATGGCACATTAATTTGATTTAATGCAAGATAGAGAAGAGAGAATTCATTTAATTTAATACTCACTATTTGTAATACTATCAATAAATTAAAACAAGCACTTAAAATTTAAAAATAAGATAAAATAAAGTTTATATAATTTACATAACTTATTTTAAATTAATAAAAAATAGACACTCGTTTATGTATAGGCATATATATGCATATATATGTGTGTGTAAACAGATATATATGCAATCACAATTGTTACGCAATAAATGTATGCTTAATAGTAAATCAAATTGTTTTTCAAACATAAAATATAGTATTTAATTTAAATAAACCTCAGAAGAGTAAAGGTTTTGTTAATATAAAACAAAATGATTGAGTATTTAAATTCGAGATTTAATTTTATTATGTTGTTTTTATTATTAATTATTAAATGATTTGGGTTTTAAGTTAAAAATTATTTATATTGAAATTAATTCAGTACACGAGGGTCTCTTTTTACCTGGACTTCTTTAACATGATTTCGAAGTTACGCGATTCGTGTTTCACCGGAAGTCAAACTCCGATATTGCGCTATTACTTTAAATAATAAATTTCGTGCACTCATGTTATATTGAAAGTAATAGCACATTATTGAAATTTGACTTTCAACTTAGTAATTTCAATATTTTCAGTGCTGTATAATAGTAAGATTTGATGCAATAATGAAATTAAAATCATGATTTCCACATTTTATGTATACACACATTAAATTTTACAAGATTATAATGTAAATTTGTTCAAACATTGTGCGTGTTAATTTTGCATTTTAAATCACCATTCTGTTTTTGCTTTTTAAAAAAGAACGTTTAATCAATTATTAATCATTTAGTGTCCGCAAGTTTATTTTTAAAAGATGAATAATAGCAGTGGGCACAATTAAAATTGAAAATTAAAGACAAAAATAAGAATCCAATTTTTAGTTGTTAGATTAATTACTAATTACGTTGTCACCAGAAAACCATTAATTAACACAACATGAGAGTGACGTTGGCGCTAGTTGTATTTCATCTTGTGAAGAATCTGATTTTTTTATCAGTTTGCAAACGTACCTGTTTACCGGCAAATAGTGATAATAATTAAAATGTGTATAAAAAATATAAATTACTGTAAATTATGAATAAAAATATATTGTTTTGAATAAAATTAAATATTATAGTTAAAAAAAGTTTGTCTTGTATCAATTTTTTTCAAATTTGAAAATTTTTATTAGTCATATTTTATTTCCTTATTTTTTTTTTTTGCATGAATTTTAAAGTAAATTTTACGTTGGTGCTTTGCTTTTACTTGAGTTTTGAAAAATCACAGTCCGTATACCCCCTTTTTCAAGGCAAGTTACATCTATTTTTGCATGATTTCATTTGCATGTGTTTTCTGAGGAACCTATCTATTGCGTAAAACGAGACCCAGGTGTATTTTAAATCAAAATCTATTAGGCAAAGATACAAAGTGTTTTTTCAAGAAAGATTGTCTATTATTTTTGTTTTAATTAACTGGAATGATATAAATTTAAATCTTTCAAAAAAAATTGCAATCATATCTCTCCTATGTGAAAACGTGATCTGTTGTAAATATTTCTGGAAATGAAAAATACTCCAAACATGAACTTTTAAATTTAGAAAAGCAGCCTCTTATTTTCAAGTGTAAGTCTACTTGTACTGTCTTCTTAGCATAACTTTAAGTATTATCTATAAATTATCAGCAAACTATATTCAGAGCCAATTTTAACTATAGGATTAAAAAAAACAATAAAACGTTAACCTACAATGGATCTTCAGAACAAAAAAAAATTGTTTATGCAAGGTTTCATTTTACTATAAATTTTTTTTTTCAAGAAATATTTATTTTTTTACATCTTGCTTTATGCCACCTCAGAAAATTGGTAAACATTAAAACAAAAAAACTGTTATAAGTATTATTATCTTAAATCATGAAAACAAATATAGACACAGCTTTGATCCACAAAATGTCAAATTTGTTTATTTGGAACGCTATAATAGAAAGAGGAAAACAAAGAAGGCTTGATACATAACAAATAATAATTTATAAACATAAGGTCTAATAGCATCCTGAATCATGGAATATGTAAATTATCACATTTACATACTAAGAATAATAAAGAGACACTATAAAAGCTGTAAACCAAATGATATAATACAGCTATGATTATGGAACTTAGCACCAAATGTACACCTAAGCCAAGCAGATTACAGATAAAACCAATATAACACATTGCCAGACAAACTAACATGTGTATGTAAAATTATTACAGCTAAAAAATGAAGTTGAAATAAAATTATTTATAAATATTGTAATAAAAATAAACGCTATTCATTTATTCAAGATGAACTTTTAATATGTAAACTGTTTAATATATTTATGTATTTGTAATATTAACTGTGGCCTTATGGATTACTTTTAGTCAATCACATTAGAATGTATATTAGTTTAATAACATAATAAACATTAAGAAGGGATCTCAGTATTTCCAAGATTTTTGAATTAATATTTAAATATTTTATTGAGATATACTTATAGTTTTAATATATTCTAGATAAAGTATTATAGTCAAATTATGCAAGATATTTTATATTTAAATTTAAAGCTTTTAAAAGATTAGCATCAGAATTTAAATTGGTACTGTAATCTTTGATTTTTATTCAGATTGAAATAATTATCATTCATTAACTATTCTTGTCATAAAATAATTTATTTGAGTAAATAAATAATCTGATTACTTTTTATTATTTTTTTATATAAAAATATATAAAATTAGAAATATTAAATCACATGTTGATAATATAACAAAATTTGAAACAAATGCATTTTGGTAAAAAATTATTATAGTTCAATTTATATATCCACTAGTTTAATTTGAAACAGGCAAAACTCTCTATACGTATTACCACTCATCATGTGATGTTTATTAGTTTAATTTGAATTAAAAATTTGCTATTTATGTAATATGCCTGCAAGAAGCTTGCCAGCCATTTTATTTTAAATAATCCATTTTCAGAGGCTTCTAGCACATGGTATAAACAATAAGTTGAGTATTAAACCACTAAACATCATATGATCACTATTTCTCATGCTTGCACATAACTGTTATTAAAACAGGCAAAATTCTCCATACAGTAGTGCCACTCAGTGCCAGCCAAAGTAAACAATGGATGCCAGAAGGCTAGGCGTAGTGTTCTCAGATACAAGGCTTCTCACTGACGAAGTCCACAAGCCAGAAACTAATCTAGGGATATTGGATGTGTAGGCACTAGATGGAGATTTTATGCACACGCCTTCTGGCATCCATTGATTACTCTGGCTGGCAATGAGTGGCACTGTATAGAGAGTTTTGCCTGTTTTAATAAGTTGAGTATCATATTCAATATTTACTTTTTTGTTATTTACTAAAATGATAAATAAATAAAAACACAAAAGTCAAAAGGGTTGTAATTATTATTTTTTTAGTGTAAATTCACTACACCAGTTGTAAACTACTCTCAATGCAACCACAAACAATATTTTGGAGCCTTTCTAACCATGTGTCTTTCCAAACATGTCATTGCATCTCTATTTGCATAAAAAGTATCATATCATATTCATTACTTTTCAAAAATGATACATATTTTCAAAAATGATACATATTTTCAAAAATGATACATATTTTCAAAAATGATAAGGCAAACTAGTAATGTTTAAAAAATCACCATGTGTTACAAATGTAAAAAAAATATCAATAATTTTAACCATGTCTTATCTGTTCACCTCATGTTAACATTTGAATGTTATGATGTGAATAAAATTTGTTAAAAAATATATTCAAATTTTTTAAAATTAACATTCAATGTGAAACACATTTGTGAATATTTTTAAAGTAAACAAGCTATTGTTAGAAAAAATAATTTCAAGAAAAAAAAACACTTTGAGCCTGAAAATTGTTTCTATATTTTTTGACATTTGTTAATACATTGGTGATTTTTTTAACATTAATTTCTTTTGCCTTATCATTTTCGGAAATGTGATTAAAATTTGGAATCTTTCATGCTCAGAACATGATGCAATGGAATATTTTCAAAATTACAAGAGAGTGCCTGCTCAAAAAGTGTGTGTAATAATGGGCCAAATGCAAAAGGAAATGCAATGATGTGTTTGAAAAGGAACATGATTAGAAATATCTAAAATATCATTTGTGAGTGCACTGAGATTAGTTTATAGCTTATGTAGTGAATTTACATAAAAAAAAACAGCATTTACAACCCTTTGGAAGTTTGTGTTTCTTTGATTTATCATTTTAATAAATAAACAAAAAAGGAAATATTAAATATAATTCTCAGCCATATTGTTTATACTATGTGTTGGAAGCTCTAGAAAATAGATTATTTAACATGAAACAGATGGAAAGTTTCCAGCAGGCATAATACATAGGTACTAAACATTTATATAGTATTTTTAAATAAATCACACATTTCATTTAATTATTTTTTCTCAATATTACAATATATTGTGTTTTTTATGAAATTATGTAATTTGCTATATATATATATATATATATATGTGTGTGTGTGTGTGTGTGTGTGCATCATTATAAATAAGAAGACAGTTTGGAGAAAATCATCATGCTTGTTTAATCAATGTTTTAATGAGTTTAAATTTTAAATAAAAATGTATGGTTATTAATAATCTTTTATAAAATTTCATTTCAATCTATATAGGTATCCGTCTATAAGATCAGTTATGTCAGTTATGGGAGAATAAATATGAAAAAAGTGATTATACAGAAAGTGGATTATTGGTTTTTATGCTGGGTTTGGGAAAAGATAAGGAAGATTTAGATATAAAGGCCAAAGAGTTGACAAAGGTTATGTTGTGGAAATGAGATGGAGTAGAATATGGGAAAACTTAGACTGGGGAATGGAAAATAAAGTAGCTAACAGGTTTCTCTGGGCATAATTGCTGAGAGATTCTTGACTTCGTTTAAGGAGAAGCTACAGTACATCACATCACAGTACAAAAAATAAATGTCTCACTCAATTTCATTAGATAATGTTTAACATTAGGCATAGATTCATAGATAGTTATAGAAATAATGTAATAGTAATAATACTTTTTTCGTTATGCAGATAATAATACTTTTTTCGTTATGCAGATATAATATTAACAATATAAGTATAAATAAATTGATAATAGTAATTAAACTTGCTATTAAATCAAAATATATTCAATAATATTAAATAAAAATGAAATATAAGAAGATATAGGATGGCAAATTATATTTCTCTATTTTGTTGGTGGTGAGGATAAGATTAATATCTCAATTTGCATATTTTTTTATTATTTTATTAATTAATTAATATTTTATTATAATAATAATAAACTTGTGCTAACACACATATTACGTAAAGCTGTATAAATGAACAAATTAATTGTAGTCAACAAATTAAAATGGCTAAGTGCTTTCAAGAAAGTGTATTTCTCATAATCATAGCCCTCACAACGGATGCAAAGCCTCATACTACAGTGATACCAGAGCCTCCATAGCTACTAGGTTGTCACAGCATAAGTATAGGTATACTAAGTTGCATACTAACCCAGAATGGACTTGTTTTTGCACAATATCAAAAAGTATCCGGACATAAGTTTGAACCCACCTCTGCAAAATTGGTTTGTAGTGAGAAGCATGATGTTAAATATAAGGTAAAGGAAGCTTACATCATAGTGGAAGACTCCTTCACCATTAATTATAAAGAATCATGTTTTGCTATATCTAAAAGATGGGCTAATTGACTCATTTGCATAAAGTTTGCATATTGTACATATATAATGATTCCAATGAGAGAATCATAACAGGCTATGATTATGAGAAATACACTTTCTCGAAAGCACTTAGCCACTTTAATTTGTTTGACTATAATTAATTTGTTAATTTATACAGCTTTATGTGACAGTGATAAGTGTAAAGCATAAATCTATGATTTATTACTTAATATTTTATTACTAAAATATTTCTATTTTGTTTATTGATAGATACTTCATGGGTACAAATGAAAAGTAAATATTAGCCACATAAATATCAATTAGGACAGGTCAATTTTAATTGCAAAATATAATTAAATGTCTTATGATCTAATGTGATTTTATTCATTCATTATATAATCCAGATAAGTCTTATCTCTTTTCTGATTGACTTGGATTGGTTTGATAACCAGATGATGCAGGAGTTAAAATATCTGGGAATGAATATTGGATAATAAATGAGGGAAAAATAATTTGAATGTACGATAAATTATCAAAGGTGTCAACATGGGGCAAAGACACTGAGTACTAATATCTCTGTAACACTACACATATTATTAATTAAGTGAGAATTAAAATGTATATTTAGGTCAACAATAATCTCTAGTTTAATAAATAATTAGTAAAAATCATTAATATAATTCTATAAAGTTGTTTGTGTCAAAGTTGTGAGTGCAGAAAGTTTGACACTTATTATAGAACTATAACAACTACTCTTCCTTATTGCACTGTCAAATATATATCATATAATACTAAATTATCTGTGCACTTTACAACTGTTACACAATGCTTTATTTACCACCTTTTACAGTTTAAAGTTTCGATTGCCCCAGCAATCTTCTTCAGAACTTTATATCTCCTAGGAGCAGTTGAGGCTAGGAGATATAAAGTTCTGAAGAAGATTTCTTGGGCAATTGTAACTGTCAACTGTAAAAAGGGTGGTCAATAAAGCATTGTGTAACAGTAGTAAAGTGCATGGACAATTTGGTAATATATGGTAATACAATTATAATTAACTGTTATCTATATAACCCTAAACAAATGATAAAAATTTGTGTAAGAGATTGGGATCTGGACCAACAGACAAGTAATGATTCAGCAGAAAATACACATTTTGGATATCATTTATCTTTTTCACATGTTTATGATCATATGTTTCAGGGATCTGTGATGGAATAGAAATTTGAAATATATGTATAAAGTATATTTTAAAAAATAAACAAATGTGAATACGAAGTTAAACTTCTAATATGAACTATGCATGTTTTATTCATTGGAAAATAAATGAAGTGAATGTTTCAATAATGCATTTAGAATGGGAGAGGCTGGTCTGACTTCTGGGTTATTGTGATATGATTACGCCATGATGAAAGATGCCTTGAAATAAGAACAATATTACAAAAGAATATTTAAAATTTTGTAACTGAGTTTTGTATCTTTAAAAATAAGTTTAATATGAATTATTCAATTTGTAATTTAATAGTAATTGAAAAATCTTATCAAAGTTTTTTTAGAAAACCAATTATTAACTTACATTTTCCATTAATATTATATATATATATATATGAGCTTCTGATCTGTTAACATTAGACTGTGTTTAATTTTAAATAACTTATGTAAAATATAAATTAATTCATTTTTCTGCATATTGAAATTTATTTTCAAGAAATCAATATATCATTTTAAAACTAAATGCAACTCATGAATAATATTTCTGAAGCATAATTACCATTATGCCACTCTCATGCAAAGTATGGGGTGTTTTTTATAGATTTTAAACCCCTTGTCAAGGGATATAACAACAAATTCCTCCAAATTAATAAGTAAGCATTTATTATTTAATAAGACATTTATCAAATTGTAAGTTTCTTTCTTTCAGCATTCAATGATTCACTGCAAAGTTATATAGTTCTAAAAAGTTCTCCAATTTGTTCACATTAAATATATTGATAATTCCAATAGTATTGATAGTAGACTTATAAACATTTGATGGTCTTCTCAAAATTATTCACATTTAGCATATTAAAAACTTTCATATTTGTTAGTCACATTATAAAATTCTAGAGTTCTCTTCCAGGATTATCCATATTCATTATATTAATACACTCATGAATTACTACTTAAGCAGATTAACAGTTAGTAAATACATTTTCACTAAAAAATTAGTCAGTACTATCTCTTTCTTCTTAAAGTTATTAACACTCAACTAAAGTCATTCATAAATTTAAAATAGGAAATGTAAATAGATTTTCTAAATCAAAATTTATTTTTATTACTGCTACTTGTTAAAGTTAATAAAAAATGTTCTCTACCATTCATCATATGAACATGAATCAATACAAGTTCCTTGTTTTCTTCATCTGTAGGCAAAATGGTTTGATATTTGGCCAAAAAATTTACCAATGGTATTTTCATCTTCTGAAATAGATTTTTCCTTCTATTACCATAGATTTCTAGTTAGCTTGTGCAGTATACTGATGAGGAAGCTTTTATTTTTCTATTCCATATTAAAATGAGTATCTAAACTTTTTAAAATTCTTTCCATAGTTTTATAAGTTATTGTTACTACTTTTTAAGACAAAATAATAAAATTTAAAATAAATTTAGAATTAGGTTTAAAAAATAAAATGGAATGCAGTTTTATTCCTCTGAAAATTTCTTGATTTTCTTCTCTTTCACATCTCTGCTCACATGTATTTACCATATAATACTAAATTGTCCAAGCACTTTACTACTGTTACACAATACTTTATTTACCACTCTTTCTCACAGTTTACACTTTCGATTGCCCCAGAAATCTTCTTCAGCATTTTATATCTCCGAACCTCAACTGTTACAATCAAATTTTAAAAACTGAAGTAGATTTCTGGGGCAATCAAAATTGTAAACTGTGAGAAAGGGTGGTAAATAAAGCCTTGTGTAACAGTAGTAAAGTGCTTGGACAATTTAGAATTATATGGTATACATTTGGCAATGCAATAAGAAAGATTAGTTATTATTCACCTGTATTTATAGGAATAATCTACCAATATTTGAGTGGTCAATTAATTCCAAGCATTTACTAAAAATTACATATTAATCATTTCTGTTTAGTCTTGAAAAATAATTTTAAAATAAATATTATTAAATAATATATTTTTAAATTTTATTTTAATACAATATTTAAATATATCCTTTAATAAAAAATACTTTTTGTTTCAACTTAAATTTTAATACATAAAATTCTATCATTCATGTTTCTATAATAATTATTTTAGGCACTTCTATAAATTTGATACAATGAAATAAAAATACAACATTAATTATTTAAACAAGTGGTAAATTTACTTGAAGAACAAGGAAGTAAAATTTAAGTAATTGTTACATGAATGTGTATGCATGCATGCCTTCATTTTCATTTATTTCATCATTATTTAAATAATTTAAGATAAGAATTAAAATAGCAATTTTCAATTAGACTGTTAATAATTACAAAATTATTAAATTTAATTATTAACCCTTTTCCCGCCTCCTACGAAGCTCCTCGTCGACATCTGACATCACTCTAACTCTGCCAGTTCTTATGCTAAAAAATTCGTTTGATAGGTTTTGAATAGGTTTTTAAAAGTTCTGTAAGATGGTGCCCTCTTCCGAATTATTTTACAAGTAAAAAATAAAAAAAACGCATTTAAACGTAAACAAAGAAAGAACATTACTTGTGATTGGTTCTTAGCATGCTCTCAGCCGAAAAAGACATTCTGATTGGCTGGAAAGAACAAAGAAACCGCCTGATCAAAGAAAATAAAGAAAAACACTGAGATTTTCATTTCGAATGCAATTTTAAGTATTAAAAAAATATAATTTCAGAAATTAAACTAGTTTTTTAAAAAATATACTAAAAAAACAAAATTACTTTTGAAAAATATTGAAGATTTTAGTAAAAATATTAAAGAAATATTTAAAAGAAATATTTACTTTTCTATAACGTAAAAGTCGACCTTTTTGTTTATATTATAGCTTTTATGTTGCCGAAATTGAATATTTTAGAATAAATAAATAGCAATTTATTTTTGAAAGAACTTTTGTTCTCTTCATAACCTGAAAAATTAGTAATATACTTTTTATAAATGTATCTGAGTTGAATTTAATATTATAGGCGAATATATTTTAACAATAGGCTTTGTCTTCAGTTTGTGAGTTGGCCAATTAAAAGATTTGATTTTTACCTCATACAACCAATAATATAATTAGCGGTTAAAAGGTTAAGACTATTGTTTCAACACTATAGTATATAATTTTAATTATTATTCATTTTTATCTGACAATAATACTTTATATCTCAACTTTATTATTTAAATTAAATTATATTGTTTTAAAATAAACTAACTTAATTTTAATATTGAGGAAACAATGTATTTTTATCTATTCCATAAATTAAATAATAAAGTACAACTATCTATTATATAAAATTTTAAATTTCTTTAAAAATTGACTATTATTCACATCATTAAGCATCACATGATCACCATCTCTTATCTCTGGTTGGCAAAGGGTGGCACTACTGTATGGAGAGTTTTACTTTGTTTATTATTCACATCCAGAATAATGAAACAATATAGAAAGGCTACAATATATATATATGTTGATACGAAGATTTTCATGGGCTGCATATATAAAAGACATATTTTGCAGGTTCATCTGTGTTAAAAAATTTAAATAATGATATACCGACATTTCGATTTGATCACACAAGTCATCCACTAGGTGATAAAAGGTAGAAAGTCTGTTGTAGATGCACTACAATTACTGATTTGAAAAAAACGTTAAAGTTCCACCAATAGCAAAAATTTTAAATTAAGAATATTTTTAAAAAAATCTTTCCAAATAGGAGGAAATTTGCATGTATCATCTCGCTTATTGATATAATCTGGCCTTTTAAGTATCTCAATGGCTTCTCTAATTTTGCACTAGTAGAGATTATCACATCTGGATATAATTCTCGTACTAGAAAAATTAATTATATATTTTTTTAGATTAAGTAATGCTTTTCTATAAGCAATTATATATGTTCAAAAAATTGAATATTAAATATATATCTTTTATTTTACTTTATTAAATTTATTTATACCAATTTTTACTTGACCTCAATCTTAACTTTGATTTGAATAATATTAATAGGTAAAATAAACTATTATTTTAAATTTTGAAAGAGACAAGCCTTGTAATTGTAAAATTTTCACAGTTTGGTATTTTATATAACAATTTGATGGAACATGAACCTGGATACCATCTATACACAATGAAAGATATACGAACTCTAATGTATTTATATATTAGTTCACAGAGGGCGGTACTGGATTTCTTAACCATGTGGGGTGATTGAATGCTTAATATTTATATATATATAAGATGTGGACCATAAACTTTTGGTTCAAATAAATACATTGATTAATAAAATTTAAATATTTTTTTTTACTTCAAATATATAATAATATTAACCAATGTGAAGATGAGATTTATAATTTTAAAACAAGTACTCGCAAAAGTATTTAATTTGTTTTTAAGTTTCAACAAAAAGAAACTCAAAGGCACTAAATCTCCTAAAAAGAAAGTTTACTTTGGGAATGGTTTTTTTTTTAAAAAAAAAAAGAACGACCATCAGCAATTATTATACTACTATCATCACATGTTATCCAATGCATCCAATAATTTCTCAGGACTGTGGATATTAACTAGCATTTGGGTGTAAAAAGCATATATTTGGATTGAGTTACAAACACAAACTAAATGAATTAATTAAAAAAATTAACAATTTTATTAATAGTGAATAAATAAAATCGTTGTGTATATACTCAATTATCAACCCATACACAAAAATATTATAGTAACAAAAAATACTTTAAGCTAGGAAATTTATACTGATAAGATCTTACCCCATTAAATATATTGAATTAGTCACTGACCATGGTTTTTTTCAGGTGCTGTTCTTTTAATATTTTACGATTGTCTTTCTTAGTTTTTCCGATAATCTTCTTTTTGAACATTGATGTTAAAAAGAGTGAATACAGCAGCACTGGTGATGTTCTAGAAGATGAAATATCTGTAGATCTTAAGTAATTAATATGGAACTATTCAGTTCTTCCTTTAAGGCATTATAGAGGCATTGCACAAGCTGGTTTTTTAAACTTTAGCACTAACTTCTGGATCCGACTGCATTTTACAGATTGTTTTGACTGGTGTGGTTTTTGATTATCTAGCCACACATGGTAGATGGATTTCTTCTAAATAAATTTATTGTACTGATTAAACAGTCAATAAAATACAGTTTGTGGTGGAATAAATTTTAATAAACAATTGTTTCTCTCATCAGCATGGATCACGGCTACACAGTTTCAATGATAGACTGCACTTTAGTGCAAAATAATATAGAATAAACTGCTGGGCTTGTAGAATTAGAATGGTAGTAACAATAATACCAAGTTGCTTGTTTCTGATCTATTTATACCAAATTCACGTTATTCAAACAACATGGTTTTGCAAAAAAAATATCTGTCGCCAGCTGCAGGATATATGACTTTTATGTCATTGCAACAATATATTTTTTTCAAAAACACCATTACTTTTTTGAAAACATGTTGTGGATACATATTTTAGTTCATTACATTCCGATTTTTATACATAAAAGAAGAAATGTGAAAAATAGTTTTTTTTCTTTCTCTCTCCCTCCCTCCCTCCCTCCCTCCCTCCCTCCCTCCCTCCCTCTCTCCCTCCCTCTCTCTCTCTCTATTTACATTTCATAAAGTAGGATGAAAAAAATCACTGCCAACTACTGCCGACTTTTAAGATTTTAATTATAACATCTAAAACTATCATCAACTCCAAAATTTTAATCTTATTTTTAGCTTTCCCATTCAGTTTTACTACGAAATGTGAGAAATTTTAGTTAAAACTTAATTCAGGAAAAACAAATTAGAACTGGATTTAGATTTTTTAAAAAAAAAAAAAACTAAGCAATTATCGGAACTATTTTTCTTTCTTCTTTTACAAGTAATAATTTATTATTCTTTTACATATCACAAAGTAAATATTTAATAATATTAATAATGTTCATGAATTAATTTTTTTTAATCTTTAGGCAGTTTACATTTTTATTTCTCACGCGACACGTATTCACATGAGTTATTATTAAATAATTTTTTTTTCTCTCTGCATTGTGATATATAACCAATATGCCCTACATCAGAGTTTTTTATAGCTAAAATATATATCTTTGCTTTGTTCTTTTTTAATATTAAAATTGAAAGTAAAAGTTTTACCAATATCTTTAAAGATATAATAAACACTTCCATACTTCCCCGTTCTTTTTAAATTCACATAAATAAAGATATAATAAAAGACAAATGACTCTATGATGCACTTCGTGCTGAACCAGCACTCATCACTTGGCCCAGGTCACTATCTCTCATATATATCCTTATTATATGACAAGTATTTATCTAGAGTAAATTGTTACATTTGTATTTACCATTGTCAAACTTCCTCCACTCACAACTTTGACGCCATCCATTTCATATAAATACAATAATGATTATTACTAATCATTTTCGAAACTGGAAATTATCTCTAGCACAGATATAGAGATTACATTGTTATACCAGTATTTGACAATCCATCCAACATTTTTTGGCATTCTTTCAGTTACGATTTTTTTAAATATCCTAGGTAGAATTCCAATCATGCTAATGATGTTAATGTTGTCATATTTTTAGCTATTTTAACTTCAGTAGATTCCTTTTTTTTTCCATATATATATATATATTCTAGTAAAGATGGTTTTAATTCAGTCAGCATAGCATTAACCTTTTAACTGTTTGACTCGTTCTTAATCGAGGCACTTTTTGATACATTTTCGTTTAATCGATTAATTTTGCCTCGTTTAATTTGTTTTGTTTTTGGTCTTCTTTTGTTTTTTTAACTTTTTTTTTAAAAAAAAATTTTTTAAATACCTCTTTTTTTATTTTATTATAAAAAAAAAATTAATTTATTTTATTTTATAAAAAAAAAACTCTCCTTCTCTCTCTTTTTTTTTTTTTTGGTTTTTAATTTTTTAAAAAAAAAAAAAAACCCCCTCCTTCTCTTCTTTTTTTTTTTATTTTTTTAATTTAAAAAAAAAATTTATTTTTTTTTTTTTAATTAAAATTTAAAAAAAAAAAAAAAAAAAAAAAAAAAAAAAAAAAAAAAAATTAATGGTTGCATTAAAGAAACGATTTGATTTTTTTTTCTGTTATTTATTCTATTCATGACTTCCCTTTGTGAAATCTACTCCAGGATTATTAAACTTAATACTATATACCTTAAGTGCTTAATTTTACCACTAGAGGGACCTCTACAAATATTAACACAATATTACGACTTTATAAAAATAAGAGCAGCCATCTTATCTTCAACCTACTTTCTAATTATATAGACAAATCTAAAGCATTTCAATTTGAGAGTGTGAAGCTTTAAATATATTTATGTGTCGACCATGCACTTAATAAGAATTAATGCTTCCAGGATTATTATTATTCTGTCAACAAACTGATAAATTATCAGATATAAGAATAATACAAAGTAAAAAAAATTTCTATATCTTTACTAAGCAACAATATTTTCTTTTATATAATAAATTGTATTATTCAATACAATAAAATAATCATTTTTATTTTTATTTTAATTCAAAAAAATATTTTTAATATTAAGATGCATATAATTTTTTTAATTATTTTTTTTTAATATTTCATCTAAATTTACATTCATTCTTTCATTCATTCTGGATTTGAATCTACATCTACCTAATATCCTTTATAATTACCCCAACTATTTTAATATTAACTAAATTAAACATTACATACACAAATCATTTTTATTGTTTTCTTTCTTAATAAAAATGGAAAGATAGATGATAGACTTACACATCACAATAAGAAAATATAACTATGAATTGATAAGAAAATCTATAAAAAAGAACAAAAGTTTTAAAAATATAGTGCAACATCTTAGTATTAGAAAGAAGGTTGATTCAGCAATGATAAATAAAAGATGACATTATTACTTCAAAAAGAAAGATTATAACACGTAAAAAAATTCTATAAAAGTAATATAATATTAAGGAACAATAAAACAAATAGCTTTATAGTTATAACATTTTTCAATTAGTTAAATATTTAAAATGAAGAGATGAGACATGCAATTAAATATATAAAAAGAAAAAAACATCAATAGATGATAAAATTATGTCCAATCGTTTTAAAAAATATTAAGGAGTTGTTACTAAAACTACATACAAATATCTCAATTAAAATCCATCAGACAATTGAAAATAATGCAGTAATAATATTCATAATTTTAAAAAGGAAAAAAATTGAAACTATAATCTTATCACATTTTTATCAATTCTGCACATTTTACTAAAATTATTACACTCATGGTACTCTATGGACAGAGCATTGATGATGATATTGCTTGAAATTTATGATAATTGTCATAATTACTTATAGTTTTATTCAGTATTGATAATCATGCCCTCGTGCTTATTTTCTTTATTTTATTTGTAATTATTTGGGGATGATGATGATGATTTCCCATCTTACCATGATTACCTTTCTGCACCATTATAATACATATATATATCACTGAAATCAGTCAATACCTAGACAATACCCAATATCAATAACAATATATATTTAGCTTTGCATAAATAAATCTGCTCTTAGATCGTATCTTAAATGCAAGCAGAAAAGATTATGTAATCTAGTTTTGTTGGTTTAATTTTACAGATTATATGTGAAAGAATATGACATTTGTGTTTATAGTAGTGAATTATATTTTAAACGTTATATCAGTCAGATGAATAATAGAAATAGTAACAAGATATAATAATCTCTTAATGAAAATTTAATATAAAACTTTTCCCTCTCTCTAAAATGAAGTTGAATATTCAATATTTGTAGTTGTATATTTCTAAAAATATCTATAGTATTACTGAAAAAATAGTGTTTTTATGCTAGCATAAGAAATCCTACTGACATTGCAATTATGGAGTGGCCCACAAACGTTACCAAAAATTTGTGTATCAGTAATCATATAAAAAGTATTTGCTAGGCTTATAAAGTAATAGAAACTTGAAAAAATAATTATTAAATTAACACTTTTTATTTTTTGGGTCCTGATTTCTTATCTTATTATTATATAATATATTATGATGCTTTTTGTTTTTCTGGACTTATCAGTAAATTTTAATGATTTTCTATACATTCATTGCAAATTAAAAACAAATGTATATATATATATTAAATCTCTTAAAATATTATGAACATAGTATGAATATTTTACTGATAAGAATATAAATGTCATTGGTAGATTTCCATTGCTTCATATCTAAGTATACATGTATATATTTTTGATAATGAATATTATGGTAAAATAAACAAGTTAATGTTTTTTAGTATGAAAAGATTTATTTTAACATGTCATTTACATTTTAATGTCAAATTAAGCTCAACAAATATATAATATAAAAAATTAATAATAATAAAATAACTCAACATTTACATGTTTTATCATCTCATGATTAATTCAGGGATTCATGTGATATTTAAGTACCAAATTGACTAATTTAGTTTAACATCTTTTATTCAATGTAAAATCAATCCAGAGATTTGAACTCAACCACTATGCCAAACTGCACAAGACATTTACATACAAGACGAATATATAATATGGTAAAAACTATTTATTTAAAAATATTCAGAAAATAGAGACACAAAAAGAAGTATGAGATATATACTACTTCTATTTTATTTAATGTTTATTTAAAAGGTATGTAAAGAAATATGTATAAAGCCAAATCAATAGAATATTGCTATAAAATAGTAGCATTTATTTATCATTGAAAATAGTTTAATATTTATTATTTTTTAGCACAATTTACCGTAGCATTTAGTTTTAAAATTATGACATAGGAGCTTTACTAAATTGAATATTGTTTAGAAAACAGAAAATTAATATGAAAAACAAATTTCACTCTATTAAGTCTGTTCCCATGTGATTCTTAGTAAAGAATTAAAATGATGAACTCAATAGCCAAAATTTCTGGATCACTTCCTAATTAAAAACTACTATTTAGTCAATTAATCAGAACCACTAAACAAAATCTACCTCTCTAATTAAGATACTGCTGCAATTGACGATAAAAATTAAATGTAACAAAATTATGAACAAAACTTATGAAATTTAGTAACAAATTTAAATAACATAAATACAATTTAAAAGTTATAATAAAAATTTAATTTGGGAAAAACGGAGATTTAAAGAACTAATCAAAGGATTTTAAGACTGTATTTGCAAAATGAGTTAGGATGTTAAAGAAGTGGGGGGGGGATTAAAAAATTAAGTCCAAAGATTAAATAGGTTTTTAATAAATGGACCAGATTGCTTTGCTTAACTAATTAATTAATTAAGAAATAACTTGTGTTTAAAAAAAGATTAATGGAACTGATACAGTTAGGAATAAAGGTGCATTACAGAGAGTGGTGAAAAGATTTTTTTTTTGAAAAAAAGTTCAATGATGTTTATTATCTTCTTACAAATCCTGAGTTTACATGATTATATTGTGGCTATACAATGTTTAACTCGTCGTTTTACTTGGTAAATGTTGATTCACGTACTATAACTGATAAATTGGAACCGCAATGGACACATCATTCCCCCTGACCAGAGAAGGAGAAAGTCAGTGCCTGAAACAATCCCCTCATACCCTCATCCCAGTCATCTTCCATAGCACTAAGATTTAGACCCCGGGGACCCCCCAACCCCCAGATTCTCCCATCTGGACAGCAAAGATGAGTGAAACTGCAATCCCAATCCAAGATAATTGTTGATTTACACCATGCAATACAAAATTCCAACCACCATGAATAACATCATCCCCATAAGCCCCAGAAATGAGAAAATCTATGCTAGTAATGATCCTTTCACACCCTCATCCCAGTGAGCCTGGAAAAACTAGGACTAAGGCTTGAGGGACCCTCCCAGTCACCAGACTCCCCCATCCAGGCAACAAAGATAAGTCAAACAGTGGTTTTGAAAAAAAGATAAAATCACAGCACCGATCTCTAAGTTTTCAATGGCTGTCACACATTACATTCAATTTAAAGAACACTTCACAGTTCTACACAGTAACTGTTGATTTACAGTCTTTTGTAGAGATCCAATTGACAGGTTGAAAAAGAGATTTTCACTGAAAAAATTAAAAATGCAGAATGATTACTTGAATAAGATCTTAGAGACAGTGACCAAATGAAGAGTATTATAATAATAATAATAATAATAATAATAATAATAATAATAATAATAATAATAATAATAATAATAATAATAATAATAATAATAATAATAATAATAATAATGATGATGATGATGATGATAATGATGATGATAATAATAATAATAATAATTGAAACAACAAAATTAAAAATTAAAAAAAAAAAACCTGGCTATGATTTTAAAAAAAGACAGCTATAAATATCATAAGAGAATATTAGAAGTAACGTGTGGATAATGCATATTATATATATATTCTTAAATCAAATTTTTATTTAAAGACATTTAATGCTCATTATCTGATAATAAATTATTATATTTAATTAGAAAATTAAAACTTTTACTTTAATTACTTTCTTTAATTTTATATAATTATAAAATTAAAATTTTTCCTTTTCATTTTAAATTACTTTATTTAATCTTAACTTTTTTTTTTACGGAGAAAATTATAAGACTACAATTATTAAAAATAGATAATTTTTTTCCAAGTTATAATGTAATATCGATTGAACATATTAAAACATAACTATAGATCACTCTGCCCATGTAAATATCCATAAACTATTTTATCAAGAAATAAAATGAGCTTTAATCTTTAGTCTCAATGACGATTTAATTAATTTTTCTAATTAACGTCTAATTGAATATATTACTAACATCGTAAAGAGTCCCTTAAAAGGAATACTTTTTGTTAAATCTTTTCAACAATAACAAATTATTTGATTTAATGAAAGTTGAATTCTCTAATAAAAACCGATGAGTTAAAGAAACTAAGACAATTCCCAAAGCTAATAGAAATAATTAAAAATTAGGAGATTAGTCATTACCTTTATTTATTTTTAAAGAATTATAAGCTAATATCTTTAAAATAATATTAAAGAAAATTAAAACTTAGCTTGGTCTATTTAAACAGATATTATAAAAAGATCATATCTTTAAAACATTTAACTTAAAATTGGCTATAAAT
This sequence comes from Epiperipatus broadwayi, assembly GCA_028023455.1. Classification (NCBI taxonomy): domain Eukaryota; kingdom Metazoa; phylum Onychophora; class Udeonychophora; order Euonychophora; family Peripatidae; genus Epiperipatus; species Epiperipatus broadwayi. Next base: position 253,036 of record JAQFVV010000486.1, on the reverse strand, counting down.
GCTTATAATGATGTGAAAGATAATTTACATATAAAAGACTGACTAATTACGAATGATGTTGATCATGTGCTCTCTAAGATGTTGCCTCAACGTTTTACTAAAAAAAAAACCCATTCAAAATACATTCATATACAAATAATTTATTCATAAAAATTACTATTCAAAAGCATTTATTCAATTATAGTCGTTCTAGTAATGGATTTTTTTTTGTACGATATACTAATAAAAGTATAGATACACTATCACTACTTCAGACTGCATTCAAAGCCTTTTATTTTTTAACACTGTTAAAGACAGACAACATTGTGTAACAAAAATATACTCAGACTACGATTTTATTAGCATACATTTTTAAAAAAAGTTGTTACATTTTCATTTACCATTGTCAAACTTCCCTCCACTCACAACTTCGATGTCATCCATTTTAGATAAATACAATAATGATTATTACTAACCATTATTGAAACTAGAGATTATCTCTAGCATAGATATAAACTTTAAACCTCAGTTAAAGATTAATATATCTGATTTTTTAATTTTACACACACGGAGTTATTCACCTTTTCTCCCCCCCCCCCCCAAAAGCTAAATTATTAAAAAAATCAGATTAAAATTTGACTACTATATGAAGATATGTAATACATATATATTCCCAACTCTATATAACATATAAAATTTTAAAAAAAACTTGCAATTCTATGTCAAAAATATATTTTTATTAATTTAGAAAATGAACAGAAAAAATATGACAATTTCTAATAACAGATTGTTAACTTTTAATTTGACACTCGCATAAAAAAGGAGATCAGACAGTCAATTCTCTATGCCTAATTTATTTTGATAAAGAAATTAAACTAATCCTTAAATTAACATAAAATTCTCAACCGTTTGCATAGATCAGAAACAAAGAAATTATGATTATGTTAAAAGCTTTCCTGAAGGTTTGTGATGATGTTCTAGTTGTATTTTTATATTGGACTATTTCCATCATCTAATATGAGTATTGAATGTCTTTAGAAAAATTTAACTTTGGCAGGATAGCTCAGTTGGTTAGAGCATTGCCTTAAAATTCAATACTCAAGAATCTAAGGGTCCAGGTTCAAATCCCATGCTAGTACTGTCACTGATCAGGCCAGCAACACCTGAAGAAGAGGGGAGAATAATATCTCTCAAAACGTTGTGCATATACTAACCTGTTTGATGTACTATTATTAACAGTTGAATGTATTTGGAATATTTAAATAAAGTCAACTTTTTCTACACATATTAGATGGTGGAAATAGTCCAATATAAAAATACAATGTTAAAAGTTTGTTTTCAGTAACACATAAAAGATTAAATGCAGCTACGATTTGTAATGGCAAATCAATATTTCTTTTAATTATATAAACAAAGAAGTGATCAGTTTTCTATCTATAATATATATTTTATAAAAAATAAAACTAATTTTTTACTTCAATAATATTTTGAGCTATTTGCATAGTGCAAAAGCAAATAACTTATGATTTTGTGCTAAAATTTATTTTCAATTGCAAATTGAATAAATTATATGAAACAATAACTTCTGTAAGATTACTAAATCAGCCAAGATTAAAAAAAAAGCGTCATCAGAGTTTAATAGCGTAGTACAATTTTTTTTACATAAGTTAAATTCAATATTAAGGTATATAAAATTTCCAAATTTGATACACTAATTTTCAAAAGAAAAAAAGGAAATGTATAATTCTACCCTTAACATTTGTTTTCAGAAATAAATGAAACAGAAAGAATAAGATGTGATATGTTGGACTATTTCCATCATTTACGAGTGAATGTTGAATGTATAGAAAATTTTAAACTTTACAAATACAAACAACTTGTTAGTAATAACACACAAATAGACAATACAGGTTAGTAATTACACAACGTTTCGAGTAGTATTATTCTCCACTCTTCTTCAGGTGTTGCTGGCCTATATGCACAGTGACAATATTCACTTAGAAGTTAAAGAAGAGTGGAGAAATAATACTACTCAAAACGTTGTGTAATTACTAACCTGTATTGTCTATTTGTGTGTTATTACTAACAAGTTGTTTGTATTTGGAAAGTTTAAATAAAGTTTAAAATTTTCTATACATTCACATTCACTCATAAATGATGGAAATAGTCCAACATATCACATCTTATAATATACCATCATTACAAACCTTCAGACAAACAGGAAGAATATCTCAAAAGCTTCTAATGCTAACTTGCTAGATTATAATATCAGCCAATATTTAAAAAAATGTGAACAATTTAACTTTTTAAGATATGTTTTGTTTAATTTTTAATTATCTTTTGTTCAATACACTCATCATTTAGAATTTAAATTCTTTTATTTACCAATTTTTTCTTACATTGTACTTTTTAAAGGAAATAAACTTATCTTTCCATTTTTTTATAAACTTTATTAAAAATATATATTTAAAAAATACAATTAATCTAAAAAAAATTATAATTTTCAAATAGGAAAAAACTAATAAACAGAAATAAATAATAAAAACAAGACTTTATTTCAGCCTTCAAGATAAAAAAAAATGTGTATTTTAACATAAAATTATTCTCTAAAAAATCTATATGTTTAAAATATATTTCATTAAAGTATATGTTCAAATAAAAGAAATATTTATTGAAATATTAACTATCATGGAGACTTGCCAGATTTAATTGTTTCCCTATTAAAACTTTTGTAAGCTGTCAAGTCTTGTTAGCCGAGAGGTCAGCACAGCCACCTTGCAAGCAAGCAGTTGGTTGCAGACGGTTGTTGCGGGTTTGCCTCCCTGCCGATGCTATGACATATGGAAAAAAAACTTTTGTAAGCTTTCAACTTTTGATTTTAGTATTAAACCGTTATTCTTTATCAGAATTCCATATACTTAATTTGATTTGATAGTACATTTGCAAATGAAAGAAAATCTAAAAATTCATATTTGAACTTTGCATAAATTGAAAGAATGAGATCATAACTGATGACTTTTTAACCCCCCCCCCTATTTTATTGAATGCTTCACAGAGCAGAATAACATTAGAAAATGAACAAAATCTTTTTAAATTGAAGTTTCTATTCAAAATATGACTGAAAAATATTAATCTCTGATAAATCTATCAAATTATGCTTTAAAATAATAAAATTGTTCCTAATTTTAAAAATATTTCAAATTATTTTAAGACAGTAATAACAATGCAATTTCAATAATGTGCATTAATCAGAATACTGTGAGTATTTTAATGTTATTCTAAACATTATTACCATCTATTTTTAAAAATAAAATATATATATAAAATAAGAGTACAATAATGTATATTTGTAATTTTTAACAATTATTGCACAAATATTATGTAAAAATAATTATGAATCTTAGTAAATTTCATAAAAAGTAATGCTTTGGTTACTCTAAAATGTTCTTGTAATAACCTCACAAATAGCTGTGGGTACCCATAACAAATTAAGATGTTAATCAAAGACAAGAAGGCAGAAATAAAGCATTTTATTTTATCACTATTTTTTATTTTACTGACCTCTTTTGATTTTTTTAAAAATTAAAACATCAATGAATCAAATGAATGTGAATTTGGGAATTAAAAAAAGAAAGAAATATCTCAATAGATGGTCATACAAGTGTAACTTGAATTTTAACATGATTATGGTTATTTTTATGCAAACACAGTGATATTTTAGGATGTCTTTGCATAAAGGCCTTTGAGCTGATGACTAAATGAGTTAATATTTAGCTTATAATTACAAAAACAAAAAAATTATACAACTATTGGCAGGATGTAATTTCTTTTTTTGATAGCAGTAAATATTCAAACAATTTTTTTGTTAAAAAGCTAATACATTTAAATAAAATCTAAATATAAACATTACATATTTATTAACAAACAAATATTTAATAATTTTATAAAAAATAATTAATAAAAAAATAAACAGAATAAGTATAAACACATCTATTTTTTATATAAACACATTTATATTGTGCGAATAAGAATGTAATTTTAACTAAGCCCAGAATATCTGCATTCTTTATTGTCTTTATGCTCTATTATTTTTTGATTCTCAGTAGTTGATGGTATTTAGGTACTTTAATCAGAATTAAAACCTTATCATTAAAATCACACAAAAATTTGTTTTTTCACTTTAAAATTTGATGAAAATAGATTCTTGTGATTTAAATAATCAATCACTCTTACTTGCAGTAGCAGAAGTTAAATTTATTCTTAAGCTTCTATAAAATAATTTCCAAAAGCAAATACAACTGTCTCTTTATACTTGAAAATTAATTTTTAAAAACAAAAGCTATTGTGTTCAAAATGCACTCTTTTATGAAGAAATTACATTTACATTTTAGAGATATAAATATGTAATTATTGAATCATTTGAAAATATAAGAAACAAATGGTGGCAGGAGAGAATAATGACAGTTTTAATGTTTGTGCAAGATTACATAACTGTAATTTGATATAAAAATACACTCAGAATAGTTGGCCCTTTCTGAAAAAAATTGAAGTGTTAATCTTATCCGTTTATTAAGTAAAGGTTACAGTCTTATGCTATTTGTTTACTTTTAAAATGTAAACAGAAAAATAATTATTGCATCAAATCAATTTTTAATAAATCATATAAACAAGCTTCAATTTTTATTAAGAATTTTTTACTACTTAATAATGTAAAATTTAAAATAATTGTAAATAAATAATGAATTCAAATGCATTTTTCAATTTATATTTTAAGAGCAATAGAGCTACAATTTCTTTAAAAATTAAATAAATTTTAAAGCTTTTATTTTGCCTCCACTTTTACAATATACAAAAATGGTGAACTTTCTATTACACTCAAGTAATCAAATTTCTGCCACTTTCCCATTGCAGCAGTTTTTCATAAGTAAATAAACACAAAGTAAAAAAATATTTTTTTTGTTAAATTAATGTTATTAAGGAATATTTGCCAATAAGTTTCATTTACGTTATGCTAATGCATTTAAACATTTTCCATTTTACCAATGCCATTACAGGTTTGTAAATAAGTGACTTTATAAAAAAATTTCAAATTAGGGGAATTGTCTTTAGGAAGCTTGTGTCTATGAAGCAATTTATTACTTTATTCTTAAATGGGATTTTGCTAATAAAAAAAATAAATCTGAAATTTTTAGCAAACAATAAATACAAAATATTGAAATGATGTTCATTTATCAGATCAATCTAAAAACATTTCATACTAATAAAAAATAAATACGGCTAAAATTTATATTTCCTATTTTAGCTAGAATTTTTAATATATAACTCTTATATGTTACGCCACCTTTTACATATTTGTAATGGTAGATGAAAATAATTAGTCTGACATTTTGGGTAAGTACAATAACTATTTTATTTAATATATATCATCATCATTATCATTTTCAACCATTACCAATACACTGCAGAATGAAGGTCTCTTCAATGTTCAATCTGTTCATTTATTTTTAGCCTCTTTTTGATACAACACCCCAGCATACTTCCTTATTTTATCCACCCATATCACTTGTGGTCACTTTCTGGGTTTTTTATAATCTCCTGGATTTCAATTTACGATTTTGTTCATATATTATGATCTCTTCCAACAATATGTCCAGCCTAACTCCACTTCAGTTTCTTAATTATTTCAATGATATTTGTAACATCTGCTTTGTTCTCTTGTTTTCACTTTCTTATGGTTAATCCTGTCATGCATCTCTCCATACTTTATTGCCTCATCTGAAATTTGTATTTCTCTTCTGTTAAGTGTCCAAGTCTCAGATCCATAAATAAGAACTGGTAAAACACATTTGTTAAAAACCTTCCTTGCAAACACATAGATGCATTTCCTTTTAATATTATGTTCTTTCTACCAAAAGCACTCCAACCAAATTTAATTCTATAATAATTTCATCCATTATGTTTCCATCTGTAGTAATAATCTGACCAAGGTATTTATAGTTGTTAATTTTTCTAAGTCATCATTATTAATTTTTATTTTCTTATTTTGAAAAATTACTTTAGACTTTTTAATGTTTATCTTTAATCTTACGTTTTTACATTCATTTGATAACTCTTGACAATTTTTCCTGAAGCTGTAAAGCATTATTCACAAAAACTGCTACATCAGCTTCAAAATCTAGATGACTTTAATAATTTCAATTTACTCCTTGAAGCACTACTGTAAAACGTTTTTGAGATATGTATTCACCATGTCATACATTCTTTTCATTATTGATCTCCTAATATAATTACATAATCCAATTATTGCTGTTGCTCCTGAGTCTATCTATACCTTGATGATCCAATGCTTTAATCACTGAAGATATGCTTATAGAATCAAATGCCTTTTCATAATCTACAAATCCAAAGCATAATGCCAACTCATATTCATTGATTCTTCCTATAACTTCTCTTAGCTTGTTCTTTTGGTTGGTCACATTCCAAAGTTCTTTATAGTCGAGTTGTAATTTATCTTGTTAAAAATTTTGTATAAAATTAATAAAAGACTGATAGCTCTGTATTTTCTAATATCTTCTTCATCACAGTTTTAAAATATCAATGTTAATACTGCATTCTTCCAATCACCTACTACACCTGTATCATTTGGACATTTGGTATATAACTTTTTCCCAAAAATTCTATTTCTATTTAGTAATATTTATATGTACATCCGCACTTACTAAGAGGCATTGCTTTATGAAGATAGCAGTATTCATATGAAAACTAAATAATATTTCATAAATTAGCTAAACATAATATCATTTTGATAAACTAGGCTGAAATCATCATCACCATCAACCATTATCAATCCACTGCAGGATGAAGGTCTCTCCAAGTTCAATCAATCTTCTCCGATCTTTAGCTTCTCTTCTCCACATCACCCCTGCACACTTTCTTATTTCATCCATCCATCTCACATGTGGTCTTTTTCTGGGTTTTTATAATCTTTTGGATTTCCATTTAAGATTTCAATTGTTCATCTATTATCATCCCTTCTAGAAATATGTCCAGCCAAACTACACTTCAGTCTTTTAATTTTTTCAATGAGGTCAGTAACACATGTTTGTTCTCTTAGTCATATATTGCATTTTTGATCTCTTCTTGTTACTCATAACATGCATCTCTCCATGCTTCTTTGAGTGGTCTGAGGTCTCTGTATTGAACTTTTATTAAGTGTCCAAGTCTCAGATCCATAAGTAAGAACTGGTAAAACACATTTATTAAAAACCTTCCTTTTCAAACACATAGGTATATTTCCTTTTAGTATCAAGTTATTTCTACCAAAAGCACTTCAACCAAGTTGAATTCTATGATTAATTTCATCCATTATGTTTTCATCTGTATTAATAATCTGATCAAGATATTTGTAATTATTAACTTCTTCTAACTCATCATAAGCAATCTTTATTTCCATATTTTGAGAAAATCCGTATTTATAAATTATTTGATTTATAATTTAAAATGAGAAAATGTATTATTTTACTTTTTTTTTAAATGCTGTTATTTTCTTTTTACTTTTTAGTCACTTATAATCTAAAAAAATACCTTGTTGATTTTAAAAAGTACAAGTTGATTTACCTGCGGGGAACCTTATATTGTATTTCCCAAACTGTCATGTGACCTGAGTTCTGCAAAATTATTTAGAGCGAGTACAAACTGTGATGTGTAATAGATTTAATTATGTTACAGTATGATTATATTTATCTTTTTAAATCTTTAATTTTCCTAAGAATCTCATACATAACAAAATGTTTAAGCAACTATTTATCAGTTTCTAAATTTTAAAATTGCATGTTGGTCAAATGTTAATTTTTAATTTTAAAAATAACAAACTTTAAGTGAAAGAAAATGCAATCAATAGAAAGCTAAATTTTATAATATTAAAGAAGAGTTGTAAACAAGCTAATGGATTTTTATGCTGCAAACAGCTTATAAGCAAATGCAATAGAGGGGTAAAATTTAATATATAAACCCCATATTTCATCACTAATGGAGAGATCTAGGAATGCCGAAATTTGAATTCACCAGGATGAAGAAGTTCAACCACCTACTACAAATGGTGGACAATTCAGCCTGGAAGAAAATTGATAATATTTCTTCACCACAGAGCTCTATAAATCTATTTTAAAAACCTATAATATTTAAATGAAGCTAGCTATAATAAATGTCCATTAAATTATAAATCTCAATTACTTAATATTCTTGTGAAAATAAAATCTCTAAATGGTAACTGTAACAGTCTTGCCTATAAATGTAACTTTTTAAAATTTTTTCCTGTAACTATAATCAGTTATTATTTTAACCTTTCTATAATCTGCAGCCAAGCCCATTTTCTATTCTAATTATTTTATTTCATTTCTAAATTCATATGGTATGATATGCCATAATTAGAAAGCAGAGAATAATTAATTTCATAAATTTTTGGGAAAAACAATTAGAAGCTCTCCAGTGAAATGTTTTCATTGCTTTTTAGCTGATATAAATTGCTGTTTTGAAATCTATTCAAAGAGATAATAACAGATTGCTATGTGGTCATTGTTATCTATATTTAATTACTTAATATGTATTAGTCTGTTATTACAGTTTGTTAATTATTATATCTCTTAGTTATATAACAGACAGGGATGATTCCCTAGGCATATTTGTAAATGGATAACACCAAAAATATGTTTTCTCCTTCCTAGTTTCTTCATAAAAGAATATATACAGATTCAAAACCTACCAAAATTACTGTTGAAAGTCTTATTTTTTTAAATACACCTCAGTCTCATTTTACGCGATAGATAGGTTCCTCAGAAAACATGCGCAAACGAAATCGCGCAAAAATAGATGTAACTTACATTGAAAAAGGGGGGATGCAGTCTGTGATTTTTCAAAATTCGCGTAAAAGCAAAGCACCAACGTAAAATTACTTTAAAATTTGCACAAAAAAAAAAAAATAAGGAAATAAAATATGACTAATAAAAAATTTCAAATTTGGAAAAAATTGACACAAGACAAACTTTTTTTAACTATAATATTCAATTTTATTCAAAATAATATATTTTTATGCATAATTTACAGTACAGTAATTTACATTTTTATACACATTTTAATTATTATAGCTATTTGCCGAAAAACACGTTCGTTTGCAAACAACTAGTGCCAACTTCACACTCATGTTGTGCCAATGGTTTTCTGGTGACACTGTAATTAGTAATTAATCTTTGAGATGATGATTTTATTAATTGTTTATGAAACTAACAACTAAAAATTAAATCCTTATGTTTGTCTTTAATTTTCAATTCCGTTTAAAAATCAAATTTCATATCACATTATTTCAAGTCGCCGTAAGTAATTTTTAAATTGTTAATTACAATTAAAAATCAGATTTTAATTTTTAATTGTCAAATTTAATTGTTCCCACTGCTATTACTGACCTTTTAAAAATAAACTTGTGGACACTAAATGATTAATAATTGATTACATTCTTTTTTAAAAAGCAAAAACAGAATGTGATTTAAAATGCAAAATTAACACGCACAATGTTTGAACAAATTTACATTATAATCTTGTAAAATTTAATTCGTGTATACATAAAATGTGGAAATCATGATTTTAATTTCATTATTGCATAAAATTTTACTATTATAAAGCACTGAAAATATTGAAATTACTAAGTTGAAAGTCGAATTCCAATAATATGCTATTCCTTTCAATATAACATAAGTGCACGAAATTTATTATTTAAAGTAATAGAGCAATATCGGAGTTCGACTTCCATTGAAACACGAATCGCATAACTTCAAAATCGTGTTAAATAAGTCCACATAAAAAAAGACCCAGGTGTATTGATAAAATTTAGCATTATATATTTTTTTATATTTTTGAAAAGTAGGTTAATTAGGTTTTTTGTTTGTTGATACTCCACAAAATAGTGTTGAAAGTGGGAGGATTTTTTAAAAAAAAAAAATATAGTGCAATTAATTTTTGCCATCATTTTTCTAATTATCACTTTGTTTTATTTCATAGGCTTTTGAAAATAGCATGCTGTGATTGTTTTTTTTAACGTAGTGTAGTTCATGTGAACATTTTTTGATTTACTTTATAGGCTTTTGAAAAAAGGATTAAATAGCATTTTTTTCGATTTCTTGTTTTTGTAATTTGAATTTCACTTATTTTTGATCGATTTCTTCATGCAGGAGGGGAGATTGTGTGCTTTTAAAAATAGCATTCATGATGGAAAAAAGCATTAAATAGTGTTTAGCATACGTTAATTTGTTTGAGATTTGGTATTATAGATTTATTTCACAAGCTCTACAAAATAGCATTAAATAGCATTTTCTTCGATTTCTTGTTTTGTAATTTGTATTTTAGAGTGATTTCAGAGATTTCTTGCCTTAGGCATTTTAATTTTTGATTTATTTCACAGGCTTTTGAAAATAGCATTAGATTGCATTTTCTTTAATTTCTTGCCTTCACCATTTCAATTTTTGTATTATTTCATAGGCTTTTGAAAATATCATTAAATAGTGTTTTCTTCGATTTCTTGTTTTTGTAATTTGTATTTTAGAGTGATTTCAGAGATTTCTCTGTGGTGTCTTAGGTGTTTTAATTTCACATTGATTTCAGTGATTTCAGATAGAAATTTATCACTTGCATGTTTCTTGAGGGTTCTTGATGGGTACTGCAGCAACACCTAGTGGCACAGTACATCTAACCAACTAGTACCAAATTGAATTATAGATAACACCAATTATTCATACAGACAAACATCTTAAATATGAAAAAACTCAGTATAAGATAATAATCACTTCAACCATTAAAACTTTTTCAGCTCATGATTGACTGGTCACCATTGTTCAGATGAAGAACAGAAAAGCATCAAAATTCCTGAATATAGCCAAGACTTACTTATACAAACACTATGAGCTGCTTAAAACAGATTAAATATAAAATGTGATATAATGTAAATGACTTCTTTAAATAATGTCAGAGATTTTTGTGCATATGTTTTATGACTAGAAACCTTGATAAATAAACCACCTGTGATAAATATGCATATGTATTCTAATCACTATAGTTAATATAATTTTATTTCTGTAATTAAATTAATCACATTCTTAACATTTTTTTTGAAAATATAAAATAAGATAAAAAGAATTGGAGAATATATAGCTAATATAAACATAATTTGCAAAAAAATCAAGTCAGATGTCACATGACCTAATTTAAACAAGCTTGTATTACAAATGTTATATAAAGAGCTCACAAATAAGCTCTTAACAAGCTTTGCATAATATCCCTAACCCCAGATTGGTTTCTGCTACTGGCTTCCTCAGTGAGGTGCTAGAATATTCATCTGACTTGATTTTTTTCTAATTTTATTTTTTTGTTATTAAGGATTTGTCAATTTTATATTGCTTAAGTTATTAATATATGGTGTATCTGAACTTAGTTCAGTATCATTTGGCTATTTAAGTTAGATAGCTAGATTGGAAGACATATGGATGTCTGAAAAATTCATATTTTCTACTTAATAGTTATCCATTAGATAAAGTTCTGGGCTTTGTCCTGGTATTTTTAATCTAATGCTTGAATATCCTAGCACTTCACTGAGGAAGCCAGTAGCAGAAACCGGTCTGGGGTTAAGAATATTCTGCAAAGCTTGTTACGAGCTTATTTGCGAGCTCTTTATATAACAAATATAATTTGATATAAATTATATTTATTTTAATGTAATTTATACTTATTATTGTAATATAAATAATTGGGGGTTTTTTTTCATAAAATAATCTGCATATAGGTATTATTATCTTTTAATGTTTGTTTTGTCATCTTACACAAAAAATTATCACAAAGAAACAAGCGATAAATTAATCAAACTTTTTTTTATTGCTTCTTTTACTCTAATAACAATTTTAGGCCTATTTATCAATTGTTGCTAGAATTGATGCCAATGTTAGAAATAATTAAATAACAAGTATCAGTTTACAGTTCATAGGTGATAGAATTTTATTTAATCATTTTATAATAGAATATTGTCAAAAATCAAACATCTAAAAAATAACTCCACCACAAGTGATTATTAAGTAACATCACTTCCATTAATCATTAAAATTAAAGTGATAAGTTTTGCCTTTGTTGTAAAAAGGGTGAAAGAAAAAAAATATCATTAAAAAAACGTTTATAGGTAAAATCTTATTAGTGTGTTTTTTTCTTTTATTACCTAGACAAATTTTGTTACCATAATGAGAGTTTTGAGCTCAGTAATTTTTTTTTGTAAACTATTGAATGCACACATAATAAAAATAAATGCAATTCTATATATACAGTCCATGTGAATATATGTTTGTCCATAATGCTGCTGTGGATCAAATTCACAACCACATTTGTCTGTAATACTGTCAAAGGATCTCATTCCACCTAAACCGTAATTTTTCAAGGAAGCATTTTATGCAAAGGAAATAATTTCTTCCTTATCTTTAAAAAGCATAATTTGATTACAAGCATTTTATTCAAAGCAAGTAATTTTGAAAAGCAAAAAAAAAAAAAATTGGTGAAGCAACCATTTAAAAAAAAATTACAAAAATTATGCTCTTTCCATAGGCTGGATACATTTCTGGATTCTAAAAAAAATAGTATTTTACAAAAAACATATGGAATAAAACTTTTTGAAGGAAAAAATTCTCAGAAAAAAATCAATGCATGGGTTTTTAACTATAGTACAAAACTGAATAGATATAGTATTTACATTGTGAAGAAAATGTGATTACAGTACATAAATTCATGTTTGAAATGTGATATTTAGTGAGGGAAAAAATAGATGCTACGGTACCATATTTACATTTGGTTTTGGTTAGCCTAGAATGGAAGTCATGTAGTTTGATATCACACAATTCACAGCTCCAGAGTATTACCATGCATAACTAAAACTTATTAATGTAATCAATTAAAAAAACTATTACAAAAATGATGACCTTTCCATGGACCAGGTGAAAACTTGTACAGAATAGATATATATAAATTTTAACAGTAAATACAATATTATAGTTTAAATTCTTTTGTAGCACTTTTGATTACGTGATAATCCTCATCAGCTTTAACTGAATTTCAAATTTTTTTAAACTTAATGTTGTGTATATTTCCATAAGCTGTGTATGGCCATATTTGCAACTTGCCTATTAATAACATCATCCTTATATTTATCAATCAAAATTGCCTCTTTAATTTTCCTCTTTTTATGATTTTTTCTTCCATTAATATTTTTATTTCATTACTATTAAATGTAAACCTATAATTACAAGTTTTTTTCATGGTCAAAGAATACTGAAGCTGTATTAAATTGACTATTTACATTGTTTTTAATTCAATTATATAATAATTGATGCTCCTTCAATCTTTTTTCCACAAAACATCTTGATTCACCGATATATAATTTCTGACATCCACATGAAATCTGATAAATTATATTATTTCTTTGCAATTTAGGAATTATACTCTTAGAATTATTAATCAATCGATTAACATTCGGAGGAACACAAAATGAAATATTATACTTTTCTTTAAATATATTCTTAATTAATTTAGATTGCATGTTATTTATAAATGGCATAGATATCCATTTTTCATTATCTAAGGTAACACTACAAACTCTCTTATTATTTTAATTATAGGTTTACATTTAATAGTAATGAAATAAAAATATTAATGGAAGAAAAAATCATAAAAAGAGGAAAATTAAAGAGGCAACTTTGATTGATAAATAAATATAAGGATAATGTTATTAATAGGCAAGTTGCAAATATGGCCATACACCGCTTATGGAAATATACGTAACATTAAGTTTAAAAAAAATTGAAATTTAGTTAAAGCTGATGAGGATTACCATGAAATCGAAAGCATTACAAAAGAATTTAAACTATAATATTGCATTTACCATTAATTTATATATATATATCAATGCAAACTTTATTCTTATTTAAAACTCATTTCTTATGGTAATGATTAATGTAATTAAGTATTTTGTATGTATATAAACAAGTGTGTACAAAACTTCTCTTTCTAAATTCAGATTCTATAACTAAGCAATACTATGATGTAGTGATAGTATTGATATTTGGCTTTAGGTTGCCACTGCTTAATACCCTCCTGGCACCTCAGTTTACAGTAGTATCAAAAATTTTAATAAGACATTATATGTATCTATATAAAATTACAAAAAAATCAAACCAGGTGTCACATGACCTAATTTTTCGAGCTCTTTATATAACGTATATTTATATTACAATGTTTATTATATGTGTTAATAAAATTAAATCAGACATTAATAACAAAAAAAAATCACACTCAAAAATGCTATTAATGCATTAATACTAAAGACTAAATACTAAAAACGGACAATTAAAATCTTAAACTGGATTCTAAAAAATTGTAAATGACCCAGAAAGAGACCACATGTGAGATGGATTGATGAAATATGAAAGTGTGCAGGAGTGATGTAGACAAAAGAAGTTAAAGATCGGAGAAGATGGATTGAACTTGTAGAGACCATCCTGCAGTGGATTGATAATGGTTGATGATGATGATTAAAGACTATGATCAGTGAAGTAAAATATAGTAAGGTATAAAATGAATAATTAACTTATGTATAATCAGCCCATTTATTTTGAATTGTTTATTTTTTGGAAGAGACTTTAAATCCATATATGATTCACAATATTTTATATGATTAAAACTTAAGAGCTCATTGATCAAGATTACAATTTGCGTCAAGCGTTGGTGGCCTAGTGGTTAGCATAGTTGCCTCACAAGCAGCTGGTCCGGGTTCTCTTCCCAGTCAACGCATTTGACTTATGAAAAAAAAAATTGCAATTTGCTATCAGAATGAATTGAGTTAAAAAGCTAAAAATTAATAAAAGAAATCACTATGAAAGGTGATATAAAATAAGTTCAGTGTCTGCAGAAATATAATTTCTATCAGCGTTAAGATAATATCAAATTACCTTTGGATTTTTTAAATTTACCATCATGACAGACCAATATCTGTATTGACTATATATATAATGACCATCAGAAAAAGTCTTATCTCTGTTTATGATCTAAACCAACTTCTGAAATTTACCTTATCATAAGGCGTGGCATGTTAGAAGGACGAATAAACTCTGAAAATAGTTTTTCTGATGATGATAATATAAATTTATATATTTCTAGCAAGTATTTTTTTTCTCAAATATGAAAGCTTAGTTTATAGTGCTAATTATACATATAAAATGGAGATAATAGAAATATTATAAATATGTGATATCGTCTTTGTGTTATTATCATTCATACTAGACAAACATCAACTAACAAATTACTAATTTCAATTTCTAGCTTAATAAATGACTTCTAAAATTAGAAAGTAAATAAGAAAAAAATTTTTTACAAGTATTCTACATAAAATTTGTTCTGAAAAAAAGAAATTTCAAATTCTCATAATAATATGACTAATAAAATATGATATAGTAATGTTACAACAGAACAATTCAGCAGATAATAAAAAATAAATTTCGGATTATTGATGAGCAGATTAATATTTTCATATTTATTAAAAATTATGTTTAATCTATATTTTGAATTATTCATACAAATGGCATTTCTGTATGTGTGTGTATATATCAGAAGCAACGTGAATAAGAATAGTAAGTATATGTTGTTACTATTTCCACCATTTAATATTAATTGTTAAATATCTTTAGAAAAATTTATTTAAACTTTTCATATACATTTAACTATTAGTAATAATACACGTTTTAATATAGCATGATATTTTAAGCAGCAGTATTCTCTCTTCTTCGGATACTGCTGTCCTATCTAGTAACCATACTAGTATGGGAATGGAAGTTGACCCCTTAAATTTAAGTTGAAGCACCAATCTATTAGGTTCTTCTGTCAAAGGCAATAGACAATACAAATGTATTTGTCTATGAGAATCCTCATAATTTTTTCTTCATTTTTTTTAAGGTCAAGGTTAATGACTGACTTTCAAATATTATGAATTCTGGGTCCATAAGACATCCTAGTGTGATAATTTGTAATGTTTGTAAGCCATTTATTAACCTTGACCTTAAGAAAAAACGGACAAATCAGAAGGACCCTCATAGATAAATATATGAATTTTTTACTGACTATTTTCTTTATGAAGAGCCCAATTGGTTAGAGTATCACCTCTATTTCAATGGTCTAAAAATGATTCCCATGATAGTACTCTCACTGGTCAAATCAAAAATACCTGAAGAAAACAAAATAATGCCACTTAAAATACTGTTTTATATACTAACCCGAGTGATATTATTATTAATAAAATGTATTTGAGAAGTTTAAATAAAATTTGAATTATTTTATACATTTAATAATTAATATTAGATGATGGAAATAATCCAACGTACTGTTATTACTAAAATATTATCAACCCAAACTTTTTAAATAAACCCCAAATAAGATAATAATTTACCTAATAAATTATTTACAACAGCTATATAAATATCAACCTTTTTTAATATACATAAAAAGTCTTTTTCAGCACGTGATTTGGTGCCCTTTTCAAATGTTAATAATCTATTACGTTAATGTGATGTGATGTGATGTATTGTAGCTTCTTCTTAAACGAAGTCAAGAATCTCTCAGCAATTATACCAAGAGAAACTTGTTAGCTACTTAATTTTACTACTTCAGACATAAAACCATCTAGTGTTCAGTAATGAAATTAAAACAAAGAATAATAATATAAATCATTAAAAATAAATAAATGAATAAGAGGAAATAAGAGTATTTTTTAAAAGAGAAAAGTATTATTTTTAATAACATGTATTTGGTTTTTAATTCACAATTTGCTTTTATAATTTATACTCATGGGATTTTCATTATAAAATATATATTTAAAATAGACATTAAGTGGCACCTCATACATCATGATAAAGCATTTTCTATCCCACTTATTTTTCTTAATAAAAATTAAAATTATGCAGCAAAACCCTTGCCAGAATCATCTTTGAAAAGATGCAGTACTGTAGAAATTTCTTTCTCAGACTATAAAATGTTTTCAACGATCTAGAAACTAGTAATTTTGTTGAAAATAATCTCAGAACTGCCATGAGACCTCCACTACAAATATAAGGTCTGATCTAAAAGAAATAAACATCCCTAAGTTGTTGATAATTAAACATATTATTTCATTTCTTCTCCATTTAACTCTCAATCAAATGCTAACCTCTTCATTTATCTAAATGTTTGTGAATATTGGACTGATGAAACAAAGTTATCTTATAAACAATTCTCTAATAATTTTCACACAGAATCCTCAGAATACTCAATCATTATACAATTCTCAAGCTCATAATAGAATTTTCAGTAACTTCTGTCAAATGTTGGAAACAAAGAATTTAAATTCTGATAATGATTTTACTAGTGTCTGAAAAAAATATCAAAAACAAATAGATGGACTTTCTCAAACACAGAATGTATAATGTTAAGCAAAGTGCATCCACTCATTTATAAAACTTATTGACTTTCTAGCACTGGGACGCTATGATAAGAAAAGCTTAGTATTTACATAGCACTGTAGTGTATGTAAATGTGATGTAAATTTATTTAAATTTATTCAAATGAGTTCAGTGGATTAAATAATCCATTTTTTGAGAGAGGAAACAGGTTTCCTTTTTGTTAATGGAGTTTGAGTCATCGGTGATAGGCCATGCTTATTTAATCTTGTGCTTGGCATCATTTCTTTTAATACACACATTATGGGTTTCTATGGGCTCAAATGCATGACCAAGTGTATTTTGGTGTTTGACACATTACATCAAAAATGTTCACAATAAAAAAAATATTTTTCAGATATTTGATAAAATTAATGGATGCCGTCACTATAGTTTGATATGTCTTGTATCTATTATGAGAGTATTGAACTTTTTATGTTATTCATGAGTAATCTATCTTGTCTTCAGACTCTATTCAGAAGATCCATTAAATCTTTAAAAAAGCAATTTCTTTAAGAATGTCAAATACACTAAGATGTTTACTGTCTAATCCTTTATAGTAGTCAAATATTAAATCTTGCAGAAACATAAAAAATATGGAAAATCTTTCAAAGTTCTTGGTGACAAAAGCTTTAATTGCTTCATGGGATGTTAATTGAATAGTACATGACTACACTATTTGCATTCAGCTGCATTATTCTGAAAAAATGTTGCAACATAATGTTAAATTTGTTGCAATGTTAGCTAGATTTACTAGAGAATCCCAATATTACTTTCCACATTCCAGTCAGTCTTAAACTGTGTGTTATAATGTATATCATTTAATTGCCATCATAGAATTGTGTGTGTAGGTGTGTATAAGGCTTTCCAATAAAGTAATCTGTTGGTTTGCATGTTCCAAAATGTATTTTTAGCATGTCGTTATTATACATAGCTTCAAAATTAACTTAAAAATTTATAAAACATTTTTAACTTTACACATATAAAATAATTATAAGACATGATGCGTAAAATTTAATGCATCAACAAAAAGCCACTATGTGGATGAATTATTTTATACATTCCAACCCAGATATGATTATCAAACATGTGAAAGGTCCGCAATGAATAGAAAAACATGCCATGCTTTTTAAATTAACTTTTGACATATATTGCTAATGCTTTAAGATATATAAATTTTTAATAGGAAAGATTACCCATTATTTTAGCTAAAATTATGGCATAATCTCTTACCCATGCTTCATGTTACATCAATGACTGACATTTAATCTTTTTTTAACCAAGTGATATCACAAAGTTTTAAGATAGTGCACACAATAATGTCATCTCTAATTTAAATTTTTAATAAATTCAGAGCCATGCAGTCAGTTGACAGCTGATAATATTTTTAAATTAAAAACAACAACAAAGCTTATATAAAACTTCAGGAGTTTATTTATCATGAATAATAATAATTGTATTGTAAGATATTAATAACAATATATCTTTTCAAAATAATCACAACTTCTTACATTTTTTAAGCAAAAATATTTATTATTATGATAATAGTTTCAACTGTACATCACAGTCTTCTTCAGATCTCATTCTATGAGATCTGAAGAAGACTGTGAGGAACAGTCAAAACTGTTATCATAATAAGCAAAATTAAGAAAGAGGAAAAAGAAGAAGTGTTCACAGGAAGATATTCGTAATTTCAATTTGCCAATTGCTTGTTGAGAACAAGATCTCTTAGATTTCTCTAAAGTTCATATCTCCTTTAGAGATTTAATATTCATAAAGTCTCTTTACTCTATAACTTATAACTATAATTTTTTAAGCACAATTTTCCTACACATTATTTTAGAGATAGACCAATTAGATTCTCGACTAGAAGTCTTTTTATTTTATTTCCAAAACAACTTCACTTTGATTAGTTTATCTTTCCTGTACTAGTTTACTTTTTTCTTTGTTTTCCAACTTAATTCTTCTGAAGACTTTTTATCAACTTTGCTAATTTGTATAAAGTTAACTTCTTTACATGCAAATTAGCCTATTGAAACTTTGGTATAAGGTTTCTCTTTCTGTATAATTAATTATTTCTTTTATTTCTTTTCTGGAGTATTCTAGATATCACCATTAAATGCCTATATATACACATACTTTTATTCTTTAATAAAATAAATGTGTATACACAGTATTCCTACCTCTATTCTAGAAATATGCAATTTTATTCACTGATAGTCCTGTAGTATTGGTCTCCTCTGTATTTGAGTAGGCCTTGTTGGAGTTCTAATTTCTTTCTCTTGCTCTATAGTCTTTTATTCTTCAATTTCATTTGTTGCTTCAATAGCTTCTTCTTGAACAGAAGAATCATCTGGAGTTTTTAATTCAGTTTCATTAAAAATAAAACAGGTGATGTGATGTACTGTAGCTACTCCTTAAACGAAGTCAAGAATCTCTCAGCAATTATGCCCAGAGAAACCTGTTAGCTACTTTATTTTCCATTCCCCAGTCTAAGTTTTCCCATATTCTTCTCCATCCAATTTCCACAACATAATCTTTGTCAACTCTACAGCCTTTATATCTAAATCCCCCTTATCTTTTTCCAAACCCAGCATAAAAACCAATAATCTACTTTCTGAATAATCACTTTTTTCATATTTATTTTCCCATAACTTCATTATATGTGCCCTTTGTGCTTTCAGGCATTTACATTCAATTAACAAATGCCTAATGTTTTCTATTCCTTCCTTATATAATTTACAAACTAAATTACCCACATTTTTCCATTTACATGTATATTCTCTTGTTGCTAAAGATCATGTAAAACTCTCTACACAGAAGGCTTGTGTATAAAATCCCTATCTAATGCCTACTCATCCAATATCCCCAGATTAGTGGCACTGAGTGGCACTACTGTATGGAGAGTTTTGCCTGTTTTAATAACAGTAATGTGCAAGCATAAGAAATAGTGATCATGTGATGCTCATTAGAAATATCAGTTTAATTTGTTTTCTCTGAGTTCAGAATAATCATTGTGTCTTCTAATGGTTCTGTTCTCCATTCTTTAATATGGTTGATATGATTTAAATACTTTGACATCTTCTAATCTTATTTTG
The DNA here is from genome assembly GCA_028023455.1 of Epiperipatus broadwayi. Lineage (NCBI taxonomy): Eukaryota > Metazoa > Onychophora > Udeonychophora > Euonychophora > Peripatidae > Epiperipatus > Epiperipatus broadwayi. Next base: position 232,422 of record JAQFVV010000486.1, on the reverse strand, counting down.
CATATTTGTTCTGATGCTATTTTTGTATCATTTCTGATAGTCATTTCATCTTTATTATATCTTTATTCCACACATTTTGGTTAATGATAAATTTTACATTTTTCAAAGAACTATCTTTTTAACTTTAGACTTCAACTTGTATTGTAGTGGAAATTTATTTTAGGCATTTATTTTTACTGTAGTAGTTTTAACATGTCCATTATTTATTTCATGAACATTTCTGCTCTTCACCACTCCTCCTGACTTACTATTTGTTAGTAAATCAACTTTAGATATTTAACATTTGTATTGACAATCTTTTATTAAATAATTTAAAATTAAGTTCAAGCAATGGGAATTTTTAAGTTATCAGATCAATATTATGTAATTTTTAATTTAGTTCCTTGACGTAGTTTACATAATTTATGATAGAGGTCAGATAAAAAAAGTGTGCCTAATTAAAATACCTATTAAAATAAAAGGTTATAAATAAGAAAATTTTCAGTGTGTGCTGGTTGATGTGCTTTCTTTCTCTCAACTGAACTCTTCTTTCACAAGAATCTTTAACAAGAAGACAGTCAAATTTAATTTCAATTTTTTTAATTCTAAATTTAAAAGTGATAATTTTTTAAAAACTTTTATTATTTACCAAACAATTATTGTTGCCAGAAACAAAAGGTTATGTTTTTTATACCTTAGCCCAGGGGTCCCCAACCCTATGCTCGTGGGCACCACATGCCCACAAGCCATTTTATGTGTGCCCACCGCTATCCAAACATGATAAAAAATATTTATCTGATACAAATAAAGTTAATTTTTAAAATTTCTTATAAATTATTGTATTATATTGTAATCAAATGTTAAATTTTTATTTTTGAAATAAATATTTTTTTGTACATTATGTGTATTATTAACAATATCCAACTATAAATTTACGTTGAAAAAATAAATGGTGCCCACCACCTGACCAGTATTATAGAGTGTGCTCTTAAGTGTATAAGGTTGGAGACTGCTGCCTTAGCCTAATCTAGAAACTTCCTGAGAAAATTAGCAAAATGCCTAATAGAAGCTGGAATTGTCTATTAATTCATGGTAATCAACTGTGCATAAGCCAAGACTTAAGAAAGGAGATGGTAATATATTTTTCATTATTATTTCAAAACTATAATGTACATTATACTGGACTATTTTATTATATATTTATTACTTAATTTAATTTACAATTAAAGAAAGAAATGCTTTAACAGAAATTGGCATTATTTAATTTAGAAATGCTTTACTCTTGACAAGTGGGGTAATAATGATTTCATTTGTTAACTGTTTTTCTTAATAATTGTTTAAAAGTTGACTCGTGTATTTTACAAAATAAAATGAGCTTTATATCATTAATCTCTAAGAAAATAATTATATTAATGTTTCTAAGAGAACATTTTAAATGTGAAATGAATAGATGCATTAATATGAAGTTTTATAGAAAAGATATTACTTTAAATAAATAATATTATGTAATGTGAAAAACTGTTTAAATTGCTGACTTCAAAATGAATAGTAATTTATGAATTGCTACTGTTAATTATCTTAGAGGAATAGAATACTATTTTTGAATAAGTATTTGAAATGCTCTTTTAAAATGAAGGAACTGTTAATTTTCAAATATATAATCATGGATAAAGTTAAAGAAATATTCCTAATAATATATTTGCTGCTAGAAGTAAATATTGATATAAGCTATAGCGAACTCTTTAAATAAACTTATAAATGAATAAAAACTGGATCCAAAATTAGTGCAGTAATTGTTTTTAAGTGTTGCTGCTTTTGTCTATTATTTTTGTCTCTAGGAGGTCATAAATGCTTTTATTATTTTAAAAATGTAACGAAACTTCAGATCCATCACTCTTAAAAATAATTTTCCAGCAAAAGGACCTTGTTTTCCCACATCAGGCAGCTCATTGCGAAGTAACTCAGATAAAAGAACTATGGGTGTTTTGAAAAAGAAAAAAAATGAATTTTTTTTTTATTATTTTATATTATTTTAATATTATACCAAGGTGTTTTCTTTAATTATACAATATAATTATGCATTTACTCTTATGATAGAGAAGGTAAAATTTATACATTCTTTTTTATTGTTGGCTTAAAGTAAATTATATATATGTCCAGGTAGAAATACATATATCTTTACATTTGTGAGTTGTAATTTATTAATACTTTATTTATTTCTTTATGACTAAATATCCAATATTTGGTTTATCATTAAGCTTGTAAAATTTTTCAACTATTATAATATAATAAATTTATTATGAAATTATTAATATAACAAGGAATTTATCATTACTACATTTAGTAATATCTGCACTTTCTATTTATGTCCACTTTTGTTTTAATATTTTATGCTGTTTTTATTGGATATGTGTGTTTCTTAGTATTTGTGAAATTTTATTATAATACTTAAAGTGTTTTTATAGTCATTTGACTTGCATTCATTTGGTGGTTTCATGCATTATTAATGCATGTATTTCAGGGAATGAAAATTTATTTCTCTAATTTTTTTCAATGATATTTTTTTTATCTTACCATTGTTATGCTAAGGATATATGCTAGTCCTTTCAAAATAATTTTGGGATTGATGTGTATTAATTATACTGTACTTTGGAGGATTTGAGGTGCACTCCAAAATGCTTAGTATTTATTTCTCATGAGAGGATTATATTTCAATATTTCATGATTGTTTTTCATGCTTAGCTAGTATAGCTTGATCCCTAGAGAGTATTTTTCCAGTGGTTTATATTCCATTTTTCCATGTGTTGAGACCATGATACACATCTAAAGATATTGGAATATTCCATTGTTTTTTTCTTTTTCAGTTATGTAGTCATTGCTCTGAGGAGCCTTTCTTTCTTGTCTCCCTAATGAAGATATTTAGTTATATTCCACCAGGTAAGGTGAGGTTAATGGATGTGTTAAAATTGTCATGGCAATTGATAAGGTAGAATTTTGAAGAGTATAGTCCCTTCAGAAACACTTTACTATTCATAATGTTTAGCAAAATGAAATTATATATA
>JAQFVV010000486.1:182346-228881 GCA_028023455.1 Epiperipatus broadwayi | reverse complement strand
CCGCTTTGCCCGCTGAAGGGTCGTATTAATAAATTCATAGGATTGGCTCTAGTTAACTTAAGATTTAACCTTATAGATATATGAATTCATTTTGTCTCTGCATGATTCCCGGGCATATTTATGGATAGCGTGTTTGCTTCCAAGCGCCAAACCTATTTGCGATGAGCAAACAAGAATTACACCGCGGGACTTTATTAATGCAGAATAAACCCCGATAGCGACTCAATAAATATTTGCAGTCGCTTTACCTTTCGCGGTAATTAAGAAAAAGGGGTGGTGTTCATTAGCCTAGCTCATCTCAGGGAGTGGTGGTCAATAGACCGTGGACGGGAAGTAGGGATTCCGACACTACTGTCTTTAACTGGAAGTGGGTTAATATCCGTAATCAACTGTATATTTGATGACTGAATCGATTTAAAAATCCAATCTTATCGATTAGTTTTCCCTGCGCAGAATGAAGTTCTCGTCTAATTTTGGAGGAGTGCGCTCGCTACCCTATACTAAAGTTCTATAAGCTGGTTATTCAAGGTAGAGCATACGTTTTATTTTAATTATGACATTTTTAGCCCCTAACTATGAATTTGATTGACATAATATAAATACAAAGCGAAAGAAAAATATTCCACAAGATATTTTTAATGTAAAACAATTTATTATACAACAAAAGAAAATATTAAAATTCATTTAGTTGACCCACCCCCCGTTATTTACAACTCGTGTTTCATTGAATGTTATAGCATACGCATACATGTACGGATTAAGTAAATTACCCTTTTTTCTCTTTTTGATTTTGATAGGCCCCACAAAACACATTAATATTGTTCGTCTATTAAACTGCCTCCACGGACTTTGTAGTTGGTACGTTTTATTAAAACAGGTTTTAATCATAGAAAATTAAATTATTCCAAAGTTCCAATGGATGACACAATCCGTTTAACACTCGGATTGTGTGGTAATAGCAATTCAATAGGCAATTGATAAAGTTCACGTTACCTCAATATTCCAAAAGCATGGGTTACGATGATAAAGGCTCTATAGCTGGATGATCTCGTGGTTCATTTCCCCGTAGCGATCACTATTCTTTGCCGTCGATGACCGGAATTCGGCGTTCTTTGATTTTATTCCTTGCAGCACCTTCTGGACTGTGGGGCAGGCCTTCATCGCCTGTCAAGTTGAGGTTTTTACCCCACTCGATGCATGATACACTTTTATTCTGATTACTTTCTGGACCCGTGCAAGAAGACTCTTATCCCCTCTCTATTTTCTTTTATATCCTTTTTCTTCTCGTCCTTTCTCCTCCATTTTCGTGATCCCCTCCGGCGAAATCCCCTGGTTGCGTCATCCGAATAGACCATGACTGCGTCATTGCGGTCGCCATCGCATCAAAATACATTCGCATTTCAGACGGATCTCGTTTTGTTCCAATTTGCTATCCACTCGAAATACATTAATCACGCACATATATACATTCGCATGCCACAAACACCCCAACAAAACACGAGTTCTACGATGTTTATTTTTTTTTTTCTTTCTTTTATAGTCTAACAACTACCTCTAAATAAATATATGAATAATATACGGTTAATATTAAAATATTCCCATCACCATTAAATATTAATATTTCCGATTATTAGTAACTTTATTAGCTAATAGTATTAGTAATATATATATATACCCATTTCTCTTGTAACTTTAGGCGGACCATCGCTCTCCTCAGTCCGCACCTTGTTACAATGCCCCCCCCGTTCGGAAGCCTTCAAACACGCACTATGGGTTTGACAGGCTCTTACTTCTCTTGTACTCTCTCTCTGCCGGCGGGTACCGCTGCCGGATTCCCCAGGGATTCCTCATCGGCGGGAGATCTTTGGCTTCGTGCGGGTTTCAGCGCTCGTGCATTATATGAGCCTTTAATTCCCGACCCCGTATCTACCCAGAAAGCATTGTTTCCTTGACATTTAACAATTGAAAAAGGTCCCTCGTACAAATTGCAGAATTTCTTGCATATGTTTTTGCTTGCTTCGCTTATAGGTTGGGCACGCACCATGACCCGATCTCCCACTTTAAATAAATGGGGGCGATTCCTTTGCCTGTTCTTTCTCCGTTGCCCCATCTTTTGCATGGTCTGCCGTGCCCTACTTTGGTCATCTTCCACATTTACCGGGCCCTCTTCCATTCCGGGAAGGGCTGTCTTAATAAGGCAAGGTATGTGGCATCCGAAATGAAGCCGGAGGGGTGCCAAACCTGTTGACTCGTTTACGGACCAGTTTATGAAATTAATTACTTGAGGGGTGAGCTTGACCCATCCACGATGGTTGTCCCCGGTATATGTGCGGAACAGACGCCCCAGTTCCCTCATCACCCTTTCACAAGGATTAGACTGAGGGTTACGAATCGAGGTTAGGCAATGTTTGATCCCTTGACTCTGTATCCATTTGCGCCATTCATTAGATGTGAATGGAGTTCCGTGATCCGATAGGAGTACACGAGGTTTTCCTACTTCGTTGAAATAATTGGTTTCAAGCATCTTAATTGCGAACTTGGTGTTTGCCTGGGCGATGGGGTATGCTGCCACGTGTTTCGAGAACAAGTCATACGCCACAATAAGATACTTTTTCCTTTTGAACGCGGGTAAGGGTCCGTAAAAATCAACGGCTATTATTTCACGAGGACCTGTTGGGATGATAGGCACTAGGTTTGCTGCGTATGCCCGGTTTGTTGGCTTGGTTCTCTGGCAACTTTTACATTCCCCTACTGTGGCCTTCACCGAGGTGTGGATTCCAGGCCAATAAAACCATTTCCGAATCAGGTGTTCCGTCTTTAAGGCCCCGTAATGCCCATATATCTGGTGAACATAGGCTACTAATTCATTTCTCAACTGACCTGGCACACTGGGCTTCCAGTTCTTTGTTTCTCCACACGTTAGGGATTGAAGGATTCCATGACATATGCGGTGTTTCCTCGCCAGCTGAGGGTCCATACCCCCCTCTAATCTTCGGATCAGTGGTCCCAAGTCCTTATCTTGACGTTGCCATTCACCTAACTGTGCCAATTTTTCCTCTATCTCCTTGCTCGTTTGTAGGTCCATACTGGCGATGCATGCATTTTCTGCCCTCATATGTTCCGCTTGGTGCCCCACCGGGTTCCGACTGAGAATATCGGCTACGATATTATCCACCCCCTTACAATGATGAACGGTATAGTTGTACTCTTGGAGGAGTAAACTCCACCGGATTAGTCGACTATTGGTAAGATAGCTATGATTGATAAATTCTAAACTTTTGTGATCTGTCACCACTGCTACCTCCGACCCCAGCAGGAGTGGGCGGAATTTCTGGAAGGCCCAGACAATGGCTAATGCCTCCTTCTCGGTAGCAGAATAGTTTAGCTCTGGCCCTTTTAACAACCGGCTTATAAAATATAAGACTCCCATTTTCTCCCCCTCTTGCGTTTGGGATAGAGTCGCACCCAGACCGTACCCACTACTATCAGTCTGGAGTATAAACGGCTTGGTAAAATCCGGGAATGCCAGCATGACCTGTTTGGCAAATTCTGCTTTTATGTCCTCAAATGCTTTCCTTTGCTCATCAGCCCATTTCCACGGGATATCTTTTCTTAGCAAATGCACTAGAGGCTCAGCATGTTCGGCCATCCGTTCATGGAACCGATGGTAGAAATTACACAGGCCCAGGAAAGAACGGATCTGTTTTCTGGACCTAGGTATAGGAAAGTCTCTGATGGCAGATATTTTGTCCGGATGGGGTTTTAGTCCTTGATGGCCCACCAAGTGCCCCAAAAATGTCACTTCTTCTTTGACTAGGTTACTCTTTCCCAAATTGACCCTAATGCCCTTGTCTTTACACTCCTTGAGGAACATTTCAACCTCCTTCTCGTGTTCTTCCACACTACTTGACGCTATCACGACGTCATCGATATACATCGTGGCGACTCTCTTCGTCTCCTCCGACAATGTTTGGTCAAGGCACCGTAGCAAACCCGCTCCGCTGTTTATGAGGCCGAATGGCATCCTGTTGAATTGGTATGAATACCCATCGTACCGAAAGGCGGTGTACTGCCTGTCCTCTGGGCGAAGTTGAATCTGCCAATAGCTGGCGGTAAGGTCAAACGTTGAGAATACCTTTTTTCCCTTGAATCTTCCCAATAATTCATGCATGGGTGGAGGAATGGTACAATCGGGAATCGTTGCCCGATTCAGCTGCCGCGCATCAAGACATATTCTAATCGCACCGTTCTTCTTTTTCACCACCACCAATGGGTTGCAAAACGGGGATGAGCATTTGGAAATGACGCCCCAATCCACCATTTGCTCTATTTGTCTTTGGACCTCCTCTCGGTATTGGTAAGGGACCGGGTATGATCGTGACTGAAATGGCTGGTTCTCCCTAAGTTTGATTGTCTGCTCAAATCCCTGTATCGTTCCAGGCACCTCTGAAAACACTTCCCTATATTTTTTTAGTATTTGCCCAAAAGCCCTCGCTTTGTCTTCGCCAACCATCCTAATCTCTTTAATTTTTTCTTCCATTATCCCCTCTACTTCTTCTACCTCCTTGATCCCTATAGATCCACACCAGTTGGTTGTGATGAATTTGATGGGTGTCCCTTTACATCTGAATTCCCCTCTGCGAAAATCCAGCGTACATTGGTTTTTATGAAGGAAGTCCACCCCCACTAATACTTCATGTATTAACCCTTTCATGACCAGAAACACATGTGGAATCACTTCCTCACCAATCCGTAAATCCACCCAGACTTGTCTGGGTTCTATTTTCGCTCTTTTGTTGTTGGCCATCCTAACTTGTATAGCTTTTATGGGTAGTGTCTTGATGTCTGGTTGTTTCTCCACCATCTGCCAGTATATCCTTTCTGATAATACTGAAACTTGACTTCCTGAGTCAATGACCACCTCTACTTGGGTTTCTGCAATGCGTGCTTCCACTTTGGGGCATGCTTGGTTAGCGTAGTTGGGGGCTCTGTCTTCATCATCACAAACCAGATTTCCCACCCATCTATCTTCCACGCTCTTATGTTCCTTCTCTTCCATCTCTCTTCGCCACTGGCTGCACACTATTTGTTCAAGTGCCCAGTCCACATCCCGAGCTAGCCCCCCTTTGGCGGTCCTGGCTGTTGCGGCCACGTCGGGTGGCACATTCCTACACACTATGCCCACGATCTGACTTTCTGACAGTTTTAGCATCTCCAATTCTCGCAATCGAGCCACTTGTCGCCTGAAGAAGTATGTATACTCATCGTGTGGCTCCCCAAATCTCTGTCTACTTATTTCATTGAATATATATTCTTGGATTTCTATATTCCAAAAAGCTTGTTTGAGAGCTCTTTCGTATCCCTTAAAGGCTCCCGGTTGTTCACTCAATGCCTCCCACCACCTTTGGGCATGTTCCTGTAGGTGGCTTGCTGCAATGATCACTTTGTCCTCTTCCTCCGCGGGGTACCTGCAGAAGTATCTTTTTAAACTTCGGATATGTTCCCCAGGGGATTCCCACATCTTCCCCGAAAATCTCTGAACCCTAATTGCCTCATTACTTATACTATTCTCCATTATTATTTATCAATCTCTCTTCACTTGACTGGCTTTGATTACCTCGCCCCCCATCCAGTGCTGTTGCTTTCTGTCCTTTTACTCTATAGTGCTACGCTTCCATGTGCTGTTACATATTCGTATTTTCCCATTTTTATTATCGCACCTCCAACCAAGAGAAAGAAAAAAAAATTTATAATTGCGCACGAGTTCGCGTATAGTTTATATGTCTCTATTTAGACCTCCGAAAACCATTAGGGTTAGCGGTAGTTTTTATTAATAACTCGGATAACGTATGCGACTATATATATATCCATTTCCAGCATATTAATACGGCTCAGTGTTATTGCTCTAACATGTATATATTCCATTCGTCTTTTTTTTTTCTTTTTCTTTTTTTTTTTTTTCCAACAATAAAAAAAAAATTTTACAATAATAAAAAAAATCTACGCTGGGAAAAAAAAAATTTTTATTAAATCATTCGCCGTTTTTCTTTTCTTTAACCTTGTAAAATGCGTGAAAGTATCGGAGTTTTGCTCAATATCCCGACTTCGTGTCAAATCCACTGGTCGTTGCGCCCTCTTTTATTTGAACCTTCTACTATCTTCCTATTCCCCCTCGCTCTCCAGAGGCCCCACAGTTGCGGCGTCCAGTTATAACGAACCGCTTTGCCCGCTGAAGGGTCGTATTAATAAATTCATAGGATTGGCTCTAGTTAACTTAAGATTTAACCTTATAGATATATGAATTCATTTTGTCTCTGCATGATTCCCGGGCATATTTATGGATAGCGTGTTTGCTTCCAAGCGCCAAACCTATTTGCGATGAGCAAACAAGAATTACACCGCGGGACTTTATTAATGCAGAATAAACCCCGATAGCGACTCAATAAATATTTGCAGTCGCTTTACCTTTCGCGGTAATTAAGAAAAAGGGGTGGTGTTCATTAGCCTAGCTCATCTCAGGGAGTGGTGGTCAATAGACCGTGGACGGGAATTAGGGATTCCGACACTACTGTCTTTAACTGGAAGTGGGTTAATATCCGTAATCAACTGTATATTTGATGACTGAATCGATTTAAAAATCCAATCTTATCGATTAGTTTTCCCTGCGCAGAATGAAGTTCTCGTCTAATTTTGGAGGAGTGCGCTCGCTACCCTATACTAAAGTTCTATAAGCTGGTTATTCAAGGTAGAGCATACGTTTTATTTTAATTATGACATTTTTAGCCCCTAACTATGAATTTGATTGACATAATATAAATACAAAGCGAAAGAAAAATATTCCACAAGATATTTTTAATGTAAAACAATTTATTACACAACAAAAGAAAATATTAAAATTCATTTAGTTGACCCACCCCCCGTTATTTACAACTCGTGTTTCATTGAATGTTATAGCATACGCATACATGTACGGATTAAGTAAATTACCCTTTTTTCTTTTTTGATTTTGATAGGCCCCACAAAACACATTAATATTGTTCGTCTATTAAACTGCCTCCACGGACTTTGTAGTTGGTACGTTTTATTAAAACAGGTTTTAATCATAGAAAATTAAATTATTCCAAAGTTCCAATGGATGACACAATCCGTTTAACACTCGGATTGTGTGGTAATAGCAATTCAATAGGCAATTGATAAAGTTCACGTTACCTCAATATTCCAAAAGCATGGGTTACGATGATAAAGGCTCTATAGCTGGATGATCTCGTGGTTCATTTCTCCGTAGCGATCACTATTCTTTGCCGTCGATGACCGGAATTCGGCGTTCTTTGATTTTATTCCTTGCAGCACCTTCTGGACTGTGGGGCAGGCCTTCATCGCCTGTCAAGTTGAGGTTTTTACCCCACTCGATGCATGATACACTTTTATTCTGATTACTTTCTGGACCCGTGCAAGAAGACTCTTATCCCCTCTCTATTTTCTTTTATATCCTTTTTCTTCTCGTCCTTTCTCCTCCATTTTCGTGATCCCCTCTGGCGAAATCCCCTGGTTGCGTCATCCGAATAGACCATGACTGCGTCATTGCGGTCGCCATCGCATCAAAATACATTCGCATTTCAGACGGATCTCGTTTTGTTCCAATTTGCTATCCACTCGAAATACACTAATCACGCACATATATACATTCGCATGCCACAAACACCCCAACAAAACACGAGTTCTACGATGTTTATTTTTTTTTTCTTTCTTTTATAGTCTAACAACTACCTCTAAATAAATATATGAATAATATACGGTTAATATTAAAATATTCCCATCACCATTAAATATTAATATTTCCGATTATTAGTAACTTTATTAGCTAATAGTATTAGTAATATATATATACCCATTTCTCTTGTAACTTTAGGCGGACCATCGCTCTCGTCAGTCCGCACCTTGTTACAATATATTAAGCTGATTCCGATTTATATGTGTAATTTGTCATGCAATGTTCATGACAATTGAAGTATTGACTCCATGTATATAAAAGTTAACATTTAAAGCATGAATGTCTACATAAACTTGCTTTTTACTTTCGAAAAAAATCAAAAGACTAAGTATTACTACAATTACTTTAAAACTTAAATATTTATAGTCCTCAAAGAAATGAAATACTGTTCATGTTCAGAAAGTTAATCTATACATTGTGTTCAGCTGGTCAATGTAATGTTTTCTCTGAGTTTTTGGTAGTAGTGTGAATAGTTTCAATGAGAAAAATGAAAGTAGTGAATATGTTAAGTGCTCTGTTTAAAGAAAGATAATTGAACACTGTGATTAAGTGAAAATACCTAAAAATCATAAGAAGTAATTTTTCCATCATTGCCATTTTCTTAACACAATTTATTTTAGCATTTTCACTTTAGAAGTACATCAATAAATATTCATAATATTTTATTTTGTCTCTTAAATATAACTAAAGATGCTCAAAATTATTCTTCATCCTAAGAGCCATTTTGGATTAATTTAGGTTTTCAGTAGATATTTTTGGAAATTGTTATTATTTTGGGGAATACTCTGTTCCTTGTCTTCAATCTCATCTAGTTGAATTGAATAAGAAAATGACTGAAATTCTACAATTCAGTCTTAATTCTTCAAGAAATTAACTAATGGATTTATGAATCTATTCAGCAACTAATGATGATATTTTTCCAACAAAAGGCTTGCACTTGTATATAATATTGCAATCTCATGATTTATATACATCATCTTTGTTTTCCACTGTCTGTTTGTATTGAACACCAACACCTTCCTTATCATTTGTAAATGAAGATAAATCTTCAGTGATTGGTTTTATACTGAATTTTAAAGCTTTGAAAAAGTTACTACATTATATAATTAACAGTACTGTGCGACAGCTATGAGGTTTTGCATTTAAAGGATCTTGATGTTTATATTCTAAGAAGTGAAGTTGATATTTCTTCAGGTAAATAATTTCACATAATCTCTATGTTTTAAACCTTTACTCCTAGTGAGCAACAGGTGCCAAGTATTTGAAAGGACAATGCTATTTATGTGGCAAGCATTGGTGGTCGAGTAGTCAGTACAGCTGCCTTACAAGCAATTGTCCCGGATTAGCGGGTTCGCTTCCTGGCCGATGCTATGACACATGAAAAAAAAATGTGTATGAAAATCTCCCATAAGTTAAGTTATTTAGATACAGTATCGTTTTTATTATTCATAAACTTTCTTAACGATTCTAAAAGCTCTCTTTGCACTTTGTAATAGACTTTTTTAGATATATGTAAATAAATATCCCAAATCAGTGGTGCTGCAAACATTTCATTAGGTCTCACTACTTAATTCTCAGAAAACATGGAATACACTGACTGTAGGGTGTTTTGAAGCCCGTCTCTTAAAGTATGAAGATTGGCTATTTTAATAGAAGCTGAGCTTTGATCGTATATATGTGTGAAGATGATAATCTGGACCAACTGACCAGCGCTGGTTTAGCACGAAATACGTATATTGGCGGTTATTTATCTTTTCGACATGTGTGTGATCAAGTGTATTAGCGACATGAGATAGCATAGATTGTCGAGGGTCGAGTGAAAGTCTGAGTTCAAATTCCCTATATATTACACAAGGCTCTTTGGAAAATGTTACCTTCTACTTTAAAACGAATATGAGAAGTTAAAAGAAATATTTTAAAATCAGTTTTTATTACTATTTAATGCTTCTTTATTAATTTTTTAATCGTCATTAAGCACGCATCCTGCCAAATATCATTCCCAACAAAGGCACAATTCAAATCAATAAAAATAACATTTTAATAGTAATAAAAATTTCACTTAGACTTATTTTATTATCATATAAATCACACAAAAAATAATTGCTTTGAGTGTTAGCGGGAGATGTGTGAATGAAGAGGAAGAGTGTAAAAAATCAGTTTTTAATTATCTAAAAAAATAGGTTTATATTAGGCCTAATTATTCATGCGATTTCGTCATTAATGCCATGCATTAAAAGTAATCATCATTTGCTCTTTGTTTTATTATGTTATTAGAGTAGTAAAATTGAAATAATAAAAGCTATTCGGTTTGTGATCTGACACGTGCGGTTATATCTTTGATATCTAAACCTGCTAAATCTCCAAGTGAACTTTACAATACTGAAAAACTAAACAGACGAAATATCAGGGGGAAATATTTTTTATAGATAATTTCAAGTAAAGAATTTATTATTATCTTAAATTTAAATATTTTCATAAAATATTAAGTGATTAAATTACACATAGATATTACTTAAAATAAATTATTTATACTTCTCATATATATACAGCGTGCGTGTGAATATGTATATTTTTTTCCTCATGTGTCATAGCATCAGCTGGGAAGCGAACCCGCTAACCCGGAACAACTGCTTGTAAAGCAGCTGTCGCTGACCTCTCGACTACCAATGCTTGACGAATATGTATAATTTGAAATATATAATGTTCTTATTTTTCAAATTTTTTACGTGATACTTTTGATACGCGTACGTTAACTCATTTAATATTTTACTATTTTATATCATAAAATATGTATCATTTTTAATCTTTTAGCTATGTTTTGCTTGATCAAGAAATGTTAATTGCAACTTACTATATTAACTGTATTTGAAATGTTTAAGAATTTGATATATGGATTGTAAAACTAGGACTTGAATTCAGGAATGATGAAAGCACTGTACCATAAAACGTCTTAGCAAAAAAGCATTAAAAACTGAAACTAATGCAAATTTTAAAGCTTAAAAAAATTGGCTGAGCATATCCTAAGAATGAAGAAGGACAAATGAGACCAAACAATTTTTGGTTGATTATCTCAAAATGGATCTTAAAAAAAAGATTTGATTTGAAAAAAGATAGAGATCAAAAAATTTTCTAGATCCTGCGCAAAAAAATAAATTTCATAATAAAATATCTGAAGTTTATCTTCTAAGCAAAATAAATATATATTATGAATGACTTAATTGTGAAAACATTTTTTTTTTCATGTCTCATAGCATCGGCCTGGAAGTGAACCCACTAATCCGGGACAACTGTTTGTAAGGCGGCTGTGCTGACCACTCGATCACCAACGCTTGACGAAAACAACATTTTTGCTTGTAGATAAAAATAAATATATGAATTAATCAAGCTTCAGAAATTATATGACATTAGGGTTTATTAGAATGCTTTAAAATATTCATTATTTTCTTATAGATAAAATATATACTTTGTAATCATAAATATTGACAATAAATATAAGTAAAATAAAAAATACATATTTTAAAAAATAAATATAACGATAAATAATCATAGCTGGGCTTATCTGAAATTGAAATTGAAATAAATGCAACTTACACTGAGTTAAGTATAAACGAATAGTCAAACATTAATAAATTATGAAAAAAATATAACACCATCTATTCTTTTAGCTTTGGTGGTATTTAAACATTAATTTATTGATGATGATATCAATGACAGAGTGAAATCTGTATATTAGTTTGATTTAAGTACAACATAAATAATCTAAAATCACTATTCAACTATTCAGAGGATAAAGCTAATATTTTATTTGTAATCATTCCTAAATATCAAATAAAACATCAGTTTAATAAATTTAACTATAAAAAATCATAACTAGATGTATCTGATATTGAAATAAAAATAACTGCAATTCTCAATGACCTATATATAGATAAATAGACAAATATCAGTAAATTATGAAAGGAACAGAATGATGTCATCTATTCTTTTAGTTTTAACGGTAATTAAGCATCAATTTATTGATATTATCATACACAGATATTACTCTTTGATTTATAACAATATCAATAAATTTATGCTTAAATACCACCAAAGCTAAAAAATAATTGGTATTGTATTTTTATCATAATTTATTAAAGTTTGATTATTATTTTATGCATAGCTCATTGGGAGCTGCAGTTACACCCACTGCAATAGGTATAATATGCATTTTATATACAAGATCTAAGTAATATTTACTAAGGCAATAAACCTAAAGCATGTGCGGTTGTAAATGCGAAGGTGGGGACCTCTACAGGTTTTAACCACAAGCTTACGCATTGGAAGAAAAGATGGGATATGTGGATTTATTTTTATTAGGTTTAGTTTTGTGTCTTACTAGAAAGCCTTAACTTATAATTATATAAACTCTGATCTAGGATTTTTATGTTAAATAATTATTTGTAAATATTTTATTATATTATTTTAAAAAAAAACATAGTATTAGTTTAACACTGTGTGGTCATAATCAAAAAAATTCCAGTGAAGATTACATAATATTCAAGAATGTGTACTGAAATGAAAAACTCTGCAAATTTGCCTTTTTTATATTTATATAATAAAATAAATGACATTTTATTTATTTTCAATTACTCGCCTTCTTTTCTTTTTAAAAATTTATTTTTTTCATCAACCATATATACATATTCACATCTTTAAACACCCAATGTTTTGACCATCTTTTTCTCAGTAGTCATTTTCAAGGATCTATAAAATTACATATTCATATTATTATTATTACATATAAAATTAATGTATAAAAATGTATATATCCTTATCATAAATCAATAACATTTCCCTTTCATCTATCAATACATCTTTTCACATATAAACTACATTATATAATCTACATTTACTTCCTTTTTTTTTCTCCAAACTTTTTCCTTTTTTTACATACAAATTTATAATTTATAATTAAAATTTATTTATATATATAAAAAATACCAATAATGTTTTTTTATATACTCTTAACCAATTACTTTAAAACAATACCTTTTTCATCTATACCATTTTTAATTTGTTTTTATTTTAATCTATCTTTTATATAATTCATCCTATTTAAGACAGTTTTTTCTATCTTTATACATAAACATTTTATCATTCTTTCTTTATATAATTTTACTTTTTCTAACATTTTTATCTTAAAATCTACGTGTCCAAATTCTTTACTATGTATATTAACTTTAGAATTTCTATCATTCAAATATTGTTATAAATATATATATATATATATATATATATATATATATATATATATATATATAGTTTTAGATTAGTCCTTAATTTATTCTTTGTTGTACCTATATATGTTCACACTGACTTGCTGTAAATCAAAAGATTTTGCATACATTAGCTTGGATAAAAATTGTGGACTTAATCAGTGAAGTAGTTAATAGCTTCACACTCTCAAATCAAAATGCTTTAGATTTGCCTATATAATTAAAAATTAGGTCGGAGATAAGAGGCCACTCTTGTTTTTTAAAGTTGTTTTTAATCTTCACATGATCACTATCTCATACTAGCACATAACTGTTATTAAACAATTCTAAACAAAGCAAAACTCCCTATACAGTAGTGCCATCTTGTGCCAACAAGAGCAATCAATGGATTCCAGAAGGCTTGTGCATAAAATCCCTATCTAGTGCCTACTCATCCAATATCCCCAGACTAGTTTCTGGCTTGTGGCCTTTGTCAGTGAGGAGCCTTGGACCTGATAGCACTGCACATAGATCTTAGGATCTAATGCAACTCTCTAGCAGCCACCTTTTAACTCTACTTAACTACAGAACTAGAGGGTTGCATTAGATCCTAAGATCTAGGTGCAGTGCTCTCAGATTCAAGGCTCCTCACTGATGAAGGCCACAAGCCAGAAACTAGTCTGGGGATAATGGATGAGTAGGTACTAGATAGAGATTTTATGCACAAGCCTTCAGGCATCCATTGATTGCTCTTGTTGGCACAAGATGGCACTACTGTATAGAGAGTTTTGCTTTGTTTTGAATTTTTAATCTTGTATTAAGATTTGTAGAGGTCCCTACTATTGCATCTAGGCACATAGTCTCACGGCTACAGCCTTAATATATATATATTAGTTAAGTAATGAGTATGCACTTAACAAAGTATTAATTACCACTTTAAAAATGAGTTAAATAATCTATTATAGATAAAATTATGAGAACATCTGTCATTACTACCAGCAACATGCAACATTATATTTTAATACTCTAATAACATTTGAGATCTTTAGAGTTTTAAACTGGGAAGAGTTTTAAAACAAAAATTGTTAGTACCTTTAATTTTAATGATTTTATATTTCAGTGTTGCAGGAAATGCTGTTCCACTACAATAGTTAGTGAAAAGTGTAGTATTATTTTTTATTTATTCTATAGAAATCTGATCACATGAGTGAGAAAACTCAGTGGAAGAGCAACTCTGTAACTCTTGATTTTTTAATGTTTGATAGATTAAGTGAAGATATAATAGTAATCAGATAATATACTTCTTATATATTTGTTTTTTTTTCTGATTTTCACAAAAACTTTACTGACAATGACAGGATACTGCTTTATATATTTGAAATTTGTATTCACTTTTATATCTTTCATTGCTTTTTTGCAACCATCATGTGCGTTAATATACAGACACATATACGTTCTAACAATTTTAACAAACCATAAATTGTATACCAAAAAATCTTTCCTACTGATGATGATTTGTCTCAACTGATGATTGATATGTCACTATAGATATATCAATGTAGTCATAATGTTTTTGTTTCACATATGAATTAACCTAACATATATTTCATCATTGAATTCAAAGATTAAATAACATTTGATTAAGATTGAATTTTGATGAGGGTGATCAAATGTTCTGTTCCTTATACAAATATTTGCATAAGATACTCTGGTTATATTTTCGGTTTATACACAAATCGTATCTCAGATAGTCTCATTCAACATTCATTCAATGGTTTTATTAGAATGTAAAAGTTTTATACTTAACTACCCACATTTATAGTGCCAATTTCTTTTGAGAAAGATTCTGTATAAATATTTTATCCACTGGCATCACAATTATAATTCATTACATATCACCATTTCTTATGCTTGCTCATAACTGTGATTAAAATAGGCAAAACTCTCCATACAGTAGTGCTGGAAACTAGTCTGGGGATATTGGATGAGTAGGCACTAGATAGGGATTTTATGCACAAGCCTTCTGGCATCCATTGATTACTCTGGCTTGCATTGAGTGGCAATACATATAGAGAGTTTTGCCTATTTTAATAACAGTTATAAGCAAGCATAAGAAATGGTGATCATGTTATGTTTATTGGCTTAAAACCAATCCTGCCTAATAAGATAGTAGTGGCTATGGTTATTAAAGAACCAAAGACACCAAAATGTATAGGTACTGAACTGAGTTCAGATCTATATGAGTATATAAGCTAATGATCTGGGGTTGAAAATATTATACTGTTTTCAATTTAAGACTCATAGCTTTGTAGTTAAGTAGAGATAAAAGGTGTTTGCTGGAGGGTTGCATTAGATCCTAAGATCTAGGTGCAGTGTTCTCAGAATCCAAGGCTTCTCACTGATGAGGCCACAAGCCAGAAATTAGTCTGGGGATATTGAATGAGTAGGCACTAGATGGAGATATTATGCACAAGCCTTCTGGCATCCATTGATTACTCTGGCTGGCACTGAGTGGTACTACTGTATGGAGAGTTTTGTGTGTTTTAATTATAATTCACATGGTAACAACCCCATTTTTCTCAGCTCAGAATGTGAATGCTTGAACTTATTTGAGAATCAATATGTAGTCATTGGAGATCAGATTGTGGAGAGAAGGATGCACAGGATCAAATAAGTTAAATAAATTATTAATTTATTTAAATACTCAATTGATATTATAAAAAAATAAACAAATAAAATAATACATTTATTGAACATTATACATATACATAAAAAGAATAATTATAAGTATATCTCACAATAATGGAAAAAAATAAACAGTTTATATTAGATATATTCCAAAAATTAATATTAAATTGTGTATATTAATATTTTAAGAAGGCCTTTACATATATAAAAGACATATTTTGTGGGTTCATCCATGTTAAAAAATTTAAATATTGATATACCGACATTTCGACTTGATCACACAAGTCATCCAGATGATTTGTGTGATCAAGTAGAAGTGTCGGTATATCAATATTTAAATTTTTTAACATGGATGAACCCACAAAATATGTCTTTTATATATGCAACCCATGAAAATCTTTGTATCAATATATATATATATATTGCAACTTTCAGTTCTGACTAGAGAACTGAATGTCCAGTTTGATGATAGTACATTAAAAAAAAAAATTAAGTTTATTTTTCATTAAATAAATGCCATTACTATAATAGTATTAAAATTACATCAGTAATTTATTTAATTAAATCATAGTTGCTTATTATAAGATATTATTAACTTAAAATCTTATACAAGTGCATTTAAATAATTTTAAGCATATTAATTTAATTTCTTTATAACTATAAGTGCATAACGAGAAATTATTATTTATTTAAAGAAAAACTTAGTTTTACACATGACATAATAGAAGAGAGAAAATATTCTTAACTTAATTATTGTATCTTTTTATTATATTAAAATCTGATAGCCGAGAGGTCAGCACAGCTGCCTTGCAAGCAAGCAGTTGGTTGCAGACAGTTGTTGCTATGACATATGGGGGGAAAATGAAGTTGTCTTGCATTGGTGGTTGAGAGGTCAGCACAACTGCCTTGCACTTGAAGGCAGTTGCCCGGGTTGCGGGTTCACATCCCCGCCGATGCTATGACACTTAAAAAAATGCCTAAGTTAAGTAGTTAAATGTACGATTAATAAATGCTAATTAATAATATTCAAATGTGTTAAAAATAATAGAGATTAAATAATAATTTGATTATTTAAGTTATTTTGCTCTGTGTGTAAGCATGTATGGAATTTATTCTATTTTAAAAGTACTTCCTTATTCAAAAAGGTAATAATGTCCAAAGTTAATTTAATGCTTTATTTTATGATATTTTTGTTGAATATATTATAAAAATTCATAAAACAATTGAAACAATATTCTAAAAAATTTAAAAAGAATGTATTTAAACAATGTATTTATTTGTCTTTAATATTGTAATGATTTTTATTTTATTAAATTACTTTAAATGTTAAATAATAATATAAATAATATAACAGTGATATAATGTTTAATTATTCTGTCTAGACAATTGAATCTGGAATTTTCCAGAATATTTCAATTAGTTCTATTTTTAGAATTTTAAATTAGTAACTAAAAATTGTGACCTCTCATCTTAATTAGATTATATAAATTAATTAGAGATTGCCAATCATCCAGTTGATTATATATCACATAACTTATATGTCTTGACTGGTACACACACCACATTCTTCTCACTATCATTTTTTTTTGAATTAAAGTAAAAATTATGCATTGCTAAAATATTATCTGTTCAGGTTTTTTAACCTAGAATTTTCAACACATCCAAGTTTCTCTATGTTTCACCATGGAAAATTCTACAAATGAATGTGTATATATAGGATATTTGAACACAGACTTTTAATCACCCTTCAACTATCCACACTATCTTATAATACTGATACACACAACACCACACACATGTAGAAAAGATAAATAATCATCAATATATGTATTTCATGCTGAAACAACACTCATCATTTAGTCTAGATTATCATCTCCCACACATATATATATAATCAGTACTCAGTTTATGTTAAGATAGCAAATCTATTAGGACAGGCTTCGATCTACTCCAACCTCCAACTCTTCAGCCATCCATACCATTAAAAATATGATGATGGAAAGCCCAAATCCCATGCTGATGACAATACTATTTCCATGCACTGTATTTGCAATTAAGCTCCAGATATATGAAAAATGCCTGTCTTTCAAGTGTTAAATGAATGTGTGTATATTTGAGGAAGTAGCATGTCAGTTTGTTGTTTTATGACAATGATTGATTTGTATTAAACGTATGATTACATTGTTAGAACTTTCATTAATTTTAATTTATTCATTTTATTAAATTTCAAAGTACATTTTAAAAATAATTATTTTATTAAATGCAAGATCTTCTAAATTATTTTTCATTAATATTAAAAGGAATTTATACGTTTATTCTATAAGGACTTTTAAATGCTATACATTTAAAACAAAAAAGGTGATAATTGCTATCATTTTTATAGAGCTCTCTTTTGCTTTAATTTAATATATTGTTAAATTAGAACTGTCAGCTAAAATTATAGGACTCTATAAATGATAAAGGAGTTCATAAGTATTAATTGCCAATATATGAATGTTTATTTAAAAGTAATTAGTGAATTATATGTCCATATATTTAAGAATGCTATTTTAAAATTTGTTTGTTTTTGCATTGTTTTAAAGGAATGAGATGTTTATTTCTTTATTTAGGAAAAATTGAATATGTGTTATATTTAATTCTGTTTTATGAATGAAATAGACATTATTTATGCATTTACTACAATGAATATCTGTGTTTGAATACAAATAAAAATATTTGCTTTATCCTAGGATAAATAAACTGCTCTGCTCAAATAAACTTTATTGTTGAAATTAGTATTTCCCTATCTTAGAAGTATAGAGGATTTGTCAAGCATTGGTGATCGAGAGGTCAGTGGTGGCTGCTTTACAAGCAGTTGTCCCGGGTTAGCGTGTTTGCTTCTTGGCTGATGCTATGACACATGAGAAAAGTATAGGGGATTTGAACTCAAACTTTCAAGTACCCAGAAACTATCCCCACTATCTCATACCACTCATAAACATGATCACACACATGTAGAAAATATAAATAATCACCAATATATGTATTTATATTATCTTCCATACATATATATAATCAGTGTTCAGTTTATATTAAGATAGCAAATCTTCATACTTTAATGGACAGGCTTCAATCTACTCCAACCTCCAACTCTTCAGCCTTCCATACCACTGAAAATCTGATGATGAAATGCCCAAATCCCATGCTGATGACAATATTATTGCCATGCCCATGTTGACCTCAAATCTCTCTGACCCCTCATTTATAGGACCTTATTCATTTAAATACATAGAAGAGGGATGGGCATGTCATAAAAGATAAAATACTATATTTACTGAATTCAATATTTATTTAAATTTTGACAAGTTTATTTGATGTTTAAAAATATTTTGTCAAAAAAATTTAAAAATTACATATCATTGTTAACTCTTTGAACCTGCACTTTATTCTACCACCTATATTAATTTACAAAAGGATAATTTTGTGCTCTTATTAAAAATTTATCATAGTCTCTCAACATTCTACTTAAAATGTATTTGCTCTTCATAAATGTTTTATTACAGCTCCTCAGCATTGTATTTAAATGTGTTTACCCTTCATTAATATTTACCTCACAAAGTTACAAAATATATTTGATTGTATTCTCATCCTTGATGTTTGCCTTAAGATGGCGTTGATACTAATCAAAAACATATACATATAACGATTCCGGGCCGGACCTAAATGATCGATTTGATCTAAAAAGATCTGATTTCTTAGATTTGTAATAAAACATTCTACTAACTAATACTATTATATGATGTTAGTTTTTTTCATTTTTGTAAATGTTTATTAATCTTATCTTGTTTTTGAGTTTGTGTGTCTTTAAAGTTACGGTGTTTTTCTAATTTTTTTTTTTGACTTTACGTGTGTCTTTTTAAAGTTACGGTCTTTTTTTTTTTTTGCAAGAGTAAATCAATAATTTTATTCAAAAGCAAGATGTAATAAGTAAATATTTATTAATCTTATCTTGTTTTTGAGTTTGTGTGTGTGTCTTTAAAGTTACGGGGCTTTTTCGAATTTTTTTTTTTTTTGGGACTTTTTAAAGTTATGGTATTTTTTTTTTGCAAGAGTAAATCAATAATTTGATTCAAAAGCAAGACGTAATAAGTCAATGTTTATTAATCTTAGATTGTTTTTGAGTTTGTGTGTGTGTGTCTTTAAAGTTATGGGGCTTTTTCTCATTTTTTTTTTGGACTTTATGTGTGTCTTTTTTTTTAAAGTTACGGTATTTTTGGTCAAGAGTAAATCAATCATTTTATTAAAAAAGCAAGATGTAATTCTAAATCTATCAAAAGTAATGTAATTTATATACTACAATTTAGAATTGATACCCGACTACTATTTGTATGTACCGTCATTAAAAGACTTGATTGAAAAATGATACCCGACTAATTTCCGGTTTTTTTTTTTTTTTTTTGGGGGGGGGGACAGTAATGAATCAGAAAGTGGTTTGTTTTTTGTTAAGTCTGTCTATATAAAAAGGGTACCGTTATTGAAATACTAAATTTAACAATGATAGCCAACTAATTTGTATTTCTTTTGACAGTAATTAATCAGAAAGTGGATTTCTTTTTTTTTTTTTTGGTAAATCTTGTGTATATATAAAAACAAACAAACCGTAATTCAAAGACTCCATTGAAACAAATCAAACCCTGTTGAATTTGCTTTTTTTTTTTAAAAGACAGTAATTAATCAGGAACTGGGTTGTTTTTGTTAGTGTGTAGATATAAAAACTAATCTTATTTTGAAATAATAAATGTAACAAAACAAAAAAAAAATACCCGACTAATTTTATTTTTCGGACAAGTAATTACTAATAATTAGACAGTGGGTTGTTTTTGTTTGTGCGTATATATATATAGCGAAAGTAACTGGTCACGGACAAATTCTCATGAAAACAGTACTTTTCGCATGATCCTTTAATTTTTTTTCCTTTCACACCCTTAAAAGCAATTTTTGAGGGTTACCCCTTCGTAATGTAATCTTCAGGACATTATTACTAAACTTACAACAGTAAAGTAAGCTACAACACATTAAAAAAATAGATGTCTTATCAAATTTTAAAAAAATATGACCGCTTCAAATACACACACTCTCACCCGAAACTACAGAAAGAATAGATATTCTACTATTACGAGAAAATGGTGAACAAAATCGACTATTTTGGCAGCTAATCAAGGCATTTCTTTCTCTTTGCTTTTAGCATAGAAAAAAAAGCCATAACCGGCAGCCGTTGGGAACTCTTTCTGTGTTTTATCATAGGAAAAAGTCTCTTTGTGTTGGCTTCTGTCATTACCTCCTCTGTCCAACATAATGTGAGGACTTTTCTGCATTTATAACGTAGAAAAATTCCTCTTTGGTTGGTTGAAGGCCAGTGAAATGGTATATTTCTAGGAATTTACCTAGAAGTAGTGACATCTTAAGGCAAACACCAAGGATGAGAAAACAACCATATATTTACAAAAAGGAAATGATATCTTTGTTTGTTCAACATGCTATTAAATGTGTATGATGTGTATTATTTGCTCAATGTGTTTATTCAATTTGTTTACAATTTAAGTATTATTCAATGTGCTATATTTAAATATCTGCACTGCTTATATTGTTTAATTTATTATTATGTTTAAACTTTTTATATTTAGAATGACCATTTCTTTTATGTCAGTGATTGCAAATTCTATTTGTCTCATATTTTATTTGATGGTTGTTAATTTAAATCTTCAATATTGTCCAGATGTCCTGTAAGAGACTTCAGTATGTCTAAGGACTCTTGATTTGATTGTATCTTGATTAATGGTATTGAAAGACAAGACAATAAACTGTTAATTTTATTTGGGAAAATATTATTTTAGGTATAATTTTAATATTCATCTCATGTCAAGTTCTCAGATTATTAATAGTATTGTATAAAATACTTAAAAGTGTATTATGCTTATCCCACATTTAGAGGTACGTAGAATGTGAATAGATGTGTGGAAGAGTTTATGTAGCTCATGCAAACTTTTATTATTAATTTGTTTTGTCACAGCTTTATATACTTAGCTATGTTTTCTACATTTGCCATATTTTATTGGTTTTACCCATTGCTGATTCATAATAGTATTATCTCTCTTCTATAGATTATTTTATTATGCCAGTGAGTTTTATTATGTCTTTAGTGATGTCAAGCATATAATGCTAGATTTAGGCACCATCTTTCTTTTTGATAGTTTATTCCCATATTTTTTAAGACTAAAGACATGGTCCTAGTTCTTTATTGGCTTCTTGTATAGGTGCTTATCTAAGTTTATGCCATCATCTTATTTTGCCTTATTTTTCAATCCCTTAATAAATATTTAGGTGATGTATTTATTTAAAGTCATGTGTGATTCCCAATTATGTCTTTTATCCTCACTTCTGAGATGTTTTGAAGATGAGGCATAATGCCAACCATGCCTTCATTTTGTGCTCTTGATAAATCGGAGTGCTTTTGATGTTCAGATTTTGTTGATATGTCCAGCTTGCTGCATATTCAGATATTTTTAAAACATGATAAAATATTTTGTTATTAAATTTATAATTGTTTATGTGGCTACATAAATTTATATATCTTCAACATTCATTGATATCAAAGAGTGGTAAGGTTTATCATATTTAGAATTATTAAATATTTCTTATAAGGACTTATATAACTAAGAGTAAGCTTATTAACTGTAAAAATTTTGATGAGTTTATAAGAAATCATATTAACATTTTTGATTTATTTATAATTTTTATTATTATTTCAACTGTAATTTGCAATTTTAATTTTCTTTTGGGGAATTTTGTCATTTATAAATTTATTAAAATAATTCGAAGTTTGTTTTTCCATGTCCATTAATGTCAATAAATATTAATTTTATTATTAATTTGTGCTTTTGTATTTCTCCACCAACATCTGTATTTTTTAACAAAACCACACATATTTACTTTATGCATTAAGATTATAAGAATACAAGAAATATGATATAAAAATCATTTTAATTATAAATTTGTTTAAACGCACATTGATTACGTAAGTAATATTTTCTGAGGCTGTAACCTCAATAATATGCATGTAAAATGCGATATTAGGGACCTCTACAGGTCTTAACCACAAGCTTATGCTTTGGAAGAAAAGAAGGGAACCCTTCTTTACTTCAACCTACTTTTCATTTAAATAGGTGAAGCTGTTCAGATAACTTCCATGGATAAGATTCCTTTATTTATCTATTGTAATACTACTTTATTTATCTCAAATTAAAATGAAAAGATTGTGTTATTCATCTATTATAAGATCATTTTATTTTATTTATTTTGAATTCAAATTATCAGATCACTTTATTAATCTGAAATTAAGATTGTAAGATTACTTTATTTGATATTTTGATATAAGATTAAAAGAGAACCTATTGGTGTCATATTTGGGTAGCAACAAAACCTCTTTCCTACTCATACATCACAAATATAATCCTAGTATGTTATAATTATTTTTAATGTAAGAGTTTTTGTGCTTAATTTTAAATTTAATAATCGTTTGATGTAATGAAATATCATCTTAAAGATAAGTTCATGTCTTATTGTTATTTGTCACTGCGATCATGTTCTTTGTTGATTTAAAAAATAAAAATAAGATTCTTGAAGAATTCAATGATGAAAGAATCCTGATATTTGATTACTATAAATATTTTAATAAAGAATTATGTTGCATAGAATATCTGAATTTTTTTTAAAGTATTACTATACCTGAAATCTGATTATTTAGAAAGAATCATTGTGATAATAAGATTTAATTGTATTTAGAAAGATTGGTTTGAAGAAAAATATTGAAAAAACCTAACTGTTTGTGTAATGTGCTGCATAGGATTTTAAGAATTGTTTTTTTTTAAAAGAGAGTAACAGAATACTCTCCTTGTGTATTTTATCTCTTAAAGTAGCATAGCGCTAAGAGCTAGCCTAACTTTGAGTTTATTTTATTATAGTAGTGGCTTATTATCATTATTGATATTTAATTAACTCAACTTTGAGCTTAGTATTAGTGCTATAATCAGCCTACTATCATTTTTCTATACATCACAATTTGGTATTTTATTTATTATTTCACCAATCCAACATTTAAAATTGCAATATATTTATATATGATAAACAAAACAAGTTATAAATTTCGTAACTTGCTCTTAGCTTGCATTTTATGATCACTAGATGAAGATTTACCAATAGCTCCTAATCAAGCTTTGTTTACATAAACTCTGAGAGCGATAGAATTCAATATCTCTTTCGTTATCTCCAACCTCCAGACCATGGTTTCGAGCTAATTGGCTCACCTCAGTGGAGGGCAGGGAGAATAGAAACTAGATCTAAATACTAACTCTACAATCAGCATTTATGAAACATGTTTCTATCAGTTTGAAAGCATGAATTTTTCAGATACGTAAATATCTTCAAATCCAGTCAAGCAAACTAGACAGCTATATGGGTCTGAATTCAGTTCAGTTTTACCATATAGTAAAAGCCTCTGCAATCTATATCATTGCAAATACCTTCAAGGGTACATTTATGATAAACAAAACAATTTATAAATTTCATAACTTGCCCTTAGCTTGCATTTTATGATCACTAGATGGAGCTTTACCTTTAGCTCCTAATCAAGCTTTGTTTACATAAACTCTGAGAGAGATAGAATTCAACATTTTTTTTGTTATATCCAACCTCCAGACCATGGTTTAGAGCTAATTGGCTCACCTCAGTAGAGGGCAGGGAGAGTGGAAACTAGAATTTTGTTGGTAAGGATGATGATTATATGTCTTTACCATTTAAAGCATCAATATAGGATTTGGTTTATGAAATAGTCATTTGTTAGGTGGAATGAAGGTTGCATCGAGGAAAG
Source organism: Epiperipatus broadwayi (assembly GCA_028023455.1). Taxonomy (NCBI): domain Eukaryota; kingdom Metazoa; phylum Onychophora; class Udeonychophora; order Euonychophora; family Peripatidae; genus Epiperipatus; species Epiperipatus broadwayi. Next base: position 204,283 of record JAQFVV010000486.1, on the reverse strand, counting down.
GTTCTAATTTGAATTTGTTACTTAATGGTTCAAAGCAGTCTATTGATAGTAGGTGTATTCCTGGTATTGTTTATAAAATTTCATGTAGTTGTGGTAAATTTTATGTAGGCCAGAGTAAATTTAGCCTTAATGAAAGGGTTAAGGTTCATATAAGTAGAGTTAAACATAGATATCTTAACTCAGCTTTATATATTCATGAATTGAATACAGGTCATAGAATATTGTTTGACAATGCTTCGGTTATTTTTTATGAAAAGAATGAATTAAAAAGAAGAATAAAGGAGACTTTGATGATAAAACTCCTTGATTCTGAGGCTATTAATCTTATGAAGACTTCTTTTGATATTAAGGGAAGGTGGAGTTTAAAATGAATTATGGGAAGGTTTGTTTGTTTGTATATATGTATGTTTTCCTTTAGTTTGATTTTCACTTAAGAAGGTCTATTTGTAGTAGATGAAACCATGGTTGTGTAAGGATTTTGGTAAAATTTAGGATTTAATCTAGTATTGTTTTATGGTTTTGCATTTATATATATATATATATATATATATATATATAAGTGGGAGGGGTATAAATCAACAAAAAATTCTTACCACAGGTTGGCTCAAAAGAATTTACTATGCTTTCTGTAATTGGACTATTTTTTATCTTAATTCTTACAAAGTCTCTATTGCTCAAGTCTACAATGAGTTTTCTGGGTTTTACTTAATTTGGTTGCTTGATTATGTAAACTAGATAAGTGCAGGCAATAGGAAAACAATTCTGTAGAAAAAGAGTTATATTTTACTAGATCCTGTTTCTGAGTTTCTGTTTATCAATTTTGTGAAGTCGGAAAAGTTATATTGTGAATTCTGACTGGTATATTTCATGTGCACTTAACGATTGATTGTTGTTCTTTTGCTTTCAAATAAGTTAGATATTCAGCTGACTTGTTAACATTGTCAGTACTGAAAAGCACTATAACATTGATATGAAACAAGCTAGAATGATTCTGCCCTTAGAATTGATTTTTTTTTTAAATTTATATGCTGTGTATGCTTTTTTTTCTCTTTTATACCTTTTTGTTAAACCACAACAAACCTTCCTGAATGTCTATGCTTGTTTTTCCTTATTATTAATCTCTTTTATTTAGTTTCTTTTTCTTAATTCTTTTAATTACTTTAAATTCTGGTTCTGATAAAACTTAAATGATAATTAAACCTTATAATCAGTTGTTATTGATGGTTTTAGTTTTCTTTTCTTTTTTAATAGATTATAACCTTAACCTTTTAACCGCTAATTATATTATTGGTTGTGTCAGCTAAAAATCAAAGCTTTTAATTAGCCAGCTCACAAACTGAAGACAATTCAATTGTCAAAATATTTTCACCTTTAATATCATATTGACTTTATATTCGTTTATAAAAAGTATATTAATACATTGTCAGGTTATAAAAGTGAATGAAAGTTCTTTCAAAAATAAATTGCTATTTATTTATTATAAAATATTCAATTTCGGCAACATAAAAGCTATCATATAAACAAAGAGTTCGTGACGTAAATGTCTTTTACGTTATAAAAAAGTAAATATTTCTTTTTGCTAAATCTTAAATATTTTTACTAAAATCTTCAATATTTTTCGAAAATAATTTTGTTTTTTTACTATTCTCTCTGAAAATGATTTGTAATTACTCAATATATACTTAATATTCTTTAAAATTATATTCTAAATGAAAACCTCAGCGTTTTTCTTTATTTTCTTTGATCAGGCAGTTTCTTTGTTCTTTCCAGCCAATCAGAATGTCTTTTTTGGCTGAGAGCTGGCTGACAGCCAATCACCGACAAGGTTCTTTCTTTGTTTAGGTTTAAATGCGGTTTTTTTGATTTTTTACTTGTAAAATAATTCAGAAGAGGGCACCATCTTACAGAACTTTTAAAAACCTAATCAATAACTGTCAAACGAATATTCTACCATTAAAACTAATGAAATTAGAGTGACGTCAGCTGTCGACGAGAGACCTCATAAGAGGCGGGAAAAGGGTTAATCAAATTATTAATCAAAGTCATAAAATTATTTTATAAGTTAGTGTATCAGAAATACAAAAAGCTTTGAAAATATAAATTTTATTATAATTATCCAAATATATAATTAAATTACATATACAGATATATGAGTTCAATTAAGAGAATCTTTTATTATACTATTTTTTATCATATTTTTCAATTTTATTCAGGAACATATAAAAACATCCACTTTGAGCTTATTACATTGTGGCATCACAATATAAACCCCTTCATAAAATAACTAAATCCTAAAATATTCCTATGATATTTCAGAAATCAGATTCTAAAAGCTTTATTTAAATGAAGTTTCACTTTTTGCAAGTTTATTTAAATGATTTTTTGGGAATCTGGCTTATAAACATTATAGTAACATTTTTGCATTTGTTTATTTCACAAATTGCTTTCTACAAATTTTATACACGTAATTTTCAATTTACTGACTAATTAAACAAATGTTTTAAACATATCTATAGTATGCTTTGTAAACAAATAGTGCCTTTTTATGTCTCTCTACCATGGATAAAGGTTGGAATAATGAATATATTTAATCATTAAAATGGTAAAAATACATCCTTGACATACACAATTATATCTTTTACCATGTTAAAAAGTTTTGAATTTTTGTTTTGTTATTTAATAAACATGTTAATTTGATTTAAATTAAATTTGTCTCTAGTTTATCAAAATCATTTATACATTCATTCAGCAACTTATAATCAGATATATATTCTAGCATTACCCGTTATATTTTATATCGCCATTGTACGCTTCTACCCGTAGCTTCGAGTGAGGATATTTGTGAGCATGGTCTGATTCCATCTCACGCGCCAATCTTACACATGGATAAGAATTATCTCATCGAAAATGTAAATAAGGGTTCGGGTATATATATATATATATACCTCTATTTATGGTAGCGCATCCGTACCAGCTCAATCTCAGGGTTTGGGGACTATAGTCTAACTAGAGAACAAAGCTAAACACTACCCAACTAAGTCTTATGTGTCTATCTATTCTGTCCGATAATTTATCCGTTATAAATCTAATAACCCAACCCGAATGTTATCATACAATTTACTCTATTTATTACCATACTTAATACCAATAAAATCTCATTTATCCACGCATATAAATATATCAATATTCAAGCGCACAGCCCATTTACCCTGATACACACATATATAATTCATATACGCATCAAAATAGTGCAATTATACATCAGAGCTGTTTATTTAAAGTTGTTATTTTATTTAATTTAAAAGAGATTTATTATAGCAATTAATATTGAGGTAACACTTGTTTCTTTACCAAGACGCATTCATTGAACATATATTTAGTGTAAACGTCAATTACCTTAAGTACCGTCGACCGTTCACACGGTCAAAGACAAGTCCGCATTTATAATTCTCCACAAATACTGGTCTGGTTGATATAACGGATGGCAAGGATTTCCAATATGGTATATCGAATAGCTTATTCTGGAGGTGGAGTAGATGATTCACTCACTTTATGAAAGGGTCCCATTCATAGATCTTTCATCGCCATTACACTTGATGAACAAGAACTCTTTTGTATAGCGAAGTTCGTAGGTCCACTTCAGATGGATTCCACGACAACTGTCCACTGGATCGGTTAACGAAACTAGCGCTATTGAATTACCCCAACATTTTGGGGAGAAATATTAATAAACTTCTTAAGAAAATTTTATACGTCCACACACTCCGTAGTCCAAGCCGCGTTTTTTTTTTCTTTTTCTCTCCTCTCGAGCCCACAAAAAAGTTCTTTTGTTTTCACTCTTTAACTTTGTAAAAATTTTCTTCCAATATCCCTATGCCACTGTCCCGTTCTATTGTTTTCCAAAGATACCCACCTGACCCATTTTCGGACTTCTTGACGCCAGTTATTACTAAACCGCCTACAACAACTGATTTATTTCTATTTCTATCTTCATATGTTCAAAAGATTAATTAGCAAAAGAAAACACGTGTTACCGACAATATTATTAACCAGACTTAAAGAAAAATTTTAACGGATAAAATATATACGAATAATCAATTACAACTTATACAGTTCCGTATATAATTGCTTGTAACCATCACCGTTAATACATACACACATTTTATACTCACATATACAAATATATTTATATAAGCATACCCACCTAACCTTCACACTCTTTGTAACAGGGTTTGAATGACTATTTACATATATATCTTTTCGTATATAGTCGCTCAACATTAACACTCGCAATTAGTAATATATTACATACGCTTGTATTCGAACCCCGTTTGTTACAATATATATATATACACACACATTATTAATCAATGTCTGTATTCCAATTCTAATAAAATATATATAATTATTCAAAACAATACAATAATTAATACAGTAAAAAATATTTTAAAAACAAATATATAGTATAATTTAATAAAAGTACTTTCAACTATCTAAGCAGTCATTATCAACTAAATTCAAACTCTATTACAAAAAAAAAACCCGTTACAAATGTATTCAAAAACAATCAAATAATTCATACATCAATTTTCCCATAATTCATTAATTTTTATATTAGCAGCCTGTCTATTTATTAAATGTTGTTTTCCATTTTTTACTATGTTAATAAAAAATGGAAAACAACATTTAATAAATAGACAGGCTGTTAATATAAAAATTAATGAATTGTGGGAAAATTGATGTAAGATGTAATTGTTTTTGTATTCATATGTAATATTTTTTTTGTAATAGAGTTTGAATTTAGTTGATAACAACTACTTAGATAGTTGAAAGTACTTCTATTAAATTATAGTATATATTTGTTTTTTAAAATATTTTTTACTGTATTAATTATTATGTTGTTTTGAATAATTATATCCCCCCAGGGGGGAAACGAAAAGTGTGGGGGGGGAAAAAAAAAAGGGGTTGTAATTTCCCTTTTTTTTTAAAAAAAAAACTTGGGGTTGATATATATATATATATATACACACCTCATTCTTATATAATAATACAATAATAATGTTTGTATAGATCTTTAAATCTATGGAATCTGTATGGAAGTGCAGTAATTGCTATCTAGTATAAATTCACCCCTGAAGAGCCAAAGGCAGAATTCTTCCTGAGTTTGAATATTGAGGCATAATTGAACCTGGAAGAGAGAGGAGGTGTGGATGAATTAACCCAAATTGTATCTAAATTCAATGTGCAAACTTAGATCTAGCCCATTGGAGGTAGTTATGATCATAGGCTAGGTACTTCATTGCATCATTCACAGTATCCTACCAAAATACCCGATGACTAACCATAATGAGATGTGTTCCCCCTCTTCTGGTGGAAAACCTGACCATTAAAAAGAGAGTGGGAATAACTTAGTTATTTAGTTGCCCAAAATTATCTAAGATATATGAAATACTGAATAATTATCACTTATTTCTGATTCTGAGTTTAATAATTATATTGCATGCTCTATGAAATAAACATCCAGTGAAATGAAAAAGAAAAACATAGTTATATTTTTTGCATTCTACTTGACAATTAATTATATTAAATTTAAAGCTAAATTTTTATTTTGCTCCTGATTATAAACTTGTCAACTTTAATAAATTCTAAATAAAATAAAGTTAATATTAGAATAAAATGATTCTAAGCAAAAAAAAAAAATCATAATATTTAGTAAACATTTTATTCTAAAGATAATCATTTTTGATAATATTAAAGAGGGAGGGATGAAAATAAAACAATTTTCATATGCTATTTAATTACTTTGTTATAAATATTTGATTTTATGATTAATATTTGCCACGATTAATTTTCTTTTTAATAGTTTATCATTATCAATAAAAGAGACTGAATAATTTGCAGGTATCGGTGAAATATGCGTTAAATGATTTGATCTGTGTAAACAATTTACCTACTGTAAAACATCTTCTAAAATTGAATTCATAGATCTCAATGAAGCGTGTATATTGGTTATCTAATTATCAAGAACTGCATCAGATAAAGACGAACTTATTTCGGATATTTTGCCTTACTAAAAATGGTCCATTTCATCTATAATTTTTACAAAACCTGTATCTTTTTTTAAAAGTTAAATAAATAAATCATCGAGAAAAAAAAGAATTAATAATAATTATATTATTTAGTAATTGTACATATTTTTTACATTCCTTAATTTTGATGATAGTTTATATTGTCTATTTAGTTGTCTTTTGAAAACTTTAGCATAAATAAGAAAACAAATCTTTCAACGTATGCGTATATGCATAGATAACTGTATTTTGAAATATAGTAAACTTCTTAAGTGAAAAAGCAGCCAATAATAGTTGAAAATTTTTTACACACACGTCTGGATTGATTATGGATACTAAGTGGGTCTGCTTTTTTTGGCACACCATTTGACAATAGTATTCATATGATGATCTGTTATATTAAGTAATTCTCATGGTGAAGATGTTCACGTTTGGAATAAAATACTTCCATTGTGGGAGATCTTACTTTTTCAGTATTTAATCTTATACTTTTGACTTTGCTGAGAAAGAGGAACATCCTCAAGCACATGTATCTGGTAGATCACAATTTTTATACCACTACTGTTATTCGCTAAAGCATTTTAGAAAATGAAATAAAAATGATAATTTCTATCAGCACTGGGATTTTGCTGTACTTCTATATATATTTAAGTTGATGTACTTTTAAATTACTTAGATGTTTTATATTTCAAAAGCATTGTTTTACATGCTTTTAATGCAATAAGCAAGAGAATCAATTTAAATTTCATGTTTTGGTGGAGATGTTTCTTGAATTAAATTATTAGTAAATCTTAAGCTTATACAGAATTGGCCAATATATATTTATATCATGATTTCATTTATTAATTATTATATTCTATATTATAGCATAATACACCTGTGTTTTATGTTTTACTTTTACATACACACCTACTTTGCATGAATGATTAATACATAATAAAATAACAGTTAAAATTTTATAGTATGTTTTTACTTTCAAAGTTATAAATTTATGAGTGGAAATTTCATTAAGAATAAGAAACTACATTATTTTGACATTGTTTTCTACCTAAGTCTTGAAAATACTATCCAATGTATATTAAAGTGAAATAAAATGGTGGAAAGGAAAAAGTAGAGAAATAGAATGAGATCTGAAGAAGGCTGTGAGGAATAATCGAAACTGTAATAATAATAAATATTTTTTGCTTAAAAGGTGTAAGAAGATTGTAATTATTTTAAAAATATATATTAATGTATATTAATTTAACAAATAAAATCTAATTCTACTATTTAGGCACAAATATAAATACATAAAAATTATTTTAATTTTACAACTACATGATTATTAAAAGTAAATATTCTCTAAGGAAAACTTTTCAGATTGCTAAAACTTAAATTTCTATATTTTTTAAGTTTTACTGTATAATATAAAAGTTTTTACAATTTCTAAAGATTTATGGCAAAATTCTACATTTAACATGCTTTAAAAAAAGGAGTATATCATGTGTTGTTTAGATTTTCAGTTATAATTTGTCTTAATCATATAAGGTAATGCAATTATCATATTGACATATCTTTAAATAATGAACCATGATATTCTTCACACTCCAAAGTAGTTAGTTGGAACCAGAAAAATATAAATGTAATAACAAAATCTTGTTTAACAAAATAATAAAAGATATAAATTTTAAGCATGAATATTAGCAAAGTCTACATTTTATGCATGAACATATAGATTAATAAGAATATCAGAATTTTTATGTTTTTATACAATTTTTTTTATCATCATTGTTTTGCATATTTTTATACTTCATTTTACTTGTGTAATTTTTATGCAATGAGCATGAAGGATAAACATTCCTATATTGATGCTCAACCTTGTCTTTTCTGGTACTCAAATGTCACGTGACATCTTGTTGACTAATCATTGAATTAATTGTATTTTTTTTTTATTAAAAAAGAACAAATTTATTCATGAGAACTGTTGAAGTTACATTGAATTGATACACACATTAGAAACATGAACTGGAATAAAAAGTCCCTGAGTTTATTACTCATCATCCAGGAGATTGTGTTGTGATCAGGTTTCTCCATGCAGTCTTTCCAGAACCAGAAGTCGGTCTCCACTCCTGAGCTTTTTCATGATCCAAAGATAAACTGTCCAAGGGCTGAGATTGGTCAGTTTGAACACTATCATGCTTGTGAGACAAATTGAGAAAAAGATTAAAGTTGCCATTCTAATGACTGCAAATATGTCACTTTTGAATGCTATTGAAAGCAATAGCATGTTTGTACTGTTAGGAGGAACATTGGTAACTATCCTAGCCCTTAGCTGACCAAGAAAGGGGTTGTGCTTTAATCATTATTCTGTGATAATAATATTTGTATTTATATAGATAAATGAGAAAATATGTATTAGTTTTATCAAACACCAGTACTTTTGCATACATATAACAAAAGTTATTTATTTTGTGATTTAAGCAAACTTGCTTGAAATATTCATTTTTTTCATGTAAAACACTAAACAGTCACTCTTCAGTATGATATAATGATCAAATAATAAACGTATTAAGCACTGTGATTGGAGTTTATGTCTACCCGAGTTTCTCCACATATTTCTATTCATAATTAGCTATTTAATTATTTCATGATTTATAAACGTCATAGAAATATTTTTATCACATAAATAAATAATTATTATGAGAGAAATATATTCTTTTAGAAACTTGATGAAAATTGCTTAGTTTGAGGATTCGAGTTGGGTGTGACAAGAATCTTGGCCTCAAGGTAACCTTTGAGCATTCCATCATCAGATTTTCATTTGGATGGACGGTTGAAGAGTAGGAGTGTGGAGTAGATTGAAGCCTGTCCATTAAAGTATCAGGATTGGCTATCTTATTATATATCTGAGCACTTATAGCATATATGTGTAGAGATGGTAATCTGGACCAACTGATGAATACGTTTATTGGTGATTATTTATCTTTTTGACATATATGTGTTCAAGTGTATCAGTGTTATGAGATAGAGTGGAGACAGGTGGGTCATGTGAAAGTCTATGCTCATATACTATATATAATATACATCTTTGTAAAAAGAATTGAAACTTTATAATCTTTTTGATTAATTGTGTCCAACTTGTATTTATTGTTTTTATTAGAGTGCAAATGATACTAATCTTCATGTTAAATTAAAATGAATCTTTTTAATGTGCTTATCTTATTTGTAATCTATTATAGTGTAGTGGTTAGAACATTTGCATGCCATGTCTATGGTCTAAGAATGGATCTCTAGCTATTCTTTACTAAGAATAAAATAGGAAATAAAAAAGTATTTCTAATCAAAATTTGAGTAAGCTCGTAAATAATATTTTTTCCCTTTTATTGCCTTTGCTTTGCAGTGGATTATTTAAGATTGTTTTACTTTTACGTATAATATTTTCATCTACTTTTATTGACAATTTCAAACATATGATTAGATGAGGTCTGACACTAAATACATCTTTGGTCTATGGTCATGGCGTTTTGTTTGATTATTTCACTGAAGACATAATATTTTTATACAAATTTTAAATAGTAATGAATCATGTATACTTATATTGCTCATTCTCTTCTGAAAATGTAGTGTAAGATTGTGTGTTATTTACGATTCATTCCTTAAGTCACATTGCTTCATTTTGAAGTGAAATGATGAAAAGTTAATACCTTTGTTCATGAAATCAATATCAATATAGACAGTCTACGTACAATCAGAAGTAGTTTGTTGTTTGTGCTTCTTTGCCTATAGATGAAACAGCATAAGTATAAAACATAACACAATAGTCTCAGTAATCTGGCTAGTTCAAGAATCATTTGGTAATCTGTCCTATTATAATCATATCCATAATAGAGCAATAGAAAAGACGTAGTTACATTACTGGAATAACATATATTAGGTAAACATTGGCAATCAGTCAGCCCCTCTTAACCTCTATAGTGTGATGAACTTCAGGTAGGCAAGAAATCTAGTACATATATATGGCTAGAAACCACAAGAAACTGCCCCTTACTTGCATGTGAATTCAAACTTGAACAAAGTAAACTGAGCAGCAACTGGCTTGCATCCTCTCTGTGTCTGCATTATTTGTATAACTTAATAATGTAGCTTGTAATTAGTTATCTATATCCACTACTTATAGTTTACAAAACAATCTGGAAATAGAGTAATTATGCATTTTCCCATCTTGATAAGTAAAAAAAAACATAATTTAATTACATTATTGTCTTTTTCAATTCACATTAATTAAAATCAATTAGCTAAAAATTTTCTTACTTCTTTAACTAAAGTGTATAGAATTATAAAAAAAAGAAAATCTATTTCCAAAAATATTTTATATTGATCTAAGCTAACTTGCTTTAAATAAAAAAAGAGACTTACTTAATCTAGGTAAAAATACTTAATAAAAATGTATAGTTTATTACAAAATGAAACAAGCTTGTTTTAAATTATTTTTTATGAAAATCATAATTAAATAAAACATTAAATAGATCTTTTTTATGTTTGATTTTAAATATCAAAATTATTATTTTTTATTTTAAATAAATATCTACAATAAATTTTGTTTATGCTCATTTCTATTTTTCCTTTCGAACTTTATATTGTGTGATGCGAGATATTTCCAACTCAATAATAATGATGTTAATAAACACCTTCAGAACAAATCAGTTGTTAAGATTTCACTAAGAACTTTCATAGGTAGTTATTAAAAAACTAAGCATACTATTACACTTTTTTACAAAATATTCAAAGACACAGTTTCATAATTTGAATTTTAAAAGTTGCCATTGTGAAAAGCACCTGAATCATTAAAATCAATGGCTTTTGCATACAAATGATACTTAAACCAAATAAGACCATTTATGATTTCTCTTGGAGGCAGAAAGTAGTTTGCTGTTAACTGAAAGATGATCCTTTAATTCCTATTGCAGGACTTAAGGGAACCAAGCAGGGAAAATTCCTAATGTCCACTCCATACGTTCTTGCTATTGCAGCTGTTATTTATATAGTATACAAACATAAATTGGCTGCTCAATAACATGCTTTAGCCAGCATAGAAAGTTTATTGGCTTTTTACCTCTGAGTTTAATATAAAAAATACCATGGTTTTTCTTCTCAGTTGCTTGATAAGATAGAATAAATGTGTGTGAATGAAAAAAAAAATTCTAATAGATATTTACAATCATTACAGACAAAAATAAATTATGGCACTTCTTCCCAGGAGTCTGTAAAGTCATAAGGCAAGGAAGCAGTTGGTAGTTAAGGGCAGAGGGTAATAAACACCACCTGCTTGCAGAATCAGGCTGCCTTTTGATGACAACTTTTTATTTAGGTACTTACAATTGCAGATCACTTTCAAGTATAGGAAAATTGCAAGAATTAAAAGAAACTGTCTTATATTAAATGGGATATTGTTGGACTTTGTGATATTAGAAGAAAAGGTAAAGAAGTAATTGATTTAAAAAGGACATGTACTCTACTACCAAGACACAAATATTGGTTGTACAAATAGATAGAATTCATTATAAATAAAAAGTATAACAATATTGTGGAGATTGGTGGTATATTGGACAGAATGGTAAGATTAGTTTTTCAACTTAGTAGATACCAAATGCAGATAATTCAGGTTTATGACCCAGCAAGTTTTCATAATGATTAAGTAGTAAAGGAATTTTTATATGGATATACAAAAGAGTTTTGATCAGACCAAACAACCATTTTAAATTTGTTATGGAAGAAATTAATGTTAGAATTGATAAACAATTTAAAGATGAAAATGCTGTAGATAAATTTGGTTATCATAATGAAAATGAAGGATGACACAGTCTTGTGGAATTTACAGAAAAATTTAAATTATAATTTTTTTTGAGAAAAAATGTTAAAAAGAAATGGACATGGAAGCATTCAAATGAAGGTACGTTAGAATTGGATTATACATTGACTAACAGAAAGTATATATTTCAAGACTGCAATGTTCTTAATAAATTCAGCAGAGAAAGTGATAATCAATTAGTGAGATATAGGATACATGTTAAGGCAGAACTGGAGAAACAAAAAATATTATGATAAAGGATATTCGCAGTTGATATTTTTAATCTTCACCAACACTCTAATGAATTTAAATTAGAATTTATAAATCATTTTCAAATATTAGCAGATTTTGAACATGATTCAGATTTGAATGAAATTAATAGGAAAATAACTGATATACTTTTAAAAACTGCAACAAAGATAGGTGGTAGAAAAAAGCAGCAATTGACCAATAAAATTTTTACTGAGATTAGAGAATTTATAAAGAAAAACAGAAATATAAAAATGATGCATTAAGTAAGATTGAATATTTTGAATTTTGTAAAATGATACAAAAAGAATTGATAATGATATAAGAAAGTATAATTGTGAACTAGCAAGGAAAGCTGTAGAAGAGAAGTCTCAAGAGTGTAAACATTTTGGTATTGGTAGAAAACATATCTGCAATAAAAAATAGAACTAAAACTAAAAAGAGAGATGACATCATGAAGTGGATAGAAGAGTTTTATCAAGAATTATATAATAATAATGAACAAGTATCTCCAACAACTATTATATCTTCTAAATTAACCAGGATTTTAAATGAAAGAAGGGAGACATGCAATTAAATTTTTTAAAAAAGGAAAAGCTCCATGTAGTAATGGAATTATACTTGATATCTTAAAAAAAGCAGGTGAAGAAATATAATTTTTTTTGGCAAAGTTATATACAATATGTCTAAATGATAAAGATGTACCAGATTATTGGAAGAATGCAGTATTAATATTTTAAAAAGGTGATAAAGAAGCTAATAAAAATTACAGACCTATCAGTCTTTTATCAGGTTCATACAAAAATTTTTATCAACATAATTACAACTCATCTACAGAAAACATGGATTTCACCAACCAAAAAAATCAAGCTGAATTTAAAAGTGTTTGGATCATATATAAGTATTCAGAGAAGTTATAGAAAGGATTAATGAATATTAGTTGCTATTATGCTTTGGATTTGTATATTATGAAAAGGCATTTGATTTTATAAGCATTTCTTCAGTGATTAAAGCATTGGATCATCAAGTTATAAACCCAGGATATTGTCATATTCTGAAGAATATTTATAAAAATGAAGCATCAACAATTAGATTTCATTAATGATACTAGGAAAGTTAACATTGAGAAGGGTGTAAGACAGAATCACTTCAGATCTCCAAAACTTTTTACAGCAGTGCTGCAAGAAGTATTTTGTGGATTAAAATGGGAAGCTAAACGAGTGAAAGTAAATGGAGATTATTTAAGCCATTTACATTTTTCAGATAATGTAGTTGTTTTTGATAATAATGCTTAAGAACTTCAGGAAATGTTGCAAGATTTATCAAATGAAAGTAAGAAAATAGGATTAAAGGTAAATGTTAAAAAGACCAAAGTAATGCTCAATGGATTTTCTCAAAAGATGAAAATAAAATTTGATTATGATAAGTTAGAAAAAGTTAACAACTACAAATACCTTGGTCAGATTATTACAACAGATGGAATCATAATGAATGAAATTAGGTAGCAATAAAATTTAATATTAAAAGGAAATATGCCTATGTGTTTGAAAAGAAAGGTTTTTAGTAAATATGTTTGATGAGTTTTTACTTACAGATCATAGACTTGGATATTTAATAGAAGAGCAATATGGGACTTCAGACCACTCAAAGAAGTACAGAAAGATGCACTTTACGAGTAACTAGAAGAAATTTAAAATGCAATACATATGTAAGAGGGCAAACAGATGTTACTACATCATTGAAAGAATTAAAAGACTGAAATGGATCTGAGCTGAACATATTGATAGAAGAGATGATAATAGATGGACAATTGAAATATTAAACTGGATTCCAAAAGATTGTAAAAGATCCAGAAAAAGACCACATGAGAGATAGATGGATGAAATAAAAAATGTATAGGGGTGACGTGAAGAAGAGAGGCTAGAGATCAGAGAATATGGATGGAACTTGGAGAGACCTTTATTCTGCAGTTGATTGATACTGGTTGATGATAATAAGGATGATGATGATCTTTTTTTTTAAGCATTAACAATCAGTAAATATAACTGTGAACTGTTCTATGGAGAAATGTTATATCTTTAACAATTTAACTACTTTGACATCTATAAAATAGACCATATTATAATATGCCAATTAATCTTTTTGATCTTAAATAGTTAAGCCCACTTACATTTCATAACACTTAATTGTAATAATATATCTAATTTAGGCAGAGAAAATTCACAGGCACATCCTGAAAGCACCTCCAGATTTTAACAATTTGACATTAAATTTATGACATCAATAGTGAAATCACGAGTTTCAGTTATGGCGAATATCAAGAATATCAAATGTAAATTCTAGATTCATATTTGAGAAGTGTTGCTGATATAGATATACTATTAAGGCTATTAACAAGGCAGGATATGAAAGCTTCAAAATCATTATTACTTTAATTAAAACCGACAAAACTCTCTATACGTACTGCCATTCAGTGCAAGCCAGATTAATGAATGGTTGTCAGAAGGCTTGTGCATAAAATCCCCATCTAGTGCCTACTCATTCAATATACTTTAAGTATGTTAAAGTTCTGAGGGCAGCACACTTGACATATCAATTAAACTGCAGTAATTTGATATATATATATATATATATATATATATATATATATATGTGTGTGTGTGTGTGTGTGTGTGTGTGTGTATGTATACTGAACATTGATAAAGATATATGAAAAAAAATTCTGGCTTGTGGCCTTCATGAGTGAGGAGTCTAGGGATATTGGATGAGTAGGCACTAACCTGGGGATATTGAATTAGTAGGCACTAGCTGGGGATTTTATGCACAAGCCTTCTGGCATGCATTGATTACTTTGGCTTGCATTGAGTGGCAATACATATAGAGAGTTTTGCCGGTTTTAATTACAATTAAGAGCAAGCATAAGAAATAGTGATCGTGTGATATCATTATTACATCCAAGTATTAATGGCTGCTGACAATCATATTCAGCTCATCAAAAAATATTAATTGTAATCAAATACATTTAGTTATATATTTGTATCAATAAATTTATCAGTAAGTCCATTCATTTACTTTTATTTGAAATATCAATAAAAACAAATTTTCTGGTGATATTTGGAAAATTTTATAATTTTTACCTGATTTTCTCTTAATTTTTCTTTTTTGTTTCCATTGAAAATTATATGATATTTCAATAACAACATCATTTGTTTCAACTTATTACAATATTAGAAACAAGAGTTCTTTTTTCACTTCCGCATCACCTATTTTAATTTGCTTAATCAGTATTTTTTGGATGATAATGCAGCTTAATTCTTATTCTAAGACTGATTTCTGGCTTTTACTTTTATCTCTGAATGTCAAATGCATGGCTTCACCAAGTTTCCTACATGGACGATGTGGTGGTGTTTCTCTCATCTCATGATGAGTTTGCAAAGCTAGAGGAAATTTTGGATCACTTTGCTAGCTAATTTGATCTAAGAGATGTGGTCAATCAAATCGGGAAAACAAATCCCAGGAAGATTCAGATTAATTCCACAAAAGTTTCTCAGGTTCACACTGGCTTCCTCCATTTCATCAAGAGGAAGGAGCTTGAAGAGTCCCTGCTCAAGAAAGTTGTAAACTCAATTACCTCACTATCAAAGGCCTGGCTGTCATTGTTGGGGAAGGTTGCCCTTGTCAATGCCATAGTATTGCCAAAAATAACATATTTCCTGGATGGGTTTTCCCCAACAAGGGCATTCATTCACAATGTGGAAACTCAATGCAGAAATCTATGTTGGGGCAGAAAAGCACCAGTCATTAGTCTCTGCCTTCTCCAAAAACCGAAGGCTCAAAATGGGCTTGAATTACATTCAATCTCCACTTTCCTATTTCAAAGGACATATAATATATTAGTGAAATTATTTTGCCAAAATCCATGTATGGAAAGCTCCTTGCGATTGGTGAAGGTTGAACCAATGGATCATTTTTCTCCCAAACACACAAGCATTTGGTTGCAACAACATGTCAATGATTGTAGAAAAAACTAAGACATCTGCGGCAATGTTTGGCTTCAGGCTTAATGGAAAGCATTTAGTATGACACAAAACAATGAATCCACAGTGGGGAGTGTTCTCTCAGTTGGCATTCCAAAGTTTGCTAGGTTGATAAAAAGGATGACTTGAACCTACTAGTGGATTTCCTGATAAAAGTCAACCTCAGAGTCCTTCCAATAAGTACCTTTCTGTGTTACAAGCGGAAATACAGAATTGATCCAATCTGCCTGATGTGTAATAAAAATTAAGAGACAATGAGCCATATGTTAAATCAATGTGAAATTTGGAATAATCGATGTTATTGTGTATTTAAAAAAATCAGGGAAGCAGACATTATATGTACAAATATCTCAATGGCAATAAAGAATGGCACTGGCCACCTTTATAAATTTCACTATATGGATAGTGTGAAATAAGATTGTCTTTGACAATGGATTGAACAATAGGCCAGAAGAACTTTTTCTTGAGTTACTTGATGAGGCCAAAGACCATGATTGGAAAATATGCCCACACTGGTTAGCCAGTCAGACAGGGATCAACTGAAAATCTAAAGATCAAAGATCCATAAGTGTTTATTGGACTGTTATGGCAAGATTAATTAACTGGATATAAGGACTCCTACGCAGAGTCTAAAAGTCGTTACATTAATGTAATATGTGGTAAGTACAAACTGTGACATCAAATCAGAATTTTGTAGATTCTCTAGTAAATTGTCACTGGCTATGTGTCAGGCAGATGGTCTCTCTTTTTTACCATTGTTTTTCTTATTTATTGTTTTCATTGTAGAGCTGCTGCCCATTTATAAGCATGTAACCTATAATAAGAAAGATGTAAAATGATATCCATATGTATGTTCTTAAGGTATGAATAAAGTTATTTGCAACTAAAGATGAAGTAAAAAAAAAACCAGTGGGGGGGGGGGGTTAAATCGCATTAACTTGTAGTAAACACTGATTCATCAAACTTACAATAAAGGGTGCTAAAGCAAAAAAAAACAATCGTTTGTAATTCAATAATATATTGTATATTGATATTATCATTCCCAGCGAAGAAAAGAATGAGCTTGAAGTTAGAATAAAATTGAGGTTATTAAAATATATTGTTACTCATCTAGTATCAGATTTATACAATTATATAAACAAGTTGGCTTGTATTTAAATCTTAAGGATTTTCGAAACTTTGGATTATTAACTTGAAGTAATAAGAAATTAGTGGTGGGTTTCATATACATAATTATATTAGTTTCAGTTTGAATCCCAAGTTCTCATCATAAAGATATAAGCCATATAACCTACCATAGATAATTATTGACTATTCAAACTTATAATAGATGAATCTACAATAATAAAAAAACTAATTTTTTTATAATGTAAGTTTAAATTATTTACTTTTTTAAAATTTGTATAATATCATATGATATTCATTTGCATATATATAATTAATTACAAAATACTAACTAACATTTCACCTAAATATAAAAAAAGATATTTTTTTTTTTTTTAGAAAACTAAGAGGAACCAAAAATATTTAATCGTAAAATTTTTGGACATCTGATAATTAATGACTTCAGTCTTAAATGTTAAAAGACAAACTTGTGGGAAAAGTCAGATAGCTTGTTAAAAGTTGATCAAAGCCACATTTATTTTGTAAATGTTTTAATAAATGTTATGTTTAGTATTGAGATTAATCTAAATATTTTCCTGAAAGTTTGTGATGATGGTGTTTTAGTTGCATTTATTGTTTGGAGTATTTCCATCATCTAATATGAGTATAGAATATCTTTAGAAAAAGTTAACTTTACTTAAATATTCCAAATACATTCAACTGTTAGTAATAGCACATCAAACACATTAGTATATGCACAAAGTTTCGAGAAGTATTATTCTCCCCTCTCCTTCAGTTATTGCTGGCATAGGAATCAAACCTGGACCCTTAGATTCTTGATTATTGAATTTTAAGGTTACACTCTACTGACTTTTGCCTTTGGTAGGATGCCCCAGTTGGTTAGAGTATTACCTTAAAATTCAATAATCAAGAATTTAAGAATCCAGATTCGAACCCCATGCTAATATTGTCACTGATCAGGCCAGCAACACCTGAAGAAGAGGGGAGAATAATATCTCTCAAAACATTGTGCATATACTAACCCATTTGATGTGCTATTACTAACAGTTGAATGTATTTGGAATATTTAAATATAGTTATTTTTTCCTAAAGACATTCAATACTCATATTAGATGATTGAAATAGTCCAAACAATAAATACAAATAATCTAAATATATTAAAATATTTTTTAAGTGGAAAACTTTTTATTATTTAAACAACAAAACTGAGATAAAGTGCCTATTTTAATTAGTCCAAAAATAAATTTCATCGTCTACTCGGGAAATTCCTAAAAAAATATATCACATAAAATCTAAATATATTTGCTATTTATTTGTTCAGTCAAAGATTTTCCAACTATTTAAAATTTTATCACAGATTAACTCAAGTCATGCAAGCATCATAAACTTTAATTCTGCTTTGAGAAATTTTTCTATCAACCTCAAAGAGATACTATAATATATAAAATTTGCATTTCTTACAACACATATTTCAATACTTTTTAGCAAACACATTCTTATCCATCTTAAAAAATCTTGTTATTTTTTCCTTCCTCCAAAGTGAAGATTTTTATTGGAAATTATATATGTTGCCTTAACATAGTATGTATCAGTTGAACATTATGCTAGTTTTTCGGATTAGATCTAAATTTATGTCGATAAAATAAGATTCTTCATTGTATAGATAACAATTTCACATATTTTAAATTTTAGTGTAATCATAAGACATGAATGTCTAAATAATGTTTGTGATGTTATAAATATTTAAAGTGCTTTTATTAAACATTTCCCACTTAACATGCTAATGGCATAATGAAATATCTCTTAAATTAGACACCAATTTCATTGGTGGTCGAGAAGTCAGCGACAGCAGCTTTACAAGCAGTTTTCCCGGGATAACGGGTTCGCTTCCCGGCTGATGCTATGACACATGAGAAAAAAAAATTAATTAATTCTACAAATGAATTCTATTATGATCAGTTATTTGATACACTCTAAAAAGTTTTAAAATTAATATTGGATTATTTCCTTCTATACAAATGATAATATTATTTGATCTTTAAACAATTAAGTTATTTTTTATCTGCAGTTATGTCAATGTGACAGTTTCAAACAATTTTAGAACCAATGTCATTTAAATTTGAAATATTTCTTAGAATTAGTTTATATATAAATGTTTTGAATGTTTAACCGAAAAAAGGGAATATTATTTTTATTATTGTTATAATTTTCAAACTTTATTGAGGAATTATACAATGGTTACACTGGTTTCACATATTGTTACTATGGATTATACAGATTATTACAATGATTTATATGCATGTATTATAGAGTTCTGTGGTGTTGTGTTCCGGCGTAATCTTAGAGTACTTCTTCACTGGGTAGATCAACTAGGGCCCATGTGTTTTCTGCAATGTTAAGGTAGGCTGTGGAAAAGTCTGTTTTGCGAGTTTTATTCAGCATATGATAGAAGGCTGTCTCAATGTTTGGGTAGTCAGACTTGCTTATGACCAGCTTACATCGAAGAGACCAGATTGTAAAGTTCACAAATGTTGCCAGTCTAAGATGTGCATAAGTTCCTTGTTCTATCACATTGGTCAGAGACAAAGAATTGTGGGTTTGGTTCTTGAATCGGTTCCGTATTGCTGATTGGAGCTTTTGTAGACTTGGGCAGTTCGTTAGCGTGTGGTTGGTGGTTTCATCTTCTCTCTGGCAGAGTGCGCATGTGCTTGCTAGATTTTTGAAGCCTCTCTTATAGTAGAGAAAGGCATTTGTGAGAAGGGCTTCCAGATTTACTTTAATGAGGAAGTCAACATACTTTGGGGGAAGGTGCCAGTGTTTCGTTAGCTTGATAAGTCTTTGGTTGGTAATATGGAGGTAGGCAGAGATAGTGGAACTCTTGCGGTGTGTAATATTGAAGATCTCCCAATATGTGAGTTTTCTTGTGAATAGGCTTGCATTGGCTGAAAGATGGTTCAGGATTAGAGTCACTGATTGTCGAAGCCAGTTGTTTTGTTTAGAGGGTGGTGGCCTATCTGTGGGCTCGACAGGTAGTGGGCATTCAATGGCATCATTGTCCTTAAAAAGTTTGTGAAGCACATTGTGTGTTCTTTGTAGGTTGACTGTTTCAATGGAGTGTAGTGAGAGACCATTCTCTCTCCTGGGGTTATGCATTGTCTTGATACTGATGGCTGCGACTTTTCCTCCCCAGCAAAGTTTGGTGCATGCCGAGTTTATTTTGTTTATGAATCCTTTGGTGGGGTTGAATCCAGTAAGGTAGTAGGTTATTTTGGGAAGCAGGATGGCATTTAGTAATGCGACCTTTCCAAAGAGGGACAAGTAAATTTTTGATATTGATGCTATTGTGGTTTGTGTTTTTCCCAGCAGTGAGTTTTGGATTTCCTGTTATAATTTAATGATTATGCTCTTGACATTGACAGTCAAAGTGCTCTGATATCAACATTGAAAGCATGCTTAGAAAATTATAACAATAATAAAAATGGTATTACTTTTTCTTGGTTAAACATTCAATACATTTCATCATCATCATCATCATCAATCATTATCAATCTACTGCAAAATGGATGTCTCTCCAAGTTCAGTCCATCTTTTCCTATCTTTAGCTTCTTTTCTCCACATCACCCCTGCACACTTTCTTATTTCATCCATCCATCTTACATGTGATCTCTTTCTGGGTCTTTTACAATCTCTTGGAATCCAGTTTAAAATTTCAATTGTCTATCTATTATCATCTCTTCTAGCAATATGACCAGCCCAACTCCACTTCAGTCAAAACACTTACATATATATAAATTACAATGAGTGCAAGAAAAAAGAAATATTTTTTTTTTGCATTAGAATTGATTTAACAATCCAGAATTTCCAACTCCCAAATTTACAGTGAGTAAAGCTAAATTTTATATCCAAAAGCTCAATCCAGTACCTCTATGAAAATAAATGTATAAACTCCACGTTATTATTTTACTTGATGAAAGTTTATATCATCCCACAAAAAGTTACTAATGATTATTATAAAATGCATGCTAAATTTTAACAAATGAATTTTGTTTGTTAAAAAAATAATTATCTACATGCCATAACTGTTATTAAAACAAACAAAATTCTCCATACAATAGTGCCACTCAGGGCAATCCAGAGTAATCAATGGATGCCAGAAGGCTTGCGCATAAAATCCCTATCTACTGCCTACTCATCCAACATCCTTAGACTAGTTTCTGGCTTGTGGCCTTCATCAGTGAGGAACCTTGGCTCTGAGAGCACTGCACCTAGATTTTAGGATCTAATGCAACCCTAGAGCAGCCACCTTTTATCTCTATTTAACTACAAAACTATGAAAATAAAATTTGAAAACAATAATATTTTCAATCTATGCTCATTAGCTTATATAGTCATATAGGTCTGAACTCAGTTCAGTACCCATACATTTTGGTGTCTTTGGTTCTTTAACAAACATATCCACCACTATCCTACTAGATAGAATGATGATCATGTGATGTTTACTGGTTTCATACCATAACTGATGAATCTCTAGCAGAGCCTTGGATCTGAGAGCACTGCACCTAGATCTTAGAACCTAATGCAACTCTCCAGCAGCCACCTTTTATCTCTACTTAACTACAAAAATATGAGAA
>JAQFVV010000486.1:74846-177346 GCA_028023455.1 Epiperipatus broadwayi | reverse complement strand
AATACATATATATATTCCTGGCAATTTAGATTCTATTCCAAGAGGGAAGTATTTTTGAAATTGTAACCCAGTCACTTCAATTGATCAATTATAACTTTTATCATTAAGTTTTTAGAAAGGTTATTTTCAATTATAAAAGCTTCTATACCTGCAAACATTTCTAAAGATCCATTTTCCACTCTATTTTTCCATATATTCACATTTTTAACAAAACTTTCAATTTTATATTTTAATGTAAATATGTTACAATTATTTAAATCTTCAATTTTTCAAAAATATCTGACAAATAATAGTTTTAAAAAGCCATAATTCCTTATAAAATAAATCAACAAAATTGGATTTTTGCTCAGTTAAAAATACAACTTCATCTTTTAATGGTAATAATAATAATTAACTGAGGGAAAAACCATGAGATTCTGAATTTTGAGGAGGAAGTCAGAGACATTTTGACATTTAATGTAATATGTCTATATATATTTGGTATTGGAGGTTTGAATAAATTTTTGGGCACCACGATATGAATTGATTATACTAATTGATTTTGTCAATTGCTTGGCATACTGTTCAGTAAAAAACTACTGAAGTTTGCATATTTTTGCATGATTTTAATACTTATTAATATTGTCATCTTTCCTCAAATATGTTTTGTACATAAGAAATTGATTTTTTAAATAATAAAAAAAGGGCTTTTTATTATTAGACTGTAAGAGATGTTCTAGCATAAATTGAAAGGTAAGCTTTAAATAAAGAATTGAAAGTGGTTTCTATGGAGGTAAGAATATTGTATTGAATTGTGGTATTCATAGTATTTATTACAAGATGGATGAGGAAACCTAGAAAATTATACAGAAAAGGAGGCTCTATTTTATTTACTGTCAAGATATTCCAGATAATGATTTGGATTTGTTAACTCTAAAAATATTCTTTAATGTAATCTATAAATATGTTTACAAGTTGAGAAATATATCTTTTCATGGTTAGAAAGATGACAATATCATCCATGTAGTTGATATGTTTACTGCATTATATTAATTTAAATACCTGTAAGTTTTCTTTCAATATCCATTAGTAGAGGGTTAATGTAAGTTATAAAAAAAGTGCACCAAGTTGTAAGCCTTGAGGTATTGAATTCAAAGAATTAAAACTAGGAGATGGTTCACCATTTAAAGTAATTAAAATCTATTTATTAGTATATTTGCAATAATTTATAGAAGAAGGATTGAGATGCTTGAAGAGCTATAATAGTTTACTTATTCATACTGAGTTAAAGGCTGCAGAGATATCTAACTGAATTATAGCAGGTCCATCCTATAACAATTTTGAACAGTAGAACTGCTTCAGAAGTTGAGAATCCTTTCTTGGCAAATTAAAATGTTGATATTGAGGCAAGACATATATATTGACGCTTATATTTTACAAGTGACTCTATTGTTTTGATTAAGATTGGTATCATAGAAATGGTTTATGAATTGTTTTAGGAGAGAGGAAATAGTATTTTGTTTAAGGAAAAAGACTATGGAAGCAGGGTATAATTGATCAATAATATTTGTCTGGAAAGTTAGTTTATAAAATTATATATTATAAAAACGGTGATTGACATGGGGCAATATAAATTTGGGTATCATATATTCTCCAGAATGGGTGATATTAGGTGTTGAATTTAATTTAAGAGCTATTTCATGTTTTAGGATTGAGTGTTTGGCATCACTATAACCAAATAAAAATGAGTGATCAAAGAAATTTTACTAGATTGTAATTTTATTTGAAATAAAAGAATATGTGGGGAAACATATTTCCTCCACTTATTGGATGGGTATCCTTAATGATAAAAGGTGTTTATTTTTTTGATTTTGTAGCCAAAGGCCAATTTAATATAACCCTTGGATCCGTTATGAGGCTGAGATAAAAAAAATCATTGATTTTTTTTCCTATGTCATAGCATCGGCCAGAAGGTGAACCCACAACCGTCTGCAACCAACTACTTGCTTGTAAGGCGGCTGTGATGATCTCTTGGCTAACAATGCTTGACGATTTTTTTTAATAGATAAATAGTCTCCTAATGTAAGTTGAGTTTTTTTATATTGTTCAAGTGTAAAAATAGAGTAAATAGAGGTTTTGTCACAAGCAGTAATTTATAATCTTTGATGGGGGTGTCTAATCCTTTTATTGAAGAGGTAGAAGATTTATTTATTTTTGTTAGAGGAAATGATGTTCACAAAAGAAATCCATGCCTCTGCTGGGCTTAATGATAATATATTTATTTTTTTAAAATAAAAATACATTTCAGTCATTACTGTTTCAGGTATTGAGGACTTTAGTAGCAATCAAATTGTATTATTAAGTTGTAAAGTTGGATGACATTGAAAATCAATATCTAGATTGAATTTAGGGCAAAATGATCAGAAAGATAACAGGTGTAAGAGATGGCTTAATAAAGAAGTTACATTCGGGAGAGTAGAATAAGTTAATTAGGGAAGAGTACTTTGCATAGGATATAGAGTTTTTAGGGAAAAAATCTTCGACACTTATTAAGTTATTGTTGATCAGGTGTAAATATTTGGAAGCAAATTCAATGTATGTTAAAGCAAGCATGGTCGTGTGTGGATTAGTAACTAAAATTATACTGATGATTAATTAGCGACAATATTAATTCTTAGTAAACAATTATAACATTGGTGGTAAAGGCATTATTGTATAAAGTGATGATATGCATATTTTCATTAAGGTATAAAATTTTAAAATATTGAAAAGGGACTTATGATGTATTACTATTCAACTTCTGCAGCAATCATAATGGAATGAAACAGTTTAAGAAAACCATATCTTTTCTGATATCTTTAAAGGCAGGATTGCTGTTAGAAGTATGCTCTGTTTTGGTGAATAACATTATGTGAGAAGAGAAATTTATCAATCCAATTGCTAATCACATAAAGACATTGTAGACAGTTAATATCTCTCACATTTCTTGCTGTGGTGTTTATTAACATATAAGGGGATGTATCTAAATTTGGTGGATTTTTTAGTAAAGGAAATTAGGGTATATAGATTAAAAGAGATAGGTAATTATAGTTAATAAGGATAAAATAAATTTATAGACCATTTTTCTAAGATTTACTCAGCAAAATGAAAATACAATGTTGTAACTTGTCAATTGTATGGTTAGGGTTTTCCCAGATTCTGTGGCATAGTTTGAATTTACTTGCCATTTTATTTTAATCATAATAAGGTTTGCTATTTAAAAAAAATCACCTTTTTTAAAAAAGTACTTCTTCCTTCAATTTGCAGCATTTCCATTTTGAAAAATACATTAATAGAGAAGACTTTCTTAATTATTTGTGCTATCGTGATTTACTTCCTTTCTATTGTGAGAGGGAAAAAATATTAATTGGGATGTAGTGTAAATAAGACTTCAATTTTTTGAAGGATTCTGAAGAATTGTTTATTATGTTCTCTCTTGTAACAATTAAGTCATTGGAAGACTTTTTTTTTTGATCTTGTTGAGCTTTTGTCAGTATCTTCTTCTATCAACAAGATTATTTACTCTTGGATTTATTTACCTGTATCATCATTGCCCTATCTAGTCCAGTAATACATGACTGTGATAGTTTTAGAGTCTTCAGGTGATTTTATTAATTTTGTTCTTTTTCTAAGTTTGTTGAACAAGTGGTTGGAGCATTTTCATTTATTCTAAAGTTGTTAAATTTGACTAATTTGGACTGATTTTCTGAATGTTTTTCCTTATGTTTATCTTCCTACATTTTGTCAAAAGTTAATCCATCTTCCACTTAAATATAAAGTGAATTCTATCCATTTCTATCTCTAAGAGAAATTGATTGTTTATAATCTTTGTAGAGATAATGTATAAAGTATTATTTTTCACTGATATTTCATCTTGATTTCTTTTATTGTCATCTAATGTAACACTATAGAATTTATGTGTTCAATGATTTTTTTAATCCACATTGGCTGCAAAAACATTTTGGGCATTTTTTAATAAATGAGTTGTCAATATTCCAAGAAAACACTGTAGTGAAACATCTTTAAATGGGATAATTAGCGGCAATGTTTCAACTGCAGATAATGTAGGTATGTCTGTGGGTTGGACATTCTTGTTGTGAGTTAAGTTAAATACTCAAGTGTTAATTGGCACTGGTATTGTAACTCTTTTTTCTGGAAGATATTAAAATTTTGGCATTTTCCCATATTTGTTAGGTAATTGTAGTAGATCTTGAGCTGTGAAGTCAAGATAGTTTTTGATTTGCTCAGCTAATGTACTTTATCTATTGATGTTAATGAGCAGATAACTTTATCATTTAATACATGAATGTTTTGTTCAAAAAATATGTTTTTGATTAGCATTTTGAAACTGTAATACGTTGTAATGTTTGTTAAGATAGTTCAATATTTTGAAAATTAAATACTCCAAGAAATATCTAAAATTCTTCTATAGGAAATTTCACGATTTTTATATTTGTATCAGTCTCACAAATAATAAAAGTTTTTTCACTATGAAATTTGTAAAAAGATTTTAGTATATTTAAAAGAACTGTTTCATTAAAATTTTGACAAATATCACAGTTGTTGTCTGAGATTAATTTTAAAATTTCATCATTATTTTTATTATATGCATTAATATCAGTAGCTAAGTCATTATCAATATTGAAAAAAATCAGCTTTTTTTTTTTATATTTAGATTTTTTTTTTTTCTTCTCTTATTGGTGATTTATTCTTAACTATATTAGCATAGTCAAGCATTGGTGGCCTAGCGGTTAGCATAGCTGCCTTCCAAGCAGCTGGTGTGGGTTTGCTTCTCAGGCAATGATTTGACATACATAAAAAAACTATATTGGCATGGCTAGTATTTCCCTTTGTTGATAAAAGTAAATGAATTTTAGCAGAACTCACTGAAATTCACTCTGTCTGTTATATCTCAAGGTATCCTCTACTAATAGATTAGTTTAGATTCCATCTTGATTGGATTGAGTATTCCTTGCTATTGAGCAATGGATATATAAATAGTTAGCTATATCCAATAGTAGAAACAATCCAATAGGTGATGATGCTCAATAAATTTGATTGTTATCATTACAGAAAGGGGTGGCTATAAATAGATGGACCATTTAGAATTAAGGTTAGGCTATACCAAATTACTGTCAGAGCTGAATAGCAATATGCACATTGTCCATTATATGGCTAAAACCATGAGGCAAAGTCATACTAGAATTGGGAGCTGCTAGAACCATGAAGTAGATATGAGGAAGCTATCACAGAACAGCCGGAAATGTCACCATATCTACAAATGAAGTAAACTATCATGATATAGCTGGAAGTTTTAGTTAAACTCAGGAGGGCATCTGAGGTTCTTATACCTCAATAGGTGGCATGACAACTAAATGTTGTTTCTTAGCCAATGTATCAGAGAAATAGTATAGCAAACAGTCATGCATATATTTGTAAATACATTGAATATATGCATTAGTAAAATATTTAATCATATTAACATAAGTGTGTTTATGACATCATACATAAATACAATAGGTTTGGCGCAGTCGCAACAGCATTTTATCCCATAAATAGCTAGATCATAAGTCAGACTGTTTTAGCTCTCATACCCTCAAGAGATTCATAAAGCTTTTTTTCCCCCTGACTGAGAAATATTTTAAAATGACGATCTTACTTCATGGGTTGTTTAGATTGTTGCCATTAATTACAAAAAAATGACAGCTAACCTTATTAGCACAACAATAAAAATTTAAAAAAATCAACGGCAAATAATTACTCATTATCTATATTAAAAAAGGGTACCCCCCTCCTTCTGGCAGAAAAAATTAAAATTGCTAAAAATGACTCATTAGAAGACTTCAATCTGGTCTATCCTAAAAATTGGCCAACTTATGTAAATTGGGTGCTTTCTATTAGCAGATTAATAAAATTATGAAACCTGACTTAAAATTAACCACATTTGTGATTATTTGTGAATCCGAAATGTCTGAGATCTTATAAACATAAGCAGCTCCATGCTTCTGTCTGTGCTCGAATTTGATAAAGATCTATCTCTATCACATCAGTATGAAAACTTTTTGCAAAACCTACAGATAGTTTTACTAGAATCAATAATAAAAGATGTGAATAAATCGATTAAAGCAGACATAAGGTGATTTAAAATAATGAATAGAAAATATGAGGAACTAGAAGAAATTAAAAATAAGTGTACAGGTGTAGCACTAAAATTAAAAGGCAAATATAATAAGAGAGTGTGTTTTTTAGAAATGAAACATGGCAAAAAAATTAGAATGCATTAAACAAGATAATTGGATCAACTTAACCAATGAACGGATACCAGAAACAGCTGGTAACATATTAAATAAAACATTACATGATCATCACTCTTTATGAATACACAAGTTGTTTACACAGAAACTAAACTCTCTATACAGTAGTGTCACTCAGTGCAAGCCAGAGTAATCATTGGATGCAAGAAGGTTTGTGGTGCATAAAATCCCTATCTAGCGCCTACTCATCCAATGTCCCCAGACCAGTTTCTAGCTTGTGGCTTTCATCTGTGAGAAGAAGTGGATCTAAGAGCACTGCACCTAGATCTTAGGATCTAATATAATCCTCCAGCCACCACCTTTTACCTTATTAGCTAACTATAAGGTTTTGAGTTCAAAATGAAACTGCAATAATGTTTTCTATTTAACCTCAGTAGATCTGAACTCAGTTCAGCATCTATACTGTCTGGGGTCTTTGATTCTTTATTAACTATAGTCACCATAATCCTATTGAGCACGATTTGTATTATAGTTAGCTAATAAAGTAAAAGGTGGTTACTGGAGAGTTGCATTAGATCCTAAGAACTAGGTACAGTCCTCCAGATCCAAGGCTCCTCACTGAAAAAAGCCACAGCTAGAAACTAGTTCTGGTGATATTGGATGAATGGGCACTAGATAGAGATTTTATGCACAAACCTTTTTGTATTTATTGATTATTCTGGCTTGCACTGAATGGTACTTCTGTATGGAGAATTTAGGGTTCTGTGTAAACAGCTTGTGTAAGCATAAAGAATGGTGATCATGTGATGTTTAGTGTTTTAACAACAATACTGTTCAATAGGATTATGGTGATTGTGGTATTAAAGAACCAAAGATACCAAAAACTATGAATGCTGAACTGAGTTCAGATCTATACGACTATACAAATTTAATGAATTTGAATTGAAAACATTATTGTGTTTTCATTTTGGAGTCAAAGCTTGATTGTTAGTTAATAAAAAAAAAGGTTGCTGCTGGAGAGTAGCATTAGATTTTTAGATCTAGGTGCAATTCTCTCAAATCCAAGGTTCCTCATTGATGAAAGCCATAATCTAGAAACTGGTCTGGGAAAATTGGATGAGTAGGCATTAGATAGAGATTTCATCCACGAACCTTCTTCCATCCATTGATTACTCTGGTTTGCACTGAGTGGCATTAATGTATGGAGAGTTTAGCCTCTGTGTAAATATATTAAATAATGGATCAAGATTTATGAGTGGGGAAGGAGAAAAGGCTATAATCGTAATAGTGACTGATATAGAAACCACATTCGAAAATGACCACTTAAAAAATCAGATTATTGAGAAGACAGCTCGAATAGCGAATTTTTTACAAAAGAAATGTAACATTTAATGGTATATGAAATGTTTGTGCTATAAAGCCGTATAATAAATGAGAGTTTACTTATTTTTGTAAATATGCATGGATTTTTTCACTTTATTAACATTTCCTTTATTGAATAAATTTACTCTAGACATTTGCCGGAGAGATCGTCTCAAAATTATAGATTAAATTAGAATAGAAATTTGTAAGCAAATAAAGCTAGTTGCATACAAATTAGATGTATATATATTTATCTCCCAGTAAATGAAGAAGAAAGAGGAAGGATCTAAAATAGTTAGACTACAGTATAGTTAGTGTTGATTTGAAATGGATAATTGATCAGCAATAATGAATGATCAATGGTAGATTAGTAGATTGACTACCTGTGATTAAGTCTAAAATGGAGTAGTTGTAAGCAAGAAGCAGTTACTTTTTTGTGTATTGAAAATGTCATTACCAGCAAAGAGTAATTAACTGAAGGTTAAACAAGCCGCAAGAGACAAGTTGGAAACAGAGATGGTTAATATATAATGTATAAATTGTGTGTACCGATATAAGCACTAATATTGTGAATTTTAATACTTTATTCTATACATGAAGTTATATATATGTTTATTTCTGTTTCAAGAGACATTTGGTTTGAAAGGTCAAATATAATAACTGAATTACTCCTAGTGTGAAAGAAGACTATTTTCACCTGAGGAAAATAAATAGAGTGTGAATATTAATGGACTGTTACCTTTTAATGCTATTTTTAATCACATTATTTGTTATTAAATAAATCGATTTATAATATATACATTTTGAAGTATATTATTAATTTATTTAGCTCTCTGACTGGCCTTTAGAGAGCCTCATGAAGCAGCAGTCGGTGCAGTAATGACAGGATTTGACAGAATTGCTATACAATTCAACACAGAATAACTTCTACTGGAATAATAAACTAAGGTGGGCATTAAGTTCTGCAATCAGTGAATTTGATATAACCAACATGGACTCATGGAAAAGTTATGTAGAACATGTGAAGTACCACATGTTTATAAATAAAGTGGAAAATGATGTCTTTAAGTGTCAACTTTTCTCAGCTGTTATACAGCTTGCAAATAGACTTACTGATTCCAAATGTCCAGAGGAACTTTCATATAATGAAGTTATAGAAATTTTAAATGGATATTTTTCTCCAAGAGTATCAAAATGGGTAGTGTGGTTCAGATTGAGGAATTGAAAACAACTAGCATACCAAAGCAACCTGGGTAAACACCATGATTTCTGTCCAGGAATAAATGGCACATTATTGGAACAACTCCCATATGGCATAAGGATGAAAATTTCTGACAAGTATTGCTCAGTGACCCTGACCTAAATTATAAAAGAGCTATGGGAAAGGTGTCATACCAGAAGCTTTACAAACTAACACTTTGGAGTATGTAGAGCCACAGCAGTTGTGGTAAGTTTTGTTAATAAAACAAAATGTATCAAAATTCATTACAGAGTCCTCTAGTGATAGAAAAGAGCAAAAGTGCTATTGTTGTGGTAAATCCAGACATTTTAAAAATAAGTGTAAACACAGAAATAAAAAATTGTGGAAACTGTGACAAAATGATCATTTAGCAGCTGTCTGTCATTTGGGGACAGTAGAGCTACTAATTTCATAAAGCCAGACTATAAATCTAAAGAAAGATTAGATTATACATTTTAATATTATGGATTTGAACCTGTCTTCTTAGATTTTTAAAGTAATGCTCTAACCAATTGAGCTATCCTGCCAAAGATTATATTATGAGAATGTTAGAATGTTAATATAAAGAGGCTTAATAGCAGGGAAATGGACTACATATTTTTAGATGCAGTTATTTGTGGTCAA
This sequence comes from Epiperipatus broadwayi, assembly GCA_028023455.1. NCBI lineage: Eukaryota > Metazoa > Onychophora > Udeonychophora > Euonychophora > Peripatidae > Epiperipatus > Epiperipatus broadwayi. Next base: position 167,848 of record JAQFVV010000486.1, on the reverse strand, counting down.
ACAGTAAAAATGGAAGTGGACAGTGGAGCCAGTCAGTCAATGATATTGGATTGAAATTAACAGAAAATGTAAAACAAACATTTGATTTGAAAGCACAAATATAATAAGTGAATTACTCCTAGAGTGAGTGAAAGAACATTATTTTCAGCTGATGAAAATAAATAGCATGTGAATACTAACGGTCTATTACTTTTTTGATGTTGTTTTTTCTACAGCATTATTTTTATTAAATAAATTTTATTATAAGCACATTTCAAAGTATATTGTTCGTTTATGTAGTTCCCTGACTGATTTTTAAAAACCCTCAGGACACAGCAGTAGTTTAATGTAAAGGACAGTATATAGAAGAAACAATATGATTTGCATAAAGGAAGATAAATGAAACCATATGATGTTAATGAAAAAAGATGAGTACCAAACAAAACTTGATGTAGAAATTAAAAATATTAAATTTACATAAATAGCAGCATATAATTTTAAAAACATTAAAGACAAATTTATTTCAATGGGTCTTAGAAAGCACTGTGGAAAGGCATTTACAAAAGTGGAATATTTCAAAATGTATTCCTCAACTGAAATTACACCAAGAATTTTTAGGGGGTTTGAACTCAGACTTTCACATGACCCTCAACTACCCATGCTATTTCATACTGCTGATACACTTAATCATGTACATATTGAAAAGCTAAATAATCACCAATATATGTATTTCGTGTTAAACCAGCACTCGTCTGTTGGTCCAGATTATCATCTCCACACATATATACAATCAATGCTCAGCTTATATTAAGATATCCAATCTTCATACTTTAATGGGCAAGCTTCAATCCACTTCACCCACAACTCTTCAGCTGACAATTTTCATTGAAAATCTGATGATGGAATGCTCAAATTCCACATTGGCGCCAACCTTCTCATCCTACCAAAGTTGTCCATAAGTCACTCTGACCCCTCATATACAAAAAATAATCCATTTATGTACATATAAAGGCTGGGAAGAGCTTACAACACTATATTTTAATATATGCATTTTTTTACAGTACAGGCTTTTTCATATATGCACTCCAATATGTAATATACAGGGGATTTTGAACTCAGACTTTTACCAATATGTAATATACAGGGGATTTTGAACTCAGACTTTCACATGGCTCTCAACTACCTACACTATCTCATACTGCTGACACACTTGATAACACACATGTTGAAAAGCTAAATAATCACCAATAAATGTACTTTGTGCTAAAACAGCACTCATCAGTTGATCCAGATTATCATCTCCCACATATATACAATCAATGCTCAGCTTATATTAAGATATCCAATCTTCATACTTTAATAGACAGGCTTCAATTCACTCCAACCCACAAATCTTCAGCAGCCCATTTCATTGAAAATCTGATGGTGGATGGCTGAAGAGTTATGGGGTGGAATGGATTGAAGCCTGTCCATTAAAGTATGAAGATTGGCTATCTTAATATAATATAAGCTGAGCATTAATTGTATATATGTGTGGAGGTGAGAGTCTAGACCAACTGACAAGTGCTGGTTTAGCATAAAATACATTTATTGATGATTATTTAAAGCTGAGCATTGATTGTATATATGTGTGGAGATGATAATCTGGGCCAACTGACAAGTGCTGGTTTAGCATGAAATACATTTATTGGTGATTATTTATCTTTTTTACATGTGTGTGATCAAGTGCATCAGCAGTATAAGATAGTGTGGATTGTTGATGATCATGTGAAAGTCTGAGTTCAAACCCCCTATATATTAGATATTGGAGTGCAGATATGAAAAAGCTTGTACTGTAGAAAAAATTCATTTTTGTGAAAATTAAGCTGCATAAGGAAAATTCCTCATTGAGGTTAATTATTGATTTTGGCAGATCATACCATTACAAAATGGCCCAAACTATTTCTGTATGGATGACTGAAGTATTGGGCCTTGGCAAATACTCAATTAAATCATCCTACGAATTTATTAACAAAATTAAATGCTTAAAAATAGATATCAATAATAAAACTGCATCACGATGTAAAAGAGTTAAATGGCTCAGTGTTCAGTATGCAATCAATCAAGATGATTAATGAATTTCTAAGTTATAGCAATTATTTGAATATTTAATTTTAAATTAAATTTGAATACATGAACAGCTAATTAAACATTGATATAAAGAACCATTTAATCACACCATTATATGCCATGAATATGATGTAGTAAAAATATATTGAAATCATGCTATGCAGTAATAAGATAAATACAATTAAAACTTTTTGTGTGTATTTTTATTTTATCAGATATTACATTGGTTCAGAAAAAAAGAAAAATAGTAACAATATTATTAAACAGGCAAAACTCTCCATACAGTAATGCCACCCTGTGCCATCGGAGTAATCAATGTTGTAATGTATGGGGAGTTTTGCCTGTTTAATAAGTTATGTGCTAACATAAGAGATGGTGATCATGTGATGTTTAGTGGTTTAACAATATTATTATTTTCTATATATCTCTATATATTTGAAATAATACCCCACATCTTTCCTCTCTTACATGGAATTATACCAATTATCACAAGCTATGTCTGCACTATAAATTCCCATGCTTTTTTTTTAAATAATAAAAAAAAATTCTTTTTTTCAAATCCTCTGCCTGTCTAATGTTCAAATGTTTTACCTATTTTGAACATTACTTTACTTATTATATTGGTATAAAGTCCTTGTTTTTACTTCACCTTTAGGTTTTGGCACACATTCTATTAAATCGCCTTTTGAATTCATTAATAAAATTAAACAGGTCCATATCAAACCTGAATTTATTATATTGGTGTAAATCTTTTCTTGTTCCAACATATTCTTATTACTACATTACTTATTATTCCTGTCATTTATGCATACATAATTTATATAATATGAATATATATGACTCATAACAAAAAACATTAGTAATAAAATATTTGAGTTTTGTCTATCACTTTAAGCCACTCATTATGATTTTCTAAATTTAATCTTATATCTATACCTATATCAGATCCTATATTGTTTCAGAGTTTACCACATTGTGCATCATTATTTACTGTATTCAGAATCCATCCCACACACTCACTTTACAAATTGAAGGCCTAGACTGTATGCTACAAATTTCTAAACAATGGAATTCACAATTAACTTAGTTATTTAAATTAACTACTACAGGTCTCACATGTGATAAACACAAGTCAACGTAATGACTCATTCACTATCTACATATGATATTATTTTGAACTAGTTAAAAGATAGACCCACTAAAAAAAAAAATATTATCTAACAGATATAATAAACACCTCCACGCTTCCCCATTCTTTTCAAATTCATATAAATAAAGATATAATAAAAGACAAATGACCCCCAAGATGCATTTTGTGCTGAACCAGCACTCATCAGTTGGCCCAGGTCTAAATGGGAATAAAACTAATAATCATTAGTTATATTTCATGATCAATCTTTTGATATCAATCCCTATAATAATAATAATAATAATAAATTGCTATTAATAAAGTATTTTATTAAAACCTGAATCACATTCGCTCTATGAACCATTTTCAGAAAAATTATATCTTTAAAAAGTCCTTATAGATGCAATCATCTACGATTATCTACAGCATATTCCAGGTTCAAACACAATAATATTTTTAAACTCTTAAAGTGAGTGATATGCAGTAGAAAAATAGACAATATATATATATATGCTTTGGAATGAGATGAGAAGATCATTTGAACACCAAATATTGACTCAACTTAATAATTAATTTATTAATATTAAATAAAACAAATAAAATTTATAATTAATATTTAACACGAAAATAACTTATCAAGAAATATAAAGTCTAGATATAAGCTAAAACCCCTTCCTTTTTTTTAATTACATGGAGAATGAATATAGACTAAAAATACTAAGTTCAAATTCCTCTATTTACTATTGTAAACATTCAATATACTGGATGAATAGGTTAATTATATATACACATATATTATCAAAAATTAATACATAATTAAAGTGCCTTGAATCTAAAAAGGTTAAATACTTCCATACAAAATAAAATAAATAATATTTTGTATGCACACTCACATATGTATATATCATAGTAAAAATAATAAATATAATGGTAATAAACTATTATAAACAGTTTTTCACTCTGCAGAAGTACTTTTGGTTAATTTCTTAAACCTGCCTCAATAAATTCAAAAAACCAAGTGGAAGAAAACATCATCACTTCAAATCCCATGAATCCCATATTTTAATGTTAGCAGCTTGTCTATCTATTAAGTGCATTTTATTCCTATTTATAAAAATTGCATCCTTAATATTTCTTTTATTATGGTTTCTCTCTTCATGAAGAATTTTCACAGTTTCAAAATCAAATTTACATTTATATTTACATGTTTTTTCACAATCAAAGAAAACTGAAGCAGTCATTAAATCACTATTATTCTTACTTTTTACACACTTATATAACAATTCATGCTCCCTTAATCTCTTTTCAATATTGCACCTCAATTCACCTATATATTACAACATACACTCACAAAAAATTTGATATACAATATTACTTTTCTGCTTGACAGGTATGACATCCTTAGAATTATTCACTAATTTATTAACATTGTTTGGAACATAGAATGAAACATTAAATATGTTCTTAAAAAATTTCACTTGTGGATTTGGAAATAAATGGAGTAGATATCCATTGTTTACTATCAATCTTCGTTTCCTTTAAACTGTTATAACTCTTTTTAAATTGACATAAAGTATTATTTATTTGTTCCATTTTATAACCAACATCAAACAATTCTTTGGCAAATATTTCAATATTTTTCAGTTTATCACTTTGGTAATGACATAGATCCAAAACTTGCCATCTTATGCATATTTGTTACTTTGATTTATAATTTATATCCCTTTTTTGCAATGGCTTAATTATTAATTTATAATTTAATGTACAAATTAATAATCAGGCTGTTTCAAAAAAGAGGATATATAAATTGTAAATCAAAAGTACCAATTATGAATAAGATGGCAAGTTCTATATCTTTTTTGTTTTGTAATGAAAAATTATGTCGTTATCCAATATTAACTTAAAATTAATAGGTAAAAATACTGAGGGAAATAAACATTTTGATAAGCCTCATATTGTGAATTCTGAACTTGAATCTCATTTCTCATCTCGCACACAGTCACGTTATTTGTTAAGATCTAACGGTTTTTCTTTCAAAAGTTAACCTTGATAATGGTGGTTGCTATTCCGTCGAAATATCGGTGTTTAATGGAAAACAATACACGGTATAGCCCAAAAAGTTATAATTTATATATATATATATATATTAAAAGCATAAAGCTAAACTAATCAATCAATAATCAAAATTACCCCAAATTCACAATTCAACCAGACTAGTCAAAAAATTAAAAAAATTAAACTATAAAAAACAATTCATGGTTTTACTGTTACAAGCATACTTCTCAAGTGTAAAGAATTAAGCACTTGAGAAGTCTTCTTGTAGCAGTGAAACCATTGGTTATGCTTTAGAGAGTTTTATTTTGGCTAGTCGGATTGAGTTGTGAATTTGGGATAATTTTGATTATATATCAGTAAAGGCTAACTTATTAATTATATTTATAATAAAAAATAATCATAAATTTGATAGGCTTTACATAAAATTATATTTTTCCACACACACTTATATATATATATATATATATACGTATATGTATCGATTAATTCATAAATTGCATGGATATAAAATAAAATTTAATCAACATCAAACATAAAAGAGGTTTAGAATATATTAAAATTCAATAAATAATTAACCTTACTACTTGGGAGGAGGGTATGAATAGTTTTCTTTCTATTTTAAATATTTAATTTCCCAAATAACAAAAAAATAACTTTTAAGAAAAAAATTTAATCTCTAATGGTACAACTTTTTGTCTTTATGTTTCTCTTTTTTAAAAAAAAACAACTAACACACTGTTCAAAACTTCTAATATACTCTTCATGCAGAAAACTAGAACAGAAAATACAAGGTTTCAGATTTATACATCTACTTTACAGAATCATTTTTTTCATTAAGCAGGCATAGGTCTGATTAATTATGTATGATGTCAGATGGTGACAAAGGAAAAAGAATTATGTATTAAAATGAGCTCTTCTACTCCATCATCCTTTTTTTAATCATTTCAACAAACAGCATTCTGGAAGAGCAATAACAATGTTTATTCCCTACAAGAAATTGATGGTAATGATATATGTTTGTGCAGTTTTCACTAAGAGTCTATCAGGACAGAGTATCAACCAATTCTTCTCTTTTCCACCCAAAGTTTTTTTTAGCCATACCAATTGCCATTTTTTTCTCTGTTATAAAACAATCCCCCAAAAAATCTCCCAACTTTATTTGTAAAATCTAATTTATTGCAAAACACATGAAAAGAAATTACTGTCAGCTTGTTTTATCTTATTAGTACTTTTTTCTAATTAAATCCCCAAATAAATATTAATAAAATAAAATATTTAATCAGGACATAAAAAATATATTTTTTGAATCTCTAACTTTAATAAGAGAAAAAAAACTTTTCTCTTTTACAAAATAAAAATTATATGAACGTAAAATAAAATATTTCATAATTTTGCCCCTTTTTCATTAATTATACTTTTATAAGCTAATAAAAAGTAAGACTAAATTTTCACACTTTAACTTTTTAGATAGATAAAACAAAACAAAGTATATAGATCTTTTTTCTTTATGATAGATAAAAATAAATAGATAAATAAAATATGTGTACAAATACTGGAAATTCTTTCATTATATATTTATGAACAAATTATATATGCCATATATATATATGTGTGTGTGTGTATAATCTGAATGTGTTTGTTTATTTTAAAAGGTTTCATTAGCTCATTTGTGTATTAATATTTATAGGGTTAGCTGATACTAACTTTTGATGGTGTTTGAACACCATCTCATCACAATGTCCATAATTTCACTGTTCAGAAATTTGCTTGAAATTTAACTGTAAAAATGAATAGAATTTCAACTATAGAATTCATAAAAAATTCAATCATATGACATTAAGATGTACAATGAAGGCATGAACACTAAGGTACCCATAACAAGCCAGTAACCCTTGCTTCCTCTGAGCGAGTAGATTATTTAGAAAAAATAATGTGTTGTAGCATCACCAACAATATATACTTTAAAATGTCACATGACTGTGCAATGTCTCATGTACATGACCAAATCCTAACACATCATTAGATGTAAACATATCTAAATAAACTTTAATAAAAAATATTTTCTCCCATTCTTTGCAGAAATAATGCTTTTCTGGTCATATGTTTCATAGTTATTTATTTATCAATTAAATTAGTAATTTGCAGCCCTATATGGCTTCAAGATATGAACATTGTATGGTCTTTTTTTATTACTACCCTCTTGGACATTTTCACCATGCTTTTTTATACATTTTATAAGGTTCTTTATAAAGAATTTTAATTCTAGAACATATGTTGCTCAGGTAGGCTGACATTATCTGGTTTCACAAAAACTTTGTCATCTATCTTGAATAAGTAAAGGGAGTGATGCTATCTATGCTTCTTTTTTTTTTGATTAGATTTTGTATTAGTATTTTCTGTTATTATGAAGTTTGGTGCAGATTTTCCAAAATTAAAGTGGCAAGTCAAATCTTGTGAATTCACTCCACATCCAATTAATGTAATTTATACCCCTCTTTATTTAATTCACCCAACCATGATAGTTTAAATAGAAATATACTATATGTAATCTTTCAAATTCTCTCATAACTCTTTTGCAGGGGTTGGATTGTAAATTATGGATGAAAAGCAATATGTTTTAAATTTCTTTTTTCAGTACCCAATCTTGTTATTCTGCTGCTATGAATGGGGTTCCATGGTCTGTTACAATACTTAAAAAAAGATTTTCCAATAATTGGGATGTACTGTATTTTTATTATCTTGATAATAATTAATTCCTGAGTTGGACACACTTTTATTAAGAGAAGTCAGATTTATTACATTCATAAGGTGGCTAGTGTTGTGCAGTATTTATAGGTAAATACTAATTATTTAAATTAGTTTTTTACATATTCCATTTGTTTGAGAGTTGTGCACAGCTCTTTTTTATTAATGGCATAGCTGCTTTTTAAAATAAACCATGCTTCCTTCATATTTCATTTTCCTTCACATTAATTACAAACAAGATAAAAAGTATAGCAACATTGAATATGATATTATTTTGATAGCATTCTTTTCTTTAACTTGTATAATAGGATAAGCAGCTACATACTTCTACATTATAAGTGACTGACTAGGTATCTCATTTTTCAAAATGCCAATGATGGCCCATAATAACCCATTATATTTATTTTGACTTCTTAGGTAATATTGGATGCATTGCTCCCACATAAGATTTATGAGAAAGTTTAGTCTGGAGACACACTCCACAATTGCCTAATGCAGAAGTTATATTACAGTACATTTTTGGCCACTGAAACAGATTATGTAATAAATATTGCACCTTTTAAAGACCATAGTGATTATATAAACAGCACACATAGTTAATTAATTTTTTTTCTTATCCCATAAAGTATTTTACTTCTCCATATATCTTCTTTTACTTGATATTCCAATATTCCATTCCTATGTCAATATCAAGTTCCTATTTTCTATTGTTTCTTACAGTGATTACATGTTATATCTGACCTCTTTTCTAAAAGGAAAATTAGCTCTTTATGTTTAGCATTATTTCTTTTTAAGAGGAGATGAATTTTCAGACTTTTTTCTACTGATTGATTCTCTGCCAGGTTCAGACTTATAATATATATGTCAGCAATGTTTAAATCCCTTAATGTACCACCTGAACTGGATTTTTCTGAGATTACCAGCAACAATATTTTTGATCCCTTTAATCTGAATAATGGAATTTGTGAAGAAATAAAGTCCACTGAACCAACTGCAGTTAGGTAGCTATGATTTAAGAATGCAAGAGTTTTATAATCAGTGATTACAATAACTTCACAGCTCAAGAGGAATTTGCTTTTCTGCAGCATTATAATTCAACTCTTAATCTCTTAGTAGCACACTTAAAAATCAAGAACTCCCTGTTTGTTATTATCCTGGACTTGGAAGAGTATTGCTCCAATTCCATATTTACTGTTCATCTGTTTGGACATAAAAAGAATTGTAAAATAAGAATAAGATGGCATAATGACCTTAATAAATTTCATTTTAATATTTTCAAAATCTTGATCATGTTTGGGTATCCATCTTCAGATTACATTTTGTTTTAATAACTGAAGGCTACATTTAAATAAAACTGTGATAAAAGTGGCACAGTCTCAAAAATGTATGTATTTGTTTTTGAGTTCCAATGGTTTCAAAATTTTTCATAGCCATAATTTTGTCAGGATGGGGCCTTATTCCATCTTTTCCACTATAGGTCTTAAAACTACTACTTCTTATGCCATTAAAGTAATCCTTCTTACATTAATAAAAATGGCTTTGTCTCTACATTCCTTAAAAGAATTCTAGGTGAATTAAGTGCTCTTGTGGGACTTTAGATGCAATCATCATATTATCTATGTATAAAGTTATCAAGAATTTAACTTCATCTGACAGGATATCCAAGCATTTTAATAGGTCAGCTTTGCTGTTTATCATCACAAATGTTATATTGTTGAAATTGATAAAAACAGCTATCATACTGAAACACCATATACATTTGGTCATTTTGATGGAGCATAATCTGCTAGTAGCCCAATTTGAGATTGGATGAAGTGATAACTTACTATTGTAGAATTGAATAAGCAAGTCATGGAGAATGGAGGTATATTTCTATCAGAAATGTTAATCATATTCAATTATCTAGCATTTAGACATAATCTTACAGGCTCATTCTTTTTCTCTACAACCACTAACAGGTTATTATAGGGTGATGAAAATTTAGCATTTATTCCCCAATCCATCATTTGCTATATTTTTCAAAGTTTATCAAAGTTAGAACATTGTTTTGCTTTTTATTGTGTTTGTTTGTAAACGAGATTTTTTTAAAGTTAGAATGAAATTTTGAAATCAAGTTTTATAGATTTAAATTCAATATAATTGCTTGAAATTTGATATATAAGTAATTAATAGCAAGTTAATCCATATTGGACACTAATCTTTTCAGTAGTTTACTAAGTTTCTTAAGATATGAAAAAGAGGTGAGAAAATATTGAAAATTTTGAAATTTCAAATTTAAAAATTCTTCTAAAAAATTTCACTTCTTTAAAGTAAGGCTTTTGAGAGAGTGATATAGTGATTTTTTTTTTAATTTAATAACAATTAAATAACATTTTAAAATCAATACTTAATACTTAAGTTTAATATAATTTGGTAAAATTTTATACATTTTAAAAAAATATCTATGAAAGTAATAGGACACATTATTATTTTAAATAGGGTATCTTAATTTCTTAGATATAGAAGAGAGGGAAGAATCTTCAATGTTTTACATACTGCTTACAATTTTCTTCATTGCAATTGTGAGTTTCATTTAAATAATAAGAAATAGTATTTATAATATAGTTTTATTAACTTTTTCTTTTTCAAAAAAAAAATTTTCTATTAAAACAAAAAGTTAAACAATTTTAAACAAGAAAATTACTTGCAGACTACTTACACATATATAATTATTTACACATACTAAATGTGATATATACATAGATCATCCAAGATAAATATATACACACTATGTGCAAAATTGATTTGAAGAATAATTATATATATATATATATTAAGTGAAGTTCAATTACAATATACTTTTAGTAAGATTTTTTTTAAAAAAATAAAATTAAAATTTCCCATCAAAAAAACACATCAATCACTTTTCACTTAAAAGAATATTTCATATTTTTAATCACTTAAATACACATGTATTATTATGTACACATACTAAATATAACATATACAAAAGGAATATACAATTTAACTTATATCAGAAATATCTAATATATATATATATTAACTATTAAGTATCAAGTCAATTTAAAATACAATAGTTTCACATTTTTATTTACTGTGCATAATAGAAAGAAATTTTTTATATATTAAATGCGTTTATTTATGATATACTAAAATATATATATTTTTCTTCAATCGCAATTAGGATTATTAGAATTAGCTTGAAATACAACTATGGACAATCAAAAAATTAATTATGTCAATCCCTAATTTTTATAATAAGGGATTAACATAATCAATTTCTCGAGTCCTCCCCCCAAGCATTTATTTCAAGTTAAATCTAAAAATCCCAATTGTGGTTGAAGAGACAATTACTATTATTTTTCTTTTTAATGCAAAAGCATTTAATTAAAAAAAATTTATCTCTATTATTCTACTTCAGTCTTATATTTATGAAATATTGACTATGAACTCACTATCCTCTATGCCCATGATATTATGTATGCATCAAGAAATATTGCCTGATATTTCTGAAAATATTTTATGGTATTGATCGACTACATTATATAGTTTTTTATATTTCTTGGACCAGCTCTCCCTTATTCACATTAATGGGTATATCTTGTAGATCCTTAATGGTATTTTGTAAATACAAACTAAAATTTTTCCCACAAATGATTACTTAATTTTTTGTATAATCTAATATGCAGTTAAACTGGTGTATAAGATATGTATAATGTAATATTATTTATTTTAATTTTGAACCAAGTTTGTTTTAAGCCTAGATGCCCTTTTTTGTTAGACATGACTTGTAAAAAACATTAGAGGAAGCAAATGTACAAGGAGGTTAGCATTTACTATATGTTCATATAACCCTTTAGATATCACAAGTATTTGACTTTAAGAATATATCAGTGCACTGACATCAATTCCTTAAATGTTAATTTTTACTTTTGAGCATATCTGTTTTGCATATTAAGGTGCATAATCACTTCATTCACAAATTACATTTGTCAATGTATCAATTATTTTTTTTCCTTTTTTCACTGTTTCTCATCTTCATTTTTTAACCTCAAAATGAGAAATGTGCTAATGATGTTCTTGTATGTTTAATGATATATAGTCTTTCACCATATTTAGTGGCTATCTCACTAGTACTTGGCATTGGAGATGGGGAGTGTTTAATGAAATTGCCTCATTTCTTTTGATTGCCTGTTTGGTGTGGTGAACTGTTCTCTCCATTGCCTATACCTAGCTAATTTTGGAGACTCATGTCAATGATATTTTAAAAAAATAAGCCACATGTTCTGTGGTTTTTTGGTCAATGCTGGTGATCATCTCAGCACCATGAATGGGTAAATATGTAAGAGCAATTTTGGCTTTGACACATTGTTCTAAATAATTAAAGATAATTTTTGAAATGTAAAGATTAATATTTATATTATGGTTAAAGCACATTCAAATAAAAATAGCTAAATTCAAATATATACAATAAAATTAATCAAATAATGGTGATGATGATTCTGAGAATAATGACATAACTTAGCACTGAAGGTTAAACTAAGTACAATTTCTCCCAAAAGTATTTTTAACTTGTTTTTTTAGTTTCAATAAATAAAAAAAATTGAAACCTTAAGGTATAAAACTTTCTAATTAGAAAGTTTTCTTTTTGAAAATTTATTAACACCCAGTGATCATTATTTATTTATTATTACCATTATCTCTGCATGTCCTGCAGTGATTTGCATTATTTCTCAAGATTGTGGATTTTATTTGGAGTGAATTCGATATGCAAGGATAATCTAAATTGATTAATGATAAAAATCAGTCAATTATTAGCAATAGATATATAAAATTGTTGTTTATAAATTTGCAACTATTACTAAATATAACATATAAAACAGTAACATAATAAAAATTATTAAAGATACTTTAAACTTAAGGCTTTAAAATAATTATACTGATAAGATCTTTCCAAGTACAAAGTTTGAAACCATGGTTTTCTGTAGATATCATTCTTTTATGAATAAGTTCTAATTAGTTTATTCAAGACAATAATAATCCTCTTTAGACATTGGTGTTCAATAGGTATTATGGCACAGTCCATGGTTTCCTTATGGCATGAATAAAGCAGGCAATGACTGGTTTTAGCAAGCTTAGTCTTTGAATCTAATTGCATCTCCGGAAGTTTTAATTGGTATGGTTCTTAGTTTCTAGCCACCTAAACTATATAGTCTTCCACTGGTCAGTGTTATAATTGTTATGATAAATCTTAGTATTGAAAAATACTTTTAAAGTTAGCAGGACACAGTGATCCAACTACTGTGGAAAACTTTTAACCAGTGGCTTCATGTTTATTCACGGGATCACTGAAACACTGCTTCTTGCGTTAAGGCTTAAAATAGATCAGAGTAGACTGCTGTAGGATGAACATTCCTTTCATAACATGTGGAAACAAATAATTTTACATATAGAAAGAAAAAAATCATTATAGAATTCTAAAAATTGATCATTAACTTTCTTAATTTCAATAACCCCAAATTTTCAATAACATATTTAGATTTGCCACTTAATTTACTATAATAATAGTCAAATTATATATTTAACATCTTATTTAGAAGGCAAATCAGAAAAAGTCACAAAATATTTTTTATTATTATAAATAATGCAATTCATGTATTTGCATGCATAAAAATGTTTCTTTCTTTACATAGTATAAGCTATAATTTTGTTTTTACTTTTACAAAATAGATTTTCTTTATAAATATTTAATAGTACAGTAATTTATTTTTAATCTTTTTAACCAGTGTATTTAAATGAGACATGTTATATTTAGTGTGCAATTTATGCATGTATTACTCAATTTATAAGAGTATTTTATTAAATTTTTTGTGCTCATGCAGCTCTGCAGTATTTGCTCCCAGATTAATTCTATTGCAATATGAAATATGCAATGTTTTGAATATGATGCTTCAACAAAAGTGCACTCAGCCAAATTAAGAAAACAAACAAAAACCACTTTATAAAGCATACTCACATACATAAACAAAATAATTATAGATATAAATTGTATATGTGTAGAAATAAGTTTTCTATTAGCTGAAAGGAGACCTGTTTATTCCTCTTTAAGGTCTTATAGAAACTAAACAGCTATTATTCACAGGTTACTCACCAACATGCTTTAATCAGCAAGGTGAATTTATTGGCTTTTTACCTCTGATTTTCAGATCAAAAAATATCACTAAGCATCACATGATCATCATCTCTTATACTAGCACATAATTGTTATTAAACAAGGCAAAACTCTCTCCATATATTACTCCATTGATTACTCTGGTTGGCACAAGGTGGCACTACTGTATGGAGAGAGTTTTGCCTTGTTTAATCAAAAAATATCATGGTATTTTTCTCAGCTTGTCTGATAGCACTTATCTGAAATATCATTAGTTCTTTTGAAGGTAGACTGAATGTGCACATGAATGAACTTTTTTTGTAATTGATATTTACAATCATGATGGTTTTTATTCACAGGAGGCTGCAAAATTACCAGACAAGATAGTAACTGGTGGACAAAGTCTGAGGATGCTAAGAATCTCTTGATTATGAGCCCAGGCTGCCATTTAATAGTATATGGACATGAATGGGATACTCACCAACATTCATTAACCAGTACAGTGAAGAATTTATTGGCTTTTTATCTCTGATTTCAAGATCAAGAATTACCTTGGGGTTTCTTTCCAGTTTGCTTGAAAACTCTTATCTAAAATATCATTTGAGTTTTCTTGAAGGCATAGAAAATGTGTTTGTGAATAAACTTTTTTTCTAATAGATTATGACAGAAAAACTATATTATGACCCTTATTCCAAGGAGGCTGTAAAATTTCCAGCCAAAGCAGTGGTTCATGCCTAAAGGTGTAGATTGCTAAAAATTTCCTGATTGTGGATGTAGGCTGCCATTTGATCTTGGATTTTTTATTTAGATAATAATTTTTAAGTAAAGGATGATTGCAAAACTTGGAAAAATAAGTGTTTAACATTAAATCAGACATTATTGAAGTTTTGTAAAAGAAAAGGTCAAAAGACAATTGATTTAAAGTGGACATGTACTATACTACAAAGGCACAAACATTAGAAGCATACATAGAATAGGATTTATTGTAAATAAAAGTTGAAGAACAACACTGAAGATTGATGATTTATCAGACAGAATAATGGCAAGATTAGTTATTTAATTTAATGATAGGGTTAAGTGCTCATTGTGATGAAGAAATAGAACATTTTTACATGGATGTACAAAAGCTTTTGATATAATCAAACAATATTTTAAAATTTTTGTGGAAGACTTTAATGGTAAATACTTGAAAGATGAATGCACTGCAGATAAATTTGGTTATGGTGATAGAAATGAGAGATGACATATACTTGGTGAGATTTCAGAAAAAGAAAACATTTAAACTACGAAATTTATTTTTGAAAAAAATGTGAAATGGAAATACACAAAATAGCATCTAAATGTAGATAGAGCACAATTGGATTATGTTTCGACTAAGAAAAATATACTTCAAGATTGTAATGTTCTTAATACATTGAACACAGAAAGTCATCATCAATTAGTAAGATGTAAAACACATATTAATACACAACTAGAGAAATAAAAATTATTAAGAAAAACAATATTCACTGTTGATATTTTTAATCTTTAGAAATATTCCAATGAATTTAAATTAGAACTTCCAAATCATTTTTAAATATTAACAGATTTTGAACATAATTCATATTTGAATGAAATTAATAGAAAGATAAAAACTTCAAAAAAGATAGAACAAAAAGCAGCAATTGGCCAGTATTTTTTTTATCAAGACAAGAAAGTTTATAAACAAAGCAAAGCAAAACTCCATATAGTAGTGCCACCTGTGCTAAACAGAGTAATCAATGGATGCTAGAAGGCTTGTGCATAAAATCCCTAACTAATGCCTACTCATCCAATATCTCCTCACTGACAAAGGCCACAAGCCAGAAACTATTCTGGGGATATTGGATGAGTAGGTATTAGATAGGGATTTTATGCACAAGCCTTCTGGCATCCATTGATTACTCTGTTTAGCACAGGTGGCACTACTATATGGAGTGCTTTGCTTTATAAACAATTATGTGCTAGTATTGGAGATGTGATCATGTGATGCTTATAAGAAAGTTTGTGATGAAAAAAAAGAAATATTATGATACATTGAAATGATGAATTAAGAAGGATTGAAACATCTAGAAATTTTGTAAAATGGTGCAAAATGTGTTTGGAAGTATAATTGTGGATTAGCAAAGCAAGCTATAAAAGAGAATAAAAGTCTCAATAGTGAAAAACAGCATCTTTGTATTGGTAGGTAGCTTATTTCTGCAAGATGAAAAAAAGATGGAACTATAACCTGAGATGATATTATGAAATATGTAGAAAAGTTTGTTATAAAAATAATATAACAATAAAAAACAAAAAAGGACATCCTACAACTGCTACATCTTCTGAAATGCCAGAATTTAAAGGAAGAATTGAGTCATGCAATTAAATTCATATAGTGATGACATTATCTTAAATGAAACAGGTGAAGAAGGAGAAATGTTTTTGGCAAAGCTATATACTAAATATCTAAATGATAATGATATATCAGATAACTGGAAGAATTCAGCAAGAAAATATTAGAAATTACAGTCTTTCAACAATTCTATACAATATTTTTAGGAAGATTATTACAATTCGTCTACAGTGAACTTTGAATTTTAACTTAACCAAGCAAACAAGCTGGATTTAGAAGTGGTTTTAGTATAATAAATCACATCCAATTACTGAGAGAAGTTATAGAAAGGACCAATAAATGAGATTTGCTATTATGCTTTGGATTTGTGGATTATGAAAAGGCATTTGATTCTATAAGCAATTAAAGCATAGGATCATCAAAATATAGATCCAGGATATTGTCATATTCTAAAGAATATTTATAATCTTGGAACAATAACCATTCGATTTTATAATGATACTAAGAAGATTAACAAAGGGTGGAGGACAGAGTGATTCCATAACTTCAAAACTTTTACAACAGCTTTGCAAAAAAATATTTTGTGGATTAAAATGGAAAGCTAAGACACTAAAAATGGAGTTTATTTAAATTAGCTAGATTTTGCAGATGATGTAATTGTTTTTGCAAATAATGTTTAGGGCAGTGGCTTTCAACCTTCCCAATGTGGTGACCCTTTAATATAGTTCCTTATTAAGTCAAATAATTTTACTTTTGGGAAATATATGTATTCAAGCACGAGTGTGTGTGCAGCACAACTGTTTAAAATAGCTAACTAAAAATAATAAACTAGCTGAGTGCCTTCAAAGGATCTTGCCTTGATAATCATTGCTTTCTAATACATTTAATGATATGTAAATATGCTAATTCCATTTCTTTGATAAAGCAAAGCACGTGTCCTTCCTGTTTATGGCATCGTTGTCTCGTGAGATGAATAAAGCCTCTTTGATTTTTTTTTTGAGGTCATGTCTCTCTCTACACACGATTGTGGGATTGTCCGGAATGCACTCATGGTGACTTGTGCTCTGGTGCTGATAGAAAACCGAATACGTAGAAGGACCGTTGTGAGCTCTATTGTATGAATATTTATGTTATGCTAATCGTGTGGCCAAAGATGCTCTGCTTTCCCCATAATATGTGCCTTTACAATTGTTGTTGGAACATGCAATATTATATACAGTGTGGGGGGTCTGTAACAGTGGAGTTTGATCTTTAGTGTTATTAATTAAATTATTAGAATTTGGTGGGGTTCGAAAACAAAGCTGATATTTGTTGTTAAGGATGGAATGCAATTTCTTGTGTAAATTGGATATATATGGAAGCAATAATCTGGGTTTATCCTGTGTGATGTGAGAGTTAAGACGTTTATTCTGTATATGTAAAAAAAATTTGTCAACAATGGATTGTATTAATAGCTTTTGGGAACAGTTGCGCCGCACACGCACTCGTGATTGAATATAGTTCCTTATGTTGTGGTGACCCCCAACATGTAATTTTGCCACTGTTATGAATCAAAAATATGTTTTCTAATGGTTAGGTGACCACTGTGAAAGGGTTATTTGACCTTCAAAGGGGTTGTGACCCACAGATTGAGAACCGCTGTTTTACAGCTTCAGAAAATGTTGCAAAAAAGTAGGAGTAAAGATAAATGTTAAAAAGTCTAAAATAATGGTCAATAGATTTTCATAAAAGAAGCAAATGAAGACTGATAACAGATTAACAACTACAAATACTTTGGTCAGATTATTACTACAGATGGAAACATAATGAATAAAATTAATCATAGAATTAAACTTAGCTGGAGAGCGTTTGGTAGAAATAACTTAATATTGAAAAGGAATTTCCCTGTGTTTGATAAAATAAGTTTTTAATAAATGTGTTTTACCAGTTTTCACTTATGGATCTGAGACTTGGATACTCAACAGAAGAGCAATACAGAGACTTCAGTCACTCAATGAAATATAGAAAGATGCAGTTAGGAGCAACAGGAAGAGATTGAAATGAAATACATGGGCAAGAGAACAAACAGATATTACTGACATCTTTGAAAAAATTAAGAAACTGAAATAAAATTGAACTGTATATATTTCTAGAAGAGATAATAAAAGATTGACAGTTGAATTTCTAAACTGAATTTCAAATGATTGTAAAAGACCTAGAAAGTGACCACATGTGAGATGAATTCCCTTCATCCTGCAGTTAATCTATAATTGTTGAAAATGATGATGGTGATATACAATATTTAACTCTACTTATAAAATACATAGATGTTTTATCATAATAATAATAATAATAAACAATTTCATAATGCTATAAAAATTTTTACTTCTTTTCTTTTATATAATTATACGATTAGCGTTTATTCGCTTCCAAAGAAAAGATTAATTTAACCTTAAATAATAAATCGCTGAGCTACGCTTTCAACCCAGAAGGTCATAGCACTAGAAATATGATACCCTAAGTTGAAAGCATTACTCCGCTATTTATTATTTAAAGTTTAAATAAATTAGGAAACGAATAAACGCTTATCATTTCAACACTTGAATAAAGTAAACATTATAATATTAATTGAACCAGCTAACTGTAATTTTTTTAAAAGCTTTTTCAAATTAATAATCTCCTTTACTAATAAAATAGGATAATAAGTTAAAGTAAAAAAGTATTTTTATTTAAATAAAAATAAATTAATCAAAAATTCTTGCAAGAAACTTGTTTCCATGGCTGCTTTACTATTATAAAATTTTATTATGATTCTATGAAATAAATAAATCTAGTTTGATCAATATTGCTAAATATTTTACATTGATTTCATTCTTTAATTAACTTTTTTAGAATCTAATATTTGGATATATAAGGTAAAACAAGGTAATAGATTATAAATTAAAAAACAGCTATATATTTTTTTTTTTTAATATGAGTTGATAGATAGGCTCAATTTGATCTTAGTGTAAGTAAATATTTGAAAACCAGGCACTCTTCATAAACCTGGGAGCTTAATTGTAAGTACAGGGGATTTGAACTCAGATTTTCAAGCACCCTTCAACTATCCACACTATCTCATACAACTGATACACATGACCACCCACATGTAGAAAAGTTAAATAATCACCAATATGCGTATTTCATGCTAAACCAGCATTCATGGCCAAGTGATGAGTTCTGGTTTAGCATGAAATACGGATATTGGTGATTATTTATCTTTTCTACATGTGTGTGGCCATGTGTATCAGTTGTATGAGATAGTGTGGATAGTTGAAGGGTGCTTGAAAATCTAAGTTCAAATCCCTTATACTCATAGTGTAGTGTACACACATATGCAGTATTCGGTGGTAATGGTTATATATTATGTGTATCTTTATGGAATTATTATCTCATAAAGATATACATAATATATAACCATTACTATTATGAGTTTTTGCAAAACTATTTATTAAAAAAAAACTATTTTTAAAAAATATTTCCTTTTCATAGAGTGAAATATCTGTTACAACAAAATATTTATAAATGATAATATGCTCAACGTGATTAAGGCAATTATAAAGGAATGAACTCAAGAATTAAAAGTTTTTAGATTGGATTGATTTTGAATATCACATGACATTTTAAGTGACAAACTCTCTGTTCTGCAGACTTTGTAAAATCACAGATCTAGTTTTTTTTCTCATGTGTCATAGCATCAGCTGGGAAGTGAACCCACTAACCCGGTACAACTGCTTGTAAAGCGACTGTCACTGACCTCTCAACCACCAATGCTTGACGTCACAGATCTAGTTAACTTCACATGATTGAAAAAAAAACAACTTTAAAATGAATAGAAAAATAGATCACATCATAATAGAATAGGCTGTTCTAACAATTAATTTATACGACATCACATAATTGTTTTTATTTTTAAAAGGTTCTGATAATAGAGTGTATTCTGGGAATTTGAAAATCAATAGAAAATGTACTGAATGGATTCTGTTTTTGCAACATATCTTTAGTATGCAAATGAAAAAAAATACAATGTCCACAACTAATTTGAATTGCAATAAAAGCATATCAGTCAATTGAGATTACTCAATCAGATGAAAATGTTATTTTGCATTTTAGTATTTTAGAGAAAACTGTTAGGCTAATTTCATATGTGTGGTGAAAATATGATGTTCGCATTATATTATCAACTTTTTCTAAACCTTTGAAAGAAAAAAGGGATATTATTATATCAGAACACCCAAGTGCTTGTCTATTGTAAAGAATTTAGGGGCCAATAAAGAACTAAAGTGAAAACATCCATTATGATCTAAATTTAAAGGTTAAAAGCTTCATGTTTAGTTTACTAAAAAAGCTCACTGGTAGCAGACATTTATTTTAATGATGATTGCAATATTGAAAAAAGTTATAAAAATGATTAATATATAGGGTATATGAGCACCAGACCCTCACACCAACCACTACTCACCACTCCATCTCATATCACTGATACACTTAAACACATATATGTCAAAAAGATAAATAATCACCAATAAATATATTTCATGCTAAACCAGCAATCATCAGTTGATCCAGATTATCATCTTCACACATATATGCAATAAGTGCTCAGATATATATTAAGATAGCGAATCCTCATACTTTAATGGACAGGCTTCAATCAACTCCACACTCCAACTCTTCAACTGTCCATCCAATTGAAAATCTGATGATGGAATGCTCAAAGGCCACCCTGAGGCCGAGATTATTGTCACACCCATGTTGACCTAAAGTCAATCTGACCCCTCATGTACAGGACATAATCCATTTAATACATATACAAGGGATGGGAAGATATCTCTACAATGTAATAACTGAAATACAGGCTTATTATGTACCTGCATCAATATATTTAATATATAGGATATATCAGCACAGACTTTCACACCATCCACCACTCATCACTTTATCTCATATCATGATTAATATAACAAGCTAAAGATTTCTAGGATTTGGGTTTGAGATATATATTAAGTGATGAGTCAAAACTTACTTACTCATTTTACTTTAAAAATTATTTAAAATCTATATACTGATTATTCCTAGTATTTGATATATAAAATTAAAAATTTGCTTTGTTTTTTATTTTGTTATATATAATTTATGTAAATCTGCATAAGTTGAGATAGTTTTAAAATTAAACAAATAAAAAAACTAGTAAAGATTATTTGATTAATATAAATAACTATAATATATAAGAATTGAATCTTCTTTAATATTTCGAAAGCAAATTATGTTTTATGAAAATTAGAAACTAATTTGTTATCAGAATATATTTCATTTTTGTGTTTATTCCCAGAAATCTTAATATTTACATAAGAACAGCTTTGTTTTATACAGAATACTTTCAACCAGCTGTTAAATTTGATTGTGGGGTGTTTTTATTTTTTTCTCATTTTGATTGAAATAGAAAAAAAAAAAATTTTAATTGAAATTCGTTTATATTAATCTTCATATTGTTATTAAATATAAAAAATAATTACATAAATCATGTTATTTTGCAAACAGTTTTCTTTTATTAACTCACACTGAGAAAAAGTTGACAAATCAATTATAAATTTAAAAAAGAATAAAAATTTCTTTTTAAAAAATTACATATTATATTTTATTGTTTTTTTTTTTTTTGCTAAACATATTTGGTCATAATATATATATAAGTTGTTTGCGAAAACGAATTAGCAACTGAAGGAAATTAGCTAATGTGACCAAACGAATAACATATTCTAGCATTATATCTTATTAAATAATCATATTCTTCTTACACCTTTAAGCAAATAATTTTTATTAATATAATAACACTTTTGACTGTTCTTGGCAGCCTTCTTCAGATCTCAATCTATTGCTCTACCTCTCCTTTTCCACCATTTTACTATAAAATGGTGGAAAGGGAAAGGTGGAAAGAGAGAGGTAGAGCAATAGGTTGAGATCTGAAGAAGACTGCCAGGAACCGTCGGAACTGTTATTATATTAATAAAAATTATTTGCTTAATGATGTAAGAAGACTATGATTATTTAATAAGATATATTGTTGTATATGAATAAGCAAAATTACTGAAGAAAAGGAAGAAAAGGGTATATATAGAATTATATTCTAGTATTGATGATTATTTGAATTAAAATTGTATATGTGCATATTAAATAATATGCTAAAGAAAAGAAATATCTTTGCTTCCCTAAACATCTATTACGTTTTAGCATATAATATAAATATTTTTAGAATCCCTAATAATTTAAAGCAAAATCCTATTTGCAACATGCCTAAATAAGAACTATGTAATCTAAAATCCCAGGCAGTTTTATATTTGAGTTTTAGCAGTTTTGGAAAAGATAATTTTCACTTTTGTTGTAAATTAAACAGTTTCTATGTATTTACATGTTTTGTGCATATATGGTAGAGTTAAATTTCTTTTCTAATTATTTAATGTTCAATATATAGTCATTTAAAATAATTGAATGGAGTGTGATGACAAAATGAGGTAGTTTTTTATATTTGATTACATTTCTGGAACATTATTGGAGTCAACAAGTTTTTTATTTATTACAACGGAGTTCAAACTTCCCATCTTACTAATTATATTTAAAGGCACTAATATTTGTTTAAAAAATTTTGCGCAAATAATTTGTATCTTATTTAACAAGTAATTTCGTTTTAATGTGATAATCAGATAATCATCAATGTACAATTATTATTTTTCCTCAGTGATAAAAGTTTATTCATCAAAAAAAAGAACAGATACAAATATAGTTAGAAAAAGGTTTACAAGGGAGTGATTATATGGTAAATTAAAATTTCAGAATCAACATGGTAAGAGGGGAAGGATACATGTGAAAAGGGAATGGGAAGTGGAAAGGGGAAATGGTGTGTAGTCCAGGCCAGTTCGAGATGCATGTCTTCATTGAGCAAGCACTGCATGTGTCACAAACATTTGCAGGCCCAGGTCATGGATCTCATTCATTGCCAACATCCTTCAAAAGGCTGGCTTTGTTATACCATCCATAAGTGGTAAACTAAAGTACTGGGAGGTTTTCAATCAGACCGCAGACTTCTCCATTGTGTCCCCTACCTTCCTCAAGCTTACCAATGCTCAATTAATCCGCAAATTCAAAAGGTGGTCCCTTAAGACAAAATTCCTCGATTTCCTCCTCAAAATCAATCTTCACTTCATTCCCACAAATCAATTTTTGGTCAACAATAGGGGTTTCACCAAGATCTCTCCCATATGCCAGCTCTGTAAAACTGACAATGAAACCCTCCAGCACTTCCTACTTAAATGTCCCTTCTGCTTGGAATGAGATATGTCATCAACTCCTGCCTTTTTTTGCACAGGAAAATCATTTTCAACCTCCAAGAATTCA
This sequence comes from Epiperipatus broadwayi, assembly GCA_028023455.1. Classification (NCBI taxonomy): domain Eukaryota; kingdom Metazoa; phylum Onychophora; class Udeonychophora; order Euonychophora; family Peripatidae; genus Epiperipatus; species Epiperipatus broadwayi. Next base: position 143,920 of record JAQFVV010000486.1, on the reverse strand, counting down.
TAGAAACAGGGGTCTATGCAACTATTAGATTATCAGTTTTCCTCATCTATGCACTCTGATTGCTCCAAGGTGCCATTATTTTTTGACCAGAGAGTACACTCTGTGAATCAAAAGCTATTGGACCTAATTCGCTCTCTCAAAACCAGAGATACCAAACTAGCCCCACCTCCAATCCTCACAGACACTTGGGCAATCCTCCAACTCCCATCCTCTCAGCCTCTGTCATAGGACTCAATCATTCAAATGTACAATTATTTTTTAAAGTTAATTCTAAATTATATATACTTCTATTGTTAATAAATTTGTAATTAATTGCTGACTCTGTTTCTTATTATATACTTGTTAAGACTATCTGTTTTCTTCTTAGTGATTAAGATCAAATGAACAGCAGTTTAATGTTGGTCTGGTTTAAATCTAGTGCTGGTGTTTTCTTAGTGTTTATTTTTCTTAAATAGCATTAGCATTATACTATATTATTAGATAGATGGAATGGAAATATGTTTTCTATGAATGTTAAGTTATAATTTTAATATACTATGTCACTTAAATGATATGTGATAATTTTTTCCCTAGAATAAATTTTTTTAAGTATTTTTAATTTTTTTTCAAGAGTTTTCTTGCTTTTTATCAGTGTATCTTTATCTCAACTTGTCCATATCACAACCATCCATTAACACATAAAGTCATCCTTTCTTAATATACTACTCTATGAACAATCTTCACTCATTAAGTGAACTAAAAGTATCAAAGATCTGAATCCCAATGCTAATGTTGATAGTTTGATATGCTCAATTATATCACTCTAATATGTTTCCATAAATCTAAATTTTATTTATTAATTATTAAAGGGTTAGTTTATATCTTTCTGAACTGGGTTTAGCAGATCACAAATGTTCTTTATAGAGAGTGATCAGTTGCTGAGATGCAGCAAAAATTATTTTGAATCTCAAATGTATGACTACATCTTTTCTTAAATGCTTTCTTAATTTATAATTTAGTTTCTCCCTTATTTCTAAAGTATACTCACACATCATATCTAACATTACAATTAAATTGGATTTGTAACACATACATTGATAATTAGAGAATAAACTCTTGTACCCATAATCAATTGTTATGATTACATTTGTACCCCAATATAAGTGCTCCCATAAATAAAATTTCTAAACACTGAATTATTTAAAGTTAGTTTCTTTAGTTTGATAACTTTCATCTTCATTAAGAATCATTGAATGTTTCCTCAGAAAATGTGAAATATAGTTGTTTCACAACATTAGGCTGTAGTATTAATGTTAGACTAAGTGTTAATGATCTATTTTGTTGTCATGTTTTTATTGATGTTTCAACTGAAAAAAATCAAGAAGTCAGGATTTTATGAATCGCAGTTAAAATATAAGGATTTACTCCATTGTTCTACCATAAGAAAAACATCCAGGGAGTTCTGGTCTTTTATGATCTAGTTTTCATAAAAAGATTTTGGAAATAAATATGACTTTTTGCTTATAGATAAAATATTTTTGACTATTTATCCACACTAATGGGTTGATTATTATTTAAAACAAAAAGAAATACAAATGTAAACTTTAATTTATTAATTTATTTTTTAAAAAAATAAATATTGATAAACATTATAATATAAAAAAGAACTCCCAGCACTTTTATGCCATTGACTGTCAGAATTAACATGTTAATTTTTTTCAAATATTGTAATTATTATAAAGCAAATATCATATTTTAAAGCAGAATTGGATAGATTTATCATAAATCTACTTTTATTCATTCACATTTTAAAAAACTTAAAATAAAATAAGAATTGTTCAATTTCATAAAGAGTATACATAAACATCTGCAATGATATTTATGGGATATTGTCTTATTAACAGGCCAGTTTTTAAATATTTAAAATGGTTAAATGTAATTTTTTTAAAATATTATTTATTTATAAAAATAATTTAAAAATATAAAGTCCAATTTATTGAGTTTCAGTATAAAATAAAGATTTTATATGAACAGAAATATTGAACATTTTAAAAAATTCTCACCAGGTGGAACAACAGAAAATTCAGAATGCAAGATGGTTAATAAATCTATACTTCAGCATGGAAAATTTATCTTCAAGAAATCATGGTTGTTATGCTTGTTTAAATCATGCATGTACAATCATTTATTGAGATATTTTGCTTTTTAAAAAAAATCATAATTATATAATAACAAATAAAATTACTGAAGAGGTCAGTATTTTTGAATAGGCAGTAAAATAAAAAAAAATATAGTCCTGACTTCGTGTGTTTGATATACTTACTTCTTTGCAAACTCTTTCAAGTCCATTTTAATTGCAAAGTTTATTAAGATGCATGATTATTTTTGCACAATAATATAATATGCATGATTATACTTTTATTATATATATATATATATATATATATATATATATAGTAATAGAATAGAAAATAGGGTTAATAAAAATGTAAAATTACAATATTCAACAATTCAGTAGCCATTTGTAACAGTACCCCACATTAGGGTTGAATTATGAGATGGGAAACCATCTTCATTACAAGTTATTACAAAATTTAAAATTAAATATAAAAGGAATGAGTGTGTTATAATAAATATGCGAACCATGAGAGATGAACATAGAACTGACTATAAGTTCTTCAGAATTACCCAAAAAGGAATAATCATTCATCATCACGAATAATCAACAATAAAAACAAATTAACAGTCAATCTTGTGACTGTATTTGAAAGTGATCTACTATAGCCCAGGCTAATTATTTAGCCACTGCAAAACCTAGAGCAGGAATACAACATAATTTGCACAAATTTAAGTGCTAATCCATAAGAATATAGCAAAACAATAATATTAAGCTATTGAAATATGCTGATCATCATCAATACCATGGCTATATAGTTCCACTAATGTATTGGACAATTATACAATAAATTTCTAAGTAAATGAACAAAATGAAATATAGTGCATGAATTTAAAAAAATCTTTCTTTGCACTGGTCAATGATCATGTGGATGCCCCAAAACACTAAATATAAACCACTGTATTTATATGTTGGACTATTTCCATCATCTAAAAAAATTTAACTTTATTTAAATATTCCAAATACATTCAACTGTTAGTAATAATACACAGACTAGCATATGCACAATGTTTTGAGAGGTATTATCCTCCTCTCTTCTTCATGTGTTTCTGGACTCACAAGTGACAGTACTACCATGGGGATCGAACCTGGACTCTTAGATTCTTGCATATTAAATTTTAAGGTAATGCTTAACCAACTGAGCCATCCTCCCAAAGATAACAGGCTTATAGGGTGTTTTGCAATTGTCATGTGAACAGCATTTTAAAATTTTTTTCTTTGTACATTTTCTTCTCTATTCAATATTTTTGTATTTACCCAATTCAACATATGTTTTTTGGTACATACATGGTCTGCTACCTTAGATATATCTGTGGTTTCTCTTCTAAGCATCAATTTGTGATCTTGCAAGTGTCTTTCAATGAGATGACTAGTCTCACCAATATATTTTCTTCCACATTGACATGGTATTTCATAGATGTAGTTTTTTCTTTTCAGCATTTTAATCTGGATAATTGTAGATCTTAGAATTCCTCATAGTGTAGTACAGCTTTAGAAAGGCATTCTGATGTTATACTGATTGTAAATTTTTCTTACTTTGTCTGCTATTTTTGGTATGTATAGCTATATTACAGTACCAATAATTGTTTTATGGTACTTTTTGTTGTCTGTTTAAGATTTTCTTAATAACAGCTGATGGATAACCATTTGTCATAAGAGTTTGTTCTATATAGATAAACAAAGTCACAAGCATTACTCAGAAAGCATCACAAATACTTCAGTGTTCAGAATAAAGTAAAATAACATCCCTTTTCAGCAAAATTCCTCATCTTTATAGTCTACCTAAAATCCATAAGGATCATGATCCATTAGTTTGAGAAATTTTGGCAAGATTACTTCTCAAAGTTCTAAGTCCTTTAACATACAAGACCCAGTCCTTAGACAGGCATTCTAGACACTTTGTATAATTAATCAAGAACATGAAAATTGAAAGACCTGACTTACTGTTAAGCTTTGATGTGGAAAGCTTATCCACAAATGTGCCACGTGAAGAAGCAATACCTATAGTAAAGAAAAGATTAAATTGTGATAGTAGCTTATAAACTAGAGCAACTCTTTCTCTTGATAATATAATGAATCTATTAACATTTTGTAAAAAAAACAAGCTACTTTCAATATAACAGAATTCTTTCAAAAAAAATAAAATAATGGTTGTGGGATCCCATTGTCATCCCTGATTAACAATATTTATATGGAAAAACTTGAAACCATAATAACTACTCCATATCCACCTAAAGTTTGGCATCACTATGTAGATAATACATTTGTTGTATGATGGTGATAAACTACTTCAAACTTTTTGGAAACACATCAACAACATTGCTCATTTCAATTAAATTCACAAATGAATCAGAACAAAACCAAAAATTGGCATTTTTAGATATTCTTGTGATAAGACTCCCTCATGGCAAAATCAAAATTACAGTTTACTGAAAACCCACACACACAGGAAAATACTTAGCCCATACATCCAATCACATCAGAAGCACAAAAAATCGAGTTATATTATCACTATGAAACAGAGCAAAAGAAATTTGTTCAGAACCCAGTGATTTGAAAAAAGAAAATATCTATATAGAACAAACTCTTATGAAAAATGTTTATCCATCAGATGCTATTAAGAAAATCTTAAATAGACAACAACAAAAACCTATCAAAAGAAAAAGCAATTATTGGTACTGTAGTATACCCATATATATCAAAAATAGCAGACAAATTAAAGAAAATCTGCAAACAGTATAACACCAGAACAGCCTATCAAAGCCATACCACACTATGAGGAATTTTAATATTTACAAAGCCTCAGCTTGAAATGCTGAAAAGAAAAAAAACTGCATCTATGAAATACCATGTGGATGTGGAAGAACATATATTGGTGAAACCAGTTGTTCCATTGTTAAGCACTTGCAAGTATACAAACTGATGATTAGAAGAGAGTGATGTGACTAAGATAGCAGATCATATATATATATATATATATATATCAATGAACATATGTTCAATTGGGAAAATAGAAAAAATTGGATAGAAAAAAAAGGTACAAAAAGAAAATTTAAAGAAGCTGATCACATGCAAACAATCACATAAGTCAATCTAGTGTTACTATACATAATATATGAAAACCACTAATCAACTTTGCTCTTAGGAAAAAAGTGGAGAAATCAGGAGGAGCCTCATAGATAAATATGTGAACTTTCTACTGACTGTTGTCTTTGGGAGGATGGCTCAATTGGTTAATGTTACCTTAAAAGTTAATATTCAGAAATCTAAGGGTCCAGGTTCAATTCACATGCTAGTATTGTCATTGGGCAGGCCAGCAACATCTGAAAAAGAGGGTAAATAATACCTCTCAAAACATTGTGCATATTCTAACCTGTTTGCTATTACTAATAGTTTAATGTATTTGAAAAATTTAAATAAGGTTAAGTTTTTTTAAAGACATTCAATATTCATATTAGATTATGACAATAGTCGAACATATAAATACAACTAAAATATCATCATCATAAATCTTCAGGAAAACACTGAATAGATACCCCTTTTATAGACCATTATGCACAAATTTAGCTCAGAAAACAAGAACTCTAAAAACAATTACTGTGAGCAAAAAATAAATAAATAAATAAATAAATAAATTTAAATAATTCCTATGTTTATCTTACTATAAGTAAATAGTTTTATTAAGATTATTTTTTAAAATTTTAAAACACTAAGCTGTCATGGAATTGGAAGGAATAAAGACCAAAAATATTTTAAAACAATTTTTTAATAATTAATTGATTAACAATAAACAAAAGACAATGACATGGTAGTATGAAATTTTAAACATTCATTTTCATCAAAAAAAATACATTTTCATAAAAATTATAATAAATCAGTTGATATCTATTCATAAATTATCTTTTAATTCATTAAGTTATTATTTTTTAAAAATAACTAACAATTGGAAAAACATTTTCAAAATCAAAGATAACAATTTTTGACATAACTTAATTAACTTTTTATTATGTTTTTAGGAAGGAAAATGAATGAAAAAGAAAAATATGTTTAAAAAAATTAAAATTTATAAAAAATTACATTTTCTAAATACTATTTCATAATTTTGAAGAGAAAATTGACTATTTAGTCAAATCACAAGATTAAAAATTTATCAGAAAATTGATGTGAATGTGAAAACGCATAGCAGATCTAATAAATTGCAGGTCTAATATGTAAGTACCGAAGAAGGTAAGCAAAAAATGAAATTTGCTATTAAATTATTATTTCCGACATGCAAAAGATTGAAATTATTTGATAATTTGTTAAAAATAATGAAAAGATTTGTTGTTTATGTTTTAATAGACAGTGAAGGGCAAAGCTAAATGAAATCATTCATTTATTCTGGATCCTAGTGAAATTTAATAATTCCTTAAGTACTATTAAGATATTATTAGCAAATAGAACTCCAAAAATGGACCACAAAAGAACAATAAGGATATTAATTCCTTTGATAAATATAATGTATTATTTCAAAATATTGAAGAAAAGTTTTCTTTTTCAACATTGTCGTAAGATACTTCTAAAGTCAGAATTTAATGTTTTGATATTGTTATGTATTTTATGAATATTAAAAAAAGAATAAATATTCATGAACTCTTTTAAAGCAATATTAAAAAATGGAAAGCTATTTTCAAACTTATTTTAAATATTTTTTATTCACTAATGAATGATAGAAATATACATGGATCTTGAACTATTTAAAGTCTAATCTATGTAACATTTTAATAACAAAGAGTTTAAAATTATTTTTACAAAGATCTACAAAATAACTGAAGCTAAGTTCTTTTTTATGAAGAGCATTATTACATAAATGTTGAAACATAAATCAAAATATTATAGGTTTTCAAGCAAAAAGTACTCAAGAAAGGAAATTCTTGAAGAAGGCTATAATGACACATTTCAATACTTATCAATTGAATTATTTTATTTTATTTTACTCATTAATAAATTATTTTTATTCATAAAACTTATCAATGATTATTTAACATATGCATTGCAGTATTAATGAAATAAAATATTTTATTATTTCCTGAAAACATACACTTCATCTATTAAGTTAGCATACCACTAAACTATTCTAGTTTATATATAACACTTATTAATAAAATAAATCCATAAATCCCTACACAACCCATAGAATAATCCCCTCATAACCCTGAGAATATATTTTCCATGTTGTTACGATTGGAGTGTACAGTTCTTGAATAAATAAACATTACAGAAAGAATGAATGCTCAGTAATAATTTCTATAGTATTTATATTATTGGTTTATCTCAGTACTTCAGCATTTACTACCACTACATAAATTGAACACAATGTGATGGCAGAACATACTGTTCCACTATTGGTGAATGATGGTGTTTATATGCAAATTAGTATCAACAAGGTTAAAATATTTGAAAGTTTTACTTTGAAAAAATAAAATTAATGTTAACTCCATTAAGAAAGAAAAACAGGAACAATAAATAATCATGGTGTCACTGCATATTGGAGAATATCAACCAATGGTGGACAATACAATCATAGAAGATAACAGCTCAGATGAGTAAGTTTCTGAGGACCAAAAGCCAGTAGCAGCTGTATTTACATTGGAAGTGCTTTTAGCAGTAATAAAAAAATAAAACTCTAAAATGCTAATAGCAAGAAATAAAATTCAAGAATAAATGAAAGAAGATAACAACAGAGATCAAAAGATTTAAAGAAGATAATGATAAAAGAGATCAACATGATGAAAGACAAAACTGCTAAATGCTAGGCAACAATAAATAAAAATTCAAAACAGATGAAAGAAGATAATGAGAAAAGAGATCAACAAATGGAAAAAGATAATGATAAAAAAGATAAACAGATGCTAGAAGCAATGGATAGAAATCAAGAAGAAATAAAAGTTTATCTACAAATCAAAGAAGAAATAAAAAACAAATTACAAGGAGTAAAAAAATAATATAAACCCTTTGACAGAAGGGATGATAATTTATTAAAGGGATGAACAAGTCCAGAAAAAGATGGAGCTCATAGAGAAAACATTGTTGGTAAATGTTCAGAAGGTGGTATATGAAATCATTAGAACCTACCAGGATAATATACAAGAAAGTTTTACACCTGAGAGAATGACTACAGAGGCTGGAAATGAAAGATGAAGAGAAGATAAGTACCTTTCCAAAGAAGGATTCTCCATTCCATAAATGGTTGTCACTATAAATTACTTGAAAGCAGATTACAATAAACTGAAAAAGTCTGTGCAACAACATAAATAAGGAAGTTAAAGTTATACTAAGGATATAATAGTATGAGAAAAACAAGAGAAAACCATTGTTAAAAGCCAATATGGAAGTGGTGTTAATCTAAAAAGTATCAATCAATTTCTGAAAATTGAAACATTTAGAGGTGATGCAGAAAAAACACCACATTTAGATAACTTAGAGAACTATTTTGAATTTAATTAATTAGTTAAGAAAGAACAAGCAGCCATCACATACAATATTCTATATGGATTATCTAAGGAATGATGGTATTCACTAATAAGCACACTGATTACTTATCCAGAGTACAAAAAGCAAATTTTAGGTAGTTTTGATCTGACAAAAGGCAAGAAGCAATAAAGTATCAGATCATACAAAAAAAAATTAATCAAAGGGTGTGAAATCTGCATACAACTCTTTAGAACCCAGGTTGCCAGATTGTGAACATTATCTGCATATGAGGTTACAGAAAATCAAATAATCAGGATCATAAATCACAACTTATCTTTCAGTTTTGAGCAAAGAGTTATTAGTACTATCAAAAAAACAATTGAAGAAGTAGCAGATTTTTGAATGCTGAAGATATGAGTTACCATAACCAGAATGAAGAAAGAAAACTTCCTATGGTAGATGAAACACCATTTAAAAAAGCAAATGCATCAACTGGTAGCATGAAGATGGATTATAATCTGAGATACTAATTGTATAAAAATCAGCAGAGGAATAACAGGAATTATGAAAACGATATATGAACTGAAGTGAGACTGTGTTCAAGAAGTCAGTTAGAAACATGCCCAAAAGTTCTTAAGAAGTAATCATCATTATTTATCTCCCATTCAAGGTGCAAATAAGATACCTACATATATATGCATAAAAATCATACCACCTAAGTGAAAATCTGTCCATTTTCACTCACTATTCATAGATCCCTCACAGCTTCTGGTTCTTTATTTCTGATCCTAAGCTGTAAAGATGATTTTCTTTTAAGTAGAGAAGATAAACATGGATAATAACTTTCACAGATTTGAAAACAATTATTTTTGCATTTAAATTCTGATATTTTCTTTTAAATATATAAATGTATTCAAGCATTTAAAATGATAGGTACTTATTCGATGCAAAATCACATACAACTGGTTTTAATTTTCCTTTTTCATTGACAATAATTTGCAAAAAGAATTCCTTTAATGACACAGTCTAGTTATAATTAAGTGATGAATAATGCTAACTTTTTTTTCTTTCCAAATTACAAAAGTGAAGTTTAAATTGCTTAATATCACATAAGTTGAGTTAATAAATCTTGTAAAATCCCTTGATCTGAAATATGATATCTATAGACACACTATGGACTTTATATCCATCACAAATAAATAAATGAAATTCTAGATTTTAACCAGGGAATATCTTTATATAGCTGACCGGCAATACAATACATTTTGATGGGTTTTTTATGTGTTTACCATTTCCCCTGGAACTTTATCAGAAAGCTGCCCCAAATGAATGGGTAGATAGTTAAAAATTTTATTCTTCCATAGTTTTATAAATTAATCATTTAAACAATAAAATTTAGTAAATTTTTAAAGACAGATCTAAAATGACTGTTCTGGCAGTGACAAAATTAAAAGAACTCAAATTACTGGGTCTCCCTTTTATTTAGAAGATACTCTTTATGACATTATTATTATCATGATGACTGTCGAAAATCTCTCAAATTTCATTCGATGAGAAAAAAAATTGTTCAAAAAAATTTGTCTCCAATTAGTAAGTCAAATGGAGATTTTAAAATAATTGGATATAGCAAAAATAAAATTCTGTTTTACAAATTCAATATTATTTTTTATTTTAAACCAAAATAAAGAATTTATATTATAATTTTAATACATTTTAATGGATATAAATATTTTTACATATCATTTTTTAATAATATTTTTTTATAAAACTAATTTATGAAAAATATATAGGAAACATAAAATATTTCACTTTGTAATATGTGTTTCTATGGTGATTGTAATAGCAGAAATTGAAATGTGTAATACTTAATAACAATATTGATTCTTTTCAAGTGATTTTTTTTACTAACTTAACTATTTCTAAAAACTATTTATTTATTCACATGTTCATATTTTTTTCTGAGGTTGATCACAACAGATTTATAAATTGATGCTAAATGTTAATAATAAATAAGAATGTTATTTGAATAGTATGATTGTCATAGTTACCTGGATACTATTAATACTTCAACATCTCCATTATCCATAGATCAAGTGAATAAAAATTAAACAACAAACTTCTTTATTTTTTTTAAAATATTGTGACATACAGCAATCTGGTTATTTACATTATATATTGAAAATTGATAATGATATGTGTAAAACTTTGTGGTCTGGGCCAACTGAAGAGCACTCATTCATAACCAAATGTACATCTTGTGGATCATATAACATTTTCATATGTCTTTGGTCCTATGTTTATAATTACATCTCTAATAAAATTTATTAATGTACATTCATTAAGTGATATGTGTCAATGTTGTGAGAGCTGTATGTTTGACAGGTAATGTTCTATCTATCTATATATAATATTATTGTATAAATCACATGTTGTTGAATCAGTAATAAATTGAGAGGTGCCAATCTCTCGCATGCAGCTACTGTTGCTTCTCAGACAGCCAATCAGATATTAAGACAGCAGTCTGAAGCACGATCAAGCCGCAACACATGACAGAGTTTTTGATAAGAAAAGGATGGTTCCACCTTCTTCTCTACTTAACTTTTTATATATATAAGCCAGTCTTAAGCATCTTGGCTTGAAAGTGTGAAGCTATAAATATATTCATATATATATATATATATATATATATATACTGAAAATCGATAAACTTATGTGTCAAGTCTGGGCCAACTGATGAGTGTTAGTATAACACAAAATAATTTCCTAGTTATTTGAGGCATGGTTAATTAGTGCAATTGAAATGCACTAGTAATAATAATAATAATTTTAAATGATATATTCCTAATACTTATGATGATGATAAGGTCTTTAATTTTAAAAAAAAAACATTTTAATTTATCAGTTTATTTAATTGATAATTTAAGTGTAATCATTAAGCAGTTCTTATCTTGAATTCGAATGTCTATTTACAAGAACTTTCTCAATATTTATTATATTACAACCACTGTCTATAAAAGATATTATATTATGGTTAATTAATTATTTAAAGACTAATTCATTTGTTGATAACTGACTCATCTTGTCATTCAATTGGAAAAGTATTTCAAATTCTTTATTGTTCAATAACTACCAACTAATATAAAAAAACAATGGAATTAAGTTTGCTGTTCATAATCTCCTCCTGGCTTTGTTAACACATTATTTATTGATTTAATTGTGGTCATGGAAGACATTTAAAGAATTCCTAAAGTTGAACTTTTATGTATGTGTTTTTTCATCAATTTTATGAGGAATGATTAGCAGAATATATTACAGCCATAAGAAAAACAAAAGACTCCTCATTAAATGGATTAGTTCCTATTATGAAAAGAACTTTTAATCCTTTTTCTTGAGTTTAATGGCTATAGTGATAGTAATGAAAATGATGTATTAAAAGTCTTGTTAAATAAGATTTGAAAACTAAATTTTAAATCATGATTAAAAATTAAATGTTATTAAATGTATTTTAGATAGTAATAATCAGCCATTAAGCTAATGCACATGTGTTTTGTGGATTTTAACTATATAAATGAATATGCTCACTTTCCAAACCCAAGATAAAGTCTTTGTGAAAAGATAGAATGAATCCATCTAAATTTTGCAAGTGTCATTTATTCAGGCATAGTAAAGGTAATTTAAAGTGATTGTTTAATATCTTCATGCTCTCATTTTCAAATGCTTAAGATTTGCCCATACTTAAATGTTTGGGTTGAAAGGATAAATAAATTTATTCTATTTTTTCACAAAGACTTAATCTTGTGTTTGGAAAGTGGGAGTATTCATTTATATAGTTAAAATCCACAAAACACATGTGCATTAGCTTAATGGCTGATTATTACTATTTACAGCTGAAAAATATCACACTATATAAAATAAATGCTTATTTACATATATTTAAATGTATTTTAATAAAAATAGATCTATATTATAATTATTTATTAAAATTTTTAGTATTTTGTGGGATATACAAGTGTATTTAATTTTATTTATTGTTTAAATAATATCAAATTTATTATTCCAAATTTTATCAGTATATTTCATTATTTTTTTTATAATATAATATTTTGTAGGTAAATATTTAATTAATCCTATTTCAGACAGTGAATATAAAAAATTGCAACAGTTTTGTCTGGAATTGAAGTCATGTGACTAACTATGCATGTATTTTTGTGTGCTTGCAAGGTTTTTAAAAGAAAGTTTCAAAATTACTTTCAGAATTGTTTTAAAAAAATGGAAACATTTGGATATCATAAAAATAAATATAGGAAATTATTTAATTAGTTGTCTTTAAAATAGCTGTAGTTAATATAGATAATTTTTAAAAAAATTGATACATTAAAATTAAGTGTTAGATAAATTGATAAAATATTATTTAAAATATGTTATTTTAAAGTGTTTAATTTGTTAGATATAATTATAAAATTAATTTAGAATTAAATATTATTGTAATATTAATGTTATGAGTGATGCCTCATAATATTATTTCAGATTTTAAAAATGTGAAATTGACATTTATGTAAATTAGTTGTATGCTGAGGGTCAAGTAACCAATCAGATTGTAAGTTAGATCTAGTATATAAATTAATGCCCTCACTTCTTTAACACTTACTATTATTACTTACTATTACTATTTCTTTTATTTTTTATTGTTTTAAAATAGTACCCAGTATATTATTAAAATAGTCAATTAGTCTCAATTTTTTTATTATATTTTAAAAAAGTGTAAAGGATTATAAAGTTTATTAAGTTAAAATAAGAATGCTTCCTTAAAACCAATTAGTTTTCTACTAGTTATTTCTATTTAAAACTTAAGTCAATTCATAGTGACTTATGGAGTACATAACTGAATTAATGCGTGTGGGAAGGTTAGTGATGGAAAAACAAATGACAGAGGAAAGTATATTTTTTCTCATGCTATTTAAAAACTGTTATTATTATTTATATAAAATGTTTTGAATTTTAAGGAGGATATTATTTAAAAGTATCACTCATAGAATTAATATATTTTGTGTATAAATTTTTAAGAACTTTTAAAGATATTATTTCGATAATAAAAAACTATCTGGAAAAAAATGAAACTAAATGTTTCTTTAAAGTTATAAAAATAGTCAAGATGAAATTATAGTATAAGAAAATATATTATTCTTTATTATACTATTGACTATATATTTTAAAAGTACAACAATTTCAAAAAAAAATATTTATTTAAAAGTTATTTAAATCTTTTGGAAAGATGGTGAAAATGAAAAAACAAATATTATTATGGATATAATTATTTTGACAAGTTATTGTCAAAATATATAAATTATTTTGATGTAATAAAAACTTGTTCTTGTAAATATATATAAAAAAAGAAAAATGGATAATAAAAATAAATATCAGGACTAAATAAATAACCTATGGAATATTTAAATATAAAGTTATTTATTACTACATATCTGTATTATGAGATAATAATATTTGAAAAAAATTGAAAAATGCTAATTTATTGCTAGCATATGGACTGATTTTGAATGGCCATTAATGATGCATCTGGAAGTCGTTAGAATTCACATGAATGGAAAACACTGGAACTTACCTATAGGAAATATTTTGAAAAGTGATATCACATTAATAATTATTTTCCTGTTAATGTGACAGATAAAAGACTGTATTTAAAGACTTTCAAGAACAGGATGAATAATAATTTTTCAATTTTTTTTGGAATTAGAAGTTGTCATTATTATTTTTTATTTGTGCACGCCACAGGAGAGGAGAGAGCTGTGTTAGAAAGACTTTCAGACAATATTCATCATGTAACAACTGTGGAGGTTTCAATTTAAAGCATTGAATGGTAATGAAAGACTTATAGTTGAACTTTATTGGAGAACAAACATGAATTGGAATTATGTAAATATAGTTTTAATTGTTAAATATACTAACTTTAGTATTAGAATTTATTGTATATGATAGGAAAGGTTACATTTTCAAAAAATATTATTTTATTATTATTCTACCTAACTACATTAATATGTTTAAAAAATCTTTTAATATTTTAAAGTTTTGCAAACATTTTTAAAGTATGATAGTTATTGTATTGGATGACTGGTATTTTTGATTAATGTGTTTTTTTATGCTGAATTTGGACTAGAAGACATCTAAAATAGTGACTTGTAAGTTGAAGAGTCACTAAATAATTTTAAAATTGTTAATCATTATATGATGTACATTTTAGTTATTATTATTTTTAGGAGAGTTGCTTGGAGAATTTTTGAAATATTTCTTTTATTGTATGAATGTATGAACATGAGTATGCATGCATTAATTACACATATAGATTTTTTATTATTATTCTAAGATATAAGCTATGATTTTAAAAAGATATGCATACATTTTTTTTTTCTTTTGTGTATTACAAAATTTAATATAATGTATTGATGCTCATAATTTTTTCATGATTCTTTACTGAATAAACCATACATTGTTTTAAATATTTGAATATTGATTTTATTGTTTTAAAATCAAAGTCATTTATATTTTTGTTGTTAAGTTTTAAGTGAATAAAAAAAATTTTCTTATAGTAGTTCTGAATTAATAATATATGTTAACTTTGTTATTAAGAGTGATACTAGTTATTTTGCAATGAGGATTGTTAGATCTATTTTGGAGTTTTAATTGATAGTGACAGGAAAATATATAAGGAAATCCTCGGATGTTTTATATGTAGGATATGTGAAGAAGATAGGAAAATAACCTATATTTGATCTTAGTAGTTTTATGCAAGTACAGTTAACGTAGCTTTGTGTCTTGTATATATTTTCCATGAGCAGTATTGATATTTTGTATTTTTAAATGATCTGTAAAAGCTGAATAGATAGCCTGGATATTATTTGGAAGGTATTGGACAAAAGTCATACCTATTCTTTCACAGAGTTTCCATGTGGATTATTAAATATATTTAATACTATTGAGTCTTTACTCTAGTCATTCCTCCATGTCCTATGCATCGTATCACTATCTTAATTTCAATAGTTATTACATCATATAGCATAGTATATTATGAAAGATGAATAATAAATAATTTTGGATTGATGTATTTA
Organism: Epiperipatus broadwayi; assembly: GCA_028023455.1. Taxonomy (NCBI): domain Eukaryota; kingdom Metazoa; phylum Onychophora; class Udeonychophora; order Euonychophora; family Peripatidae; genus Epiperipatus; species Epiperipatus broadwayi. The sequence goes on along the minus strand of JAQFVV010000486.1, from coordinate 128,194 downwards.
ATATTTACTGAGGCTATAACCTCGATAATATGTGAGTAAAAATACGATAGTAGGGACCTCTACAGGTGTTTTAACCACAAGCTTACGCTATGGAAGAAAAGAGGGGAACCCTTCTTTACTTCAACCTACTTTCTATTTAAATAGGTGAAGCTGAAGTGGTTAGATCTGCGAGCGTGAAGCTATTCATACTTCACTGATTAAGTCCACATTTCTTATTACACATTAATACTCGCGAAATCTTTCGATTTACAACGAGTCAATGGAAAGATTTTATAGTTAAAAATCTATTAAAGTAATTTAAAGCTTGTGGTTAAAACACCTGTAGAGGTCCCTACTATCATATTTTTACACGCATATTATCGAGGTTATAGCCTCAGTAAATATTACTTACGTAATCAATGTGCGTTTAATAAATTTATAATTACAACTTTAGATTGATGTATTGTTTTTCAAAAGGACGTTAGATGGGTTTTTCTTGTTTGGATTAAGATGAAATACAAATGAAATTGAATGTAAATGCTGATAATAAAATAATAAAGAATCATAAATATATTTTTCATATTTTATTAAACTATTTTTGACGATTAAAAAAAAATTACAATTATTTATGATATTTTTTTAAATAATTTTGATATTTTTGATTTTCACAAATCAATGCATATTTTTAAAAAATTAAACATCAAAAGGAATAACGCAAAGTGTGATGAATGCTTGTATTTCATGAACATTATTTTATTTAAAAAAAAAAAAAAACATGAAACACATATAAGGATTTTAAGAGTGGTGCCAAGCAAAAAGTATCTAGCATAACATCAAGACTATTTTTGTTAAATTCAATTTTCATTTATTGAATGAACCTTAAAACATATTTTCAAAATGAACATTATTTTAAGTATTTATATTTTTGTGTATATTTATTAAAGCTATATTATCTATTTATTTAATTAACAAACAATTTCATTAAACTATAAAGTGTAGGTCTAAATTAACATTTTATTTTATATTATGTATGATAAATAATGCATAAGCCAGAGTGAAGGCTTATTTACTTTCTGATTTTTATATAGTTGTAATATGTAATTCAATCTTACTTTAGTTAAATTTATATTTTGTTAGATTTTATTTAGTAAAACTTATAAATATTGTAAATAGTTTTGTTTAATGAAAAGTATAATAAATTTGTTAAACTTGTTTTTATAAATCTCTGTGTTATGTTGATTGATTTATTCACACAAATATATGATTAACAGAATCCAAAATAAATATGATACATTTGCACAGTATAAATAAATTATTCATTTTTAAGAACTAATAATTATCCAGAATATGATATTTAAATAATTTTTCTTTTGCAATAATATTATTATAGTCATAATTGATCACACAATTTACTGCATAGAATTTAATATTGTTTTTAGTTGCCACATATTTTCAGATTATACCATATTAAGATGCTACATGAGAAATAAAAGAATTATATTATTAATATTATTATTATTATCATTATTATTAATTGCCATAGTATTAAATAGTAGATAGGATTAATAATTACTTAATTAGGGGTAGGAATATTATTATTTATTATTGTTATTATTATTGTAGGTGTAGTTAGAAATGATACAAAATCCCTTATCATACTTGGCTATAGGAGATATTTTTAAAATTGATTAGATTTATTTTTCAAGAATCTGAGATAGTTATGATTATAGTTTTAGTAAAAGAGATTAGAGTTTAGTTTAGTAATATTATACTAAATTACTTATTATTTTTAAAGACTTAAGAATACTATGAATTTATTATTATTATTTGAAATAATAGGGGGGGGGGTAATGTTCTTATGCCATTGAGATTGTATCCTGTGGGATATAGGCTTAATGTAATCCTTTACTGCTTTACCTTCACTAAATTGTCTCATGATATTATTAGTGTTTATTAATTTAATTTTCACAAATCGAACCATATATTATTTATTAATTAGTTAGAGCTAGTCGAATGGTAGAAATTATTATAGGATATCTTTATCATTTATTATAGTAGGATTACAAGTATTTTATCCAGAGAATTATTATTTTATTTGAGCTAGTTTTATTTTCTATTTATTGTATTGACCGAAAGGTAAGGGTACAATATTTATATTATATAAAGAAATCACAAATAAGCTTTTAACAAGTTTTGCAGAATATCCCCAACCCCAGACCAGTTTCTGCTACTGGCTTCCTCAGTAAGATGCTAGAATATACTGCAAAGCTTGTTAAGAGTTTATTCACGAGCTCTTTATATAACATTTGTAATACAAGCTTGTTAAATTAGGTCATGTGACATATGACTTGATTTCTTTGTGTGTTAATATCAGAAGTCAAAATTGTTTAATTTTACCATGTCTGGCTAAAGTCAGGCAAGAATTGCTGCAATTCCCGTGATGAAATGCCGAGTTCAATCCATCAAATGCCGAAGCAACAACCATACCAAATAAAAGATGTCATAAGCCGCTAAAAGAACTTGCCTTCATTCCAACACCATTTTAAATCGTCTCGCAACTGAATAAAAACATGCCATAAGCCGCCAAAGAACTCACCTTCGTTCCAGCTCGAATATCTCCAGTTCAGCTATAGGAGAACTGTTTTAATATTATTTAAAATCGCAGACCTCTGTGTGAATTTCAACAACAATCATTATTTCTTCAAAATCAGGTTAGCTAACCATATTATTGTAATTTCTTTCTAAATTATTTTCCAAATAATATTGTAAATTCTCTAAAATGAAATACTTTTGCAAACTTCTTTATTAATTCAATATTGTAAACTCTGTCTAAATCGTATTTGAAATCTATAAATGAGATATTTTTGGTAAATTTCTTTGTTAATTAATATTTTGCTATATAATTTAATCACTGCAGTTATATTTTGCTTTTCTTTTGCTTATTTTTAATTATTGTTAATTATGCCTATGTTTCGAAACAGCGTGCATTTAATTACCAATATGTTTTTTTAAAAAGATATCATTTAAAATCTCCGTATTATTATTTATATAGCGTCATTTCATGCGCTGTTTTGAAACCCAAATTCATATTTTTGTCATTTAGTAAATTAATTAATATAAATATAAAATGTGGCTTTTCAACCTTTATTTTGTTACTAAAGATTAAACTAGCCTGGAGTGCAATCATAAGTATATTTTTTTAGTTAAGTATTCGTAAGTCCCCTATTAAATATACTTTTCCCCCTTTTAAAAGTTGAGTAGTTATAGATAACTAAAGAGATTGAACAGGATAAAGTAAAGTTTGTAGCTATATATTCCTGTCAGTAGCATATCGTATTTCTCATGCTACAGAAGAGTTGGCTCTTTTGATCAAGCTGATGATCTAGTGTTCATTTAATATATGATCTTTAATTTATAATATCCTTCGGCTTGGCGGATGTGGGATTTATTAATATTTTCTCGTTGTGCTGTTCTTTTTGATATATATATAAGATGGAGCCACGGCGTTGCCAGCACATCTTCTCTTATGGGTAGTGCAGTAGCGAAGTCTGAGCTACGGGCCAGATTAGCACGTAAGTCCCCCGCCTCTGAACCAAATAAAGATTCCCCATTAGCAGCATGACGACCGGTTATTGGGTAAACTATTGTTTGTCACAAAAACCCTAAAACTATTCTTCCATCCGCAGAGCCACTTTATTATTATACTTTACTTGTGCCTAGCATATTAGTAAAATCGTTATAGCCAACTCTTTCCTCCCTAATATGCAATCTTCGGCATTGAACCGAAGCATTCTTGAAAACCCATTCGATCTTAAGCTATCTGGGATGCTTTATAAGCCCATAGTTAATATATAAATTGATTATAGTCAGATGTATTAAGTTTCACTCTAGACTTGGTTTGATTTTACATAAAAGAGCCACTCGAACTGATTATCAAAGGACATAACAAATAAGTTAATGTAGTGATTAGTTGTATAGCAGGATATTTGGCTCCATTAAATCATAGCCACAAACCTATTTGCCAACATCAATTATTGTTCAAATAGTCTAGAGAATGTTACTTTATAAATGAAATACCTGTGTGCATTTGCCAACAACAATTGTCAATAAATATATTTTAATTCATCATATATCAGTTTCTGTCTCATTATTGGATCAATCCAATTCACTAATTGCCCATAAGTATTCATTAGTAAAGCCGCTATTATTTAAATATGTTAGATTTTTATCCGTGGAATGTCTAGTATTTACGTTGTTTATATATATGTTTAAGTCCATGAGTCTTATTGTTTTCTCCGATTTGCTAGTGGGCCGGATGAAGAATTAAATCTCGTGTGCTACCATTGTTATGTTATCCATTGGGTGTTAGATCTGGTGCTTGGAGAGTGGGTTCGAATCCAGGCTGGTTCCTGACCTAAATCTCAGGCTTGACTGGGTTTGAAGTACATTTTGTGAGTTCCAGCTCATGTTAGATGGATAAGCATGTTTTGACTGGCACATAGGTTTTTTTTTTCCGCACTGGAACTCACAAAATGTACTTCAAACTCAGTCAAGCCCGAGATTTAGGTCAGGGACCAGCCTGGATTCGAACCCACTCTCCAAGCACCAGATCTAATACCCAATGGATAACATAACAATGGTAGCACACGAGATTTAATTCTTCATCCGGCCCACTAGCAAAACGGAGAAAACAATAAGACTCATGGACTTAAACATATATATAAACAACGTAAATACTAGACATTCCATGGATAAAATCTAACATATTTAAATAATAGGGGCTTTACTAATGAATACTTATGGGCAATTAGTGAATTGGATTGATTTAATAATGAGACAGAAACTGATATATGATGAATTAAAATATATTTATTGACAATTGTTATTGGCAAATGCACACATGCATTTCATTTATAAAGTAACATTCTCTAGACTATTTGAACAATAATTGATGTTGGCAAATAGGTTTGTGGCTATGATTTAATGGAGCCAAATATCCTGCTATACAACTAATCACTACATTAACTTATTTGTTATGTCCTTTTATAATCAGTTCGAGTGGCTCTTTTACGTAAAATCAAACCAAGTCTGGAGTGAAACTTAATACATCTGACTATAATCAATTTATATATTAACTATGGGCTTATAAAGCATCCCAGATAGCTTAAGATCGAATGGGTTTTCAAGAATGCTTCGGTTCAATGCCGAAGATTGCATATTAGGGAGGAAAGAGTTAGCTATAACGATTTTACTAATATGCGAGGCACAAGTAAAGTATCAGGGCCGGCGCTGGGTACTAGGCGCCCGCATGCAAATTTGATTTTGGTGCCCCTGTCAATATGTATGTTTACTAAGGTGACCCGACCGTGTCCCGTGGCGTTTTAAAAAAGTCATGATTTTTAGAAAGAATGCACGATGTAATGCTATTTTTGATATCAAAAATAGCATAAAATTGATTGTTAAATTATATATTATTTCATACAAACGGTTTGTATGAAATAATATATAATTTAACACGGCAAATTTAGATGTTAGAAAAATTTGCAGAAATTTTAAAAATAATGTGTTTGTTAAAAATAGACAGAGTGATTCAAATATATATATATAATAAATTTAAAAAAAATAATGTTTGAGATTAAAATATTTAAATGTTTAAAATAATTTTCGAAAAACATTTACATATTTTAATCTCAAATATTTTTTTTTTAAAATTTCATATTTATTATTTGCGTCACTGTCTGTTTTTAACAAACCCATTATTTTTAAAATTTTTGCTAATTTTTCTAACCTCTAAATTTATGCAAATATTAGCAAATTTAATAATAAATTTACAATTTATAAATGAAATAATTTTAAAAAAAGATAATATTACAAACATACATATTTAATTTATTATTATTAATGTACGCTATAAGATCGGAAGAGCACACGTCCGATCACCAAATTTTTAATCAGCCCCCCCCCCCCCCGGTCATTGGTGTCCCGTTTTACCAATGTTAAAATCTGGTCACTTTAATGTATATTACCACCTACATGTTATAAATATTAGTGTACAAAATCTTTCTAAGGGAAACAAACAAGGCAATGTAAATAAATAATTTTTAATATTAAAAAAAAAGAAAATACAGTTAAAAAAAGTAAATGCATTACAAAACATGTTATAATTTTATACTGCTTGACTTCATATTAATAAACCTTGATATGATTGTATTTATTTCCAGTTCTGCACAAATATCATTTTCAATAGCAATTAATGCCAAATTAACAAGCCGTTTTTGTGACATAGTTGTTCTCAAGTAAGTTTTAATTAATTTTAACTTAGAAAAAGAGCGTTCACCGCTTGCAACACTAACAGGTAATGTTAATAATATTCTTAAAGCTATTGATAAGTTTGGCATAGATAAATTATTAGAAACTATAAAATTAAGTGTTTCGAAAGGGTTTTGAGAATTTAAAAAATCCTTTTGAAAAATATCTCGAAAAGCACATAATTCGTCGAATAAATCTGTAGCATTAATATCTTTACTGTTATCAAATTTCAAAATATTTTCTAAATCTTTGCATTTTGCTTGTAACTCGCTCTTATTAATTTCTGATATTTTATATAGAAAATTGAAATTATTATAACATGCTTCGAGGAGTTCAAAGCGTTCTGTTAAAGAATTAATCGCTACATCTAAAAGTGTAAAAAACATGTTTATTTTAAATTTTTCTTCAGGTATTTGAGGTGTTTCGTCCTGATGCTCGTAATCAAATTGACGAGTTTTTTTCCGTTGTCGAACTTCTTTGGCAGTTTTAAATTCTTTCTCTCCATCAACCTCTTCGCTAAGTTCATCTGCAATTTTGAGAATGTTTTTGAAATTTGAATCTGATCGATATTCTCGTAAAAATTTATTTAGATTTGCGATCGATTCTAAAGCAAGTGAAGCATTCATATTTACATTTTGGAGCATTTTACTGACAGGATTTATTCTATTTAATATATCATGCCAAATTATTAAAGAACAAATAAATTTGTAATCCTTAAGGTTAGTGCAGAGTGATTGAGCTTCATGTTGAATTTCTCTATTAAAAGATTCGTTGTTCATTATTTCATAGAGTGCATCATAAATTTCACCCAACTGATACCGTAGAGGCCGGATTGCATCAATTCTGCTTTCCCATCGTGTTTCTGATGGTTGTTTTAGAGTTAAAGTTTTAATAAATTTTAAAAGGATTGACCACCGTGATGAAAAAAAATTGTATATTTTTTGAACAATTGCAAAAAAACCAATTGTATCTACATTGACTTTGGCGGCATCGTTTATGATTAAGTTTAAAGAATGAGCAGCACATGGTACGTAAAATGCACGAGGGTTTTTGGTTAAAATCAAATTTTGAAGTCCAGCCTTTTTGCCTTTCATGTTGGCCCCATTATCATACCCTTGACCACGCATGTCTTCAATGGGAATCTTCCATTTTTCCAGTTGTTCAATTATTGTTGTACATAAACCTCGTCCAGTGGAATCTGTTATATCTATGAAACCTAAAAAGTTTTCTCTAATTTTAACCGTTCCATTATTACAAAAAACGAAGCGAATAATTATGGTCATTTGTTCAGTTTTACTTGCATCTGGTGTACAATCTAAAATAATAGAATAATATTTGGATTTCTTTGTCGATAATAAAATTGTTTCCCTAATTGCTGTACTTAAAATTTCCAATAATTCATTTTGGCTATCTTTGCTCAAATAATGTACTCTATTGTTTTGATCTAGGGCCCTCTCAACATGATTTTCCATAACGGGATCAAACTTCGCAAATAATTCAATTAATTTTAAAAAATTTCCGTTATTTTTTTCGTATAATTTATCAGATGATCCGCGAAATGCTAAATTTTGACTACCAAGGAATTTGATAATTTCAATCAGCCGTTCCAAAACACTCCTCCAATGTTTCTTTTCCATTTCATATAAATTTTGAGATTGACAATCAATAGTAATTTTGTTTTTTAATCTTTTCTCAAGTTCATTCCAATTCAATAAACTTTTCATGTGAGCCATACTAGTTTCATGTCTGTGTAAAGTTGTACTTAAATTTCTCCAATTATTGTATCCTTCTATGAGGCTAGATTCAGTAGATCCAAAAACTTTGCAACAAAAGCAAAACACAGAGTTCAAAATTTCGGAATAAATAAGCCATTTTCGAAAAACTACTTCTCCGTTTTCCATTTTTCTATTATAATATACATCAGAAAATTTACGGCCATGTACATCGTTCGGATATATAATATCTTTCTTTTGAACAGGCCCCATTTCTACTAAAATAACACGTAGTTTGTCATCGATTTTATTCCATTCAGCTGGATCTTCTAAATTTGTACACATTTGATATGATATTGGCACAATGACTTTGTTGTCACTTAACTGTTTCTTACTAAAATCTTGTTCAATATTTTCAACAGTTCCCTGTGAACTAGATGATGTGCACGGTTCTGGTTCTTGTTGAGTATAAGCTATTTCAGAAGCAGTTGATATTTTAAGATATTTATTAAGTGATCCACTTTGTTTTTTAATGTTTGCTATTTTTTCAGCTTGGCGTTTACGATTTTGTGCACCGGATAGTTTTTTCTTAGTTTTTGATTCCATATTACTTTTACTCATGAACGCCACTTTAAAATAATTTTCAAATGTAATAAATAAATAAATACGGACTCTAATTTATATATTTACATCATGTATCTTAATACTTAAGATTATATATCGCTAATTTAGATGTCCACAAATTACTTCTTGTGCCAAAATACAAAACTCTATACGCGGAGGGGAAGAAGTTGTTTAACTTGTTTACCTAAAAAAGGCAGCTAATAAATTGGAAATATTCAGCCATTGACATTAAAAATGGTCAGGTTTTAAAATAACTCAAGTGTCCAGCTTTTTACGCTTGATTGAACATTTTAGTTTTACCATTGGCAAGATTTTCTTTTGTTATCATATATTTTTCTACTTAACACAGGTGGCCTGCCAGGCCTGATTTGCGATTTCAATAGAAAATTTCCTGGGATTATAATTATTGTTTACAAGTTCTTACTAAGATTTTAAAATTTGCGATAAACATCATAAGCAAACGTATGTAATTAATTTGCAAACCTAATTAGTATGCAGAAAAAATAGACTTTTGACAACGATTAAAATATATAAAATAAAAAGTAAACTGAAAATTATATTAAGTTTACTGGAATTATACCTATAATATATATTACATACACGTTCGAATATTTATATCAAATTATTATTTAAATAAAAAATTAGAAAATGTTTTATTTTGCAATATTATAATCGTTTCTTACGATTTCAAAATTATGTACATGATCTAATATATATATATATACGCATATACATACATAAGTTCTAATTTATAATACTTTTAGTGTGTGTTTATTTATATATTTGCTAGCAGAAAGTTACTTATAGTTTACTATAAGCAGTACTATATATATATAAACATTACAATATGAAATTTGTAATATAATAAACTTTATGTTTAGTTTATTGTTCATGATAAATAATAGATTTGATTGTTTTATATTTTTAATATTAAGCAGAGCTTGTGTGCAGGCCTGCTTGTGTGTGTCATTTAATAAGATATAATATGACTTCATATGATTTTCAATAATCTACTCTCAATAATTTTTGTAAATAAACATTTGAGAATAATATTCTTCAAATGTGAGTATTTTTGTTAGTAGAGTTTTAATTTCTCAGGGATGGCGCCTCCTTCTGCCAGCGCCCGCATGCCTAGCATGCGTTGCATGCCCGCTTCCGCCGGCCCTGTAAAGTATAATAATAAAGTGGCTCTGCGGATGGAAGAATAGTTTTAGGGTTTTTGTGACAAATAACGGTTTACCCAATAACCGGTCGTCATGCTGCTAATGGGGAACCTTTATTTGGTTCAGAGGCGGGGGACTTATGTGCTAATCTGGCCCGTAGCTCAGACTTCGCTACTGCACTACCCATAAGAGAAGATGTGCTGGCAACGCCGTGGCTCCATCTTAAGATATGTATATTACGTATAGCAGCAAAACGAGAATATTTTTATAAAATAAGATCACATCCGCCAAGCAAAGAATGGTATATTTCATACTATGAAATACGAGTTAATAGCATATTAGCTCTATCAAATTGGGACCAACTCTTGCGTAGCCTGATAATAAATGTCTATGCTACTAAAGGGAATATTATTACATCTGTACTTTGACATGTTCGATCTATTAAGTTACTTATAGATAATAAATATTTAAGGAGGAAAAGTATATTTCTATGGACTTAAGAATTTAAATGTCAAATATACTTATATGATCAAGGCTAAATTTAATTCTAAATAAACTTATCAAGTTAAGTTTTTTAAAGGGTTGATTAATAGAGCCACATTTCACATAATAAATCATTTAAATAATAAAAAAAAATAGGATTTCGAAACAGCGCAGAAAGTTGACTTTATAAACAAATTACGCGAAGATTTTCAAATAATATCTTCTTAAAACATACATGAAATTAAGTGCTCACTGTTTCGAAATTTTGGCATATAAAATATAATAAGCATTTAAAATAAGCAAAGAAATATAGACACAACCGCAGTGATATAACTTTAAATTAGACACTTATAATGTACTTTAAATGAAAGGAAAATATAAATAAGTCAGATTATTTAACATTTAACACATTAAATTTTGATAGCAAGTGACATATTTAAAATATTAAATGGATTTTAAGTTTTGATTACATTTTAGCTTTATCATTATTTTAAAAAGAAAGTTAGCTAACTTATATAGATATATTTACATAAAGAATTACACAGAATTACAGAGAATTACACAGAGCTCTGCGGTTTGAAAAATAAAACGGTACCGGTATTTTATCTGGACTGCAAGTTCTTGGCTGTAATTTGATGAGTTTTACCGGGCGGCTGATGGCATCATCTTTCCCATTATGTTAAGCTCGTCTCTTCTATCGGCATGATGGTGGTTTAGGCATTTTGACGAGAGAAACCCCGTTCTCCCGCGGAGTAACAGCAACAAGATGCCCGCTTTTAGCCGGACATGTTAAACTTTAACAATTGTGAAGACTGGCTGCAATTCTCACTAACAATATGGCTGTCTTTCTCTAACAATATGGCTTCGAACCCACTCTCCAAGCACCAGATCTAACACCCAATGGATAACATAACAATGGTAGCACACGAGATTTAATTCTTCATCCAGCCCACTAGCAAATCGGAGAAAACAATAAGACTCATGGACTTAAACATATATATAAACAACGTAAATACTAGACATTCCACGGATAAAATCTAACATATTTAAAAATAGGGGCTTTACTAATGAATACTTATGGGCAATTAGTGAATTGGATTGATTTAATAATGAGACAGAAACTGATATATGATGAATTAAAATATATTTATTGACAATTGTTGTTGGCAAATGCACACAGGCATTTCATTTATAAAGTAACATTCTCTAGACTATTTGAACAATAATTGATGTTGGCAAATAGGTTTGTGGCTATGATTTAATGGAGCCAAATATCCTGCTATACAACTAATCACTACATTAACTTATTTGTTATGTCCTTTGATAATCAGTTCGAGTGGCTCTTTTACGTAAAATCAAACCAAGTCTGGAGTGAAACTTAATACATCTGACTATAATCAATTTATATATTAACTATGGGCTAATAAAGCATCCCAGATAGCTTAAGATCGAACGGGTTTTCAAGAATGCTTCGGTTCAATGCCGAAGATTGCATATTAGGGAGGAAAGAGTTGGCTATACTGATTTTACTAATAGGCTAGGCACAAGTAAAGTATAATAATAAAGTGGCTCTGCGGATGGAATAGTTTTAGGGTTTTTGTGACAAACAACGGTTTACCCAATAACCGGTCGTCATGCTGCTAATGGGGAACCTTTATTTGGTTCAGAGGCGGGGGACTTACATGCTAATCTGGCCCGTAGCTCAGACTTCGCTACTGCACTACCCATAAGAAAAGATGTGCTTGCAACGCCGTGGCTCCATCTTATATTTTACATTTTAATTAAGTTCGCACATATAAATTTATGAAAGCTTGTTTATAATGTTGAATACAGATCAGTTACATAGATTTCACGGTCAAAAACATTTCAAAATAAACACAACCGATCAAAATACAAAGTCATCGATAAACGTCACTTGCATAGGGAATATACAAATCCCATTAGCATTCATCGTAAGATGCTTGCAGTGATATCGTTGACATATATTCTAATCAAATGTGAAAACCACAACATTATCAACCGCTAACGAATCTATGCAACATCTATACCCAACCTAAATTTCATCATTTAAAATTTAAACAATAAACAATTTATACAATAAGAAAGAAAAAAAAATGGAAATGATTTTTATCAATCGGAAAACATATAAAATTAAACATTATTAATTTGATTTAAAAACTTACAAAAGTCAGATAAGAGTCCGTTTTAACATTTAAGTTGGCTTGTTTATTAATTTGTAAAACTTGACGAAAGTTCTTAATTGATTTCAATAATTGTTCATTTCATATAGCTTATGGTAGAAGAGTCCATGTTCCCGTTGGCAATTCCCACGGAGACTTTCCTGGAAGACCGGTCTGATATTTTGGAGGTAGCATTAGCTGGTTCTGTTCTGGTATCACAGTCTTGGCATTTTTAAAATAAATGAGTGAGGACGGCAAGTGCGTCTTGTCGCTCGACTCACCAAAATCAAGTTGGAAAACTGACTGGAACTCAATATTTTTTCTTTTTATAGTCCTCCTATGGATTCCCTGAACAAAAACGTCACTGTTCTGTTTTTTCGTTATGGTCCGGGCCTTTATTTGCTTCCACTGGTCAAGCTAAAATCTCTTTCTTCTCTTATCTAACTTTTCATCTGACTTTTTAATTACACAGCTTTTAGATAATTAATAAACAATCATTTCCATTTACAGATTACAGGAATTAATTAATACCTGTTTTTATTTTAACTTACGTTATTTTTTTATTAAAATATTTTTATATTTCAATCTTGTATTTTTTTATTAAAAAAAATACGTTCAAATACTTTTTTTTTTTGTTTATGAAAAAAATATTTTTAAAGTTTAGCATCTGTGCGAATATATATATATGTTTAACAAACATTTTAATTTTAGCGTTTAGTTTTTTCCTTTTATTTGCGAACTTTTAAGTTTTTATTTTAAATTAATGTAACGACATATTTATATATCGTTACATATCAGTAAACTTCCTCAAAAAACAAAAAACTTTAAAAAAAAAAAAAGACTTTACTTAGTGTTAGTAATTACATTACACAAATTGAATATATATGAAAATTTCAAAAAGACAAATTTTTTTTTACAAGACAAAACAGTAATTACACACAAATATAATGATTAAAAAAAATTGACTGTTGATTCCCCATTACCAGCTAAATTTCTGCCCCCTCCCTTCCAAGTTTCATTTCTCCTACCTTTAACTATTACTTAGGCAAGTTGAACGATTAGATTTTAATTTAACAAGACTTTTTTTTTTAAAAAAAAAAAATATGATTTAGATTTATTATTACGTTTTATTTATTAGTTTTTATTCCTCGAATTTATCTTTACATATGCGCAATTTTTCTTACTGGCAGTACCTTTAAGACCAAAAATTCAAACTGTAACTCCACGTCAATACAACAAATATATTTATACTAATTTCAAAAAATATTACGAGCATGATTCACTTTTTTAAAAGTATTAGTGGTTTATTAAACATCTGGCTATAACTTTACGTTAGTACAAAAATGTACTTATTTCAGAAAAAACAACAAATGTTATTTGCATGATTCACTTTTAAAATTCTCAGGGCACTCGTGATTTATTAAAGATAGAAAATTTCATCATCAATTCCCCTTCTCAGGGTCAATCTCTGAGGTAAGGCCACACTTGGGACGCCAATTATAATGATCGAAATGTAAGTGAAGATCGAATCTAACTGCAAAAACAATATCTGCAACTACCAGGGCGCCATCTAGGCATTTGAGCCTAGAAAAATTTATAAAGTAGGCAGATACGCGCTGTTAAGATTCCACTTTATTTAAATATTCCGATCGTTAGCCCAAGTCACTAGCTCAGCGGAGACGCAGAGATAAAAATCTATAAATTTTATATCTTAAATATAAAAGAATAAAAGCCACTGCCAGAAATTAACACATAAAAATATTTATTTACGCACATATAAAATAACATTTAAATTTTGAGGAATAAGTTTAACATTTTAGATTTTTATATTAACTTTTAATTTTACATTTAACTAAGTTTCAATGAGTTTAATATTTTATTTAGATAGTCAAGTATGAATAGACTACATAGATCTGCATTTGAAAAGAAAATATTCTTCCCTGATTTAACCTTAGGCAACAAATTTCGCAACCAAACTGGCACCAATCCATCTGATACATTCATGTATTCAATGTAGCATGATACGACAACACAAAATACTATACTGTCAGGAAACGTACATCTGAACAATAAGTAGAAATAGAGAAGACATTGACTCTCCACCAACAGGAATGTGACATCTGTTGGCAAGTAGAACAATAAACAAAAAACTCCATAGGAATGGACTGCGGTCTTCTGCCGACTTACAAACCCATCCATAGGCAAACAGAGGGTGTGTGGCATATATCTATAATCCTGCCCGTAGCGGACCTCATACTACATCTACTAATTACACAAATATATCCAATCCATTGAACCAATTCAACTACGAAATGAATAACCTAAGATTACCCTCCCTTAATATAACTTTACAAAACTATATAGCCATTCACGCCCGACTTAAATTTAACATTTAAATACGTTCGCACAAATGCATTTTATAAAATTTGTTTTAAAATGTTGAGTACAGATCAGCTGCACAGATTCCACGGTCAAAAACATTCCAAATTAAACACAACCGATCAAAATACAAAGTCATCGATAAACGTCACTTGCATAGGGAATATACAAATCCCATTAGCATTCATCGTAAGATGCTTGCAGTGATATCGTTGACATATATTCTAATCGAATGTGAAAACCACAACATTATCAACCGCTAACGAATCTATGCAATGTCTATACCCAACCTAAATTTCATCATTTAAAATTTAAACAATAAACAATTTATACAATAAGAAAGAAAAAAAATGGAAATGATTTTTATCAATCGGAAAACATATAAAATTAAACATTATTAATTTGATTTAAAAACTTACAAAAGTCAGATAAGAGTCCGTTTTAACATTTAAGTTGGCTTGTTTATTAATTTGTAAAACTTGACGAAAGTTCTTAATTGATTTCAATAATTGTTCATTTCATATAGCTTATGGTAGAAGAGTCCATGTTCCCGTTGGCAATTCCCACGGAGACTTTCCTGGAAGACCGGTCTGATATTTTGGAGGTAGCATTAGCTGGTTCTGTTCTGGTATCACAGTCTTTGCATTTTTAAAATAAATGAGTGAGGACGGCAAGTGCGTCTTGTCGCTCGACTCACCAAAATCAAGTTGGAAAACTGACTGGAACTCAATATTTTTTCTTTTTATAGTCCTCCTATGGATTCCATGAACAAAAACGTCACTGTTCTGTTTTTTCGTTATGGTCCGGGCCTTTATTTGCTTCCACTGGTCAAGCTAAAATCTCTTTCTTCTCTTATCTAACTTTTCATCTGACTTTTTAATTACACAGCTTTTAGATAATTAATAAACAATCATTTCCATTTACAGATTACAGGAATTAATTAATACCTGTTTTTATTTTAACTTACGTTATTTTTTTATTAAAATATTTTTATATTTCAATCTTGTATTTTTTTATTAAAAAAAATACGTTCAAATACTTTTTTTTTTGTTTATGAAAAAAATATTTTTAAAGTTTAGCATCTGTGCGAATATATATATATGTTTAACAAACATTTTAATTTTAGCGTTTAGTTTTTTTCATTTTATTTGCGAACTTTTAAGTTTTTATTTTAAATTAATGTAACGACATATTTATATATCGTTACAATATATATATACACAAATGCATTATTGAATCTTCAAGGGTATTTTTAAGGCATACTTATTTTACAGTAATCTGCTAGGTACTGCTGTTTAATATTTTAGGCAGTTTTGAGTTATAATATATCTTGTATTCATTTCCTCACCTCTCATAGGTATTAATAATGCTAGAATAATGTAATTTATCATTTTATGACAAGTTATTTTATAATGATAGAACAAATGCTTTGTCCTATTGACTTGAAGACTCAGTCAATGTTGCTAAACTGTCAACACTACACTGTTGGCCTAATAAAGGCGTATCTAGAGTTGTGTTTTATCTAAGTGCTAGGTAGTTGAAAAGAAAAATGTATGGGATGATCATAACATTGGGAACTTAATAAATAACTATAAAAAATATTGGTATTATAAACTTTCGTGACAATATTTTAAAAAGAATAGTTATGGTAAAATTATGTAAATACCATTTCAATTTATTGAATTAAAACTAAAAAAATTTTCTTGTAATAATTGTTATTTTTATTTATATTGTAAATATATATTTTGTTATTATTAAAATACGTTTCTGTTTTTGTTGTCATTAGTATAGCATTCATTAACTAGAAAATCTCATAATAATCTGATTTCATTATTCATTGTTAATACATTGTACATGCTTAAACCTGCATTTATAAATGTAATATATGCACGGGATTCGAACTCAGACTTTCACACGACCCACTACTCTCAGTGCCATCTCATATTGCTGACCCACCCGATCACACACATGTTGAAAAGATAAATAATCACCAATATACATATTTCATGCTAATCCAACAATCATCAGTTGGTCCAGATTACTATCCTCAAACATATGTATAATCAGTGCTCAGCTTTATATTAAGATAGCCAATCTTCATACTTTAATGGACAGGCTTCAAACTATTCCAACTCGCAACTCTTCAGCCTTCCATTTCATTGAAAACCTGATGATGGAATGTTCAAAGCCTTTGTTAGTGCCAAGGTTGTCATCCTATCCTTATGAAGATTGGCTATCTTAATATAAAGAAGAGCACTGATTGTATATATGTGTGAGGATAGTAACCTAGACCAACTGATGATTGCTGGTTTAGCATCAAATACATATATTGATAATTATTTATTTTTCAACATGTATGTGATCAGATGGGTCAGCAATATGAGATGGCACTGAGAGTAATGGGTCGTGTAAAAGTCTGAGTTCAAATCCTGCATATATTACATATATAAATGCAGGTTTAAGCCTGTACAATGTATTAATTTATATAAATAGTGTGTCTGTCCATCCCTCACATATGCATGTATAAATGGATTATTCTCCTGTACATGAGGGGTCAGAATGACTAATATATCAACATGGGTAGGATGACAACCTTGGCACTAACAAGGGCTTTGAACATCAATCATCAGATTTTCAATGAAATGGAAGGCTGAAGAGTTGTGAGATGAAACAGTTTGAAGCCTGTCCATTAAAGTATGAAGATTGGCTAGCTTAATATAAAGCTGAGTACTGATTATATATATATATGTGTGTGTGTGTGAGGATAGTAATCTGGACCAACTGATGATTGCTGGTTTAGCATGAAATATGTATATTGGTGATTATTTATCTTTTCAACATGTGTGTAATCAGGTTAGTCAGCAATATAAGATGGCACTGAGAGTAGTGGGTCATGTCAAAGTCTGAGGTTGAATCATGCATAAATTACATATATAAATGCAGGTTTAAGCCTGTACAATGTATGAATTTATATAAATAGTGTGTCTGCCCATCCCTTGCATATGTATGTATAAATGGATTATTCTCCTGTATATGATGGGTCAGAATGATATATGTCAACATGGGTAGGATGACAAGCTTGGCACTATCAAGGGTTTTGAACATTCCATCGTCAGATTGTCAATGAAATGGAAGGCTGAAGAGTTGTGAGTTGGAATAGTGCCTGTCCATTAAAGTATGAAGATTGGCTATCTTAATATAAAGCTGAACATTGATTGTATATATGTGTGACTGAGCACTGATTGTATATATGTGTGAGGATAGTAATCTAGACAAACTGATAATTGCTGGTTTAGCATGAAATACATATTGGTGATTATTTATCTTTTCAACATGTGTGTGATCAGTTGGGTCAGCAATATGAGATGGCACTGAGAAGAGTGGGTTGTTATAAAAGAGAACTTCTCAATGGTCATATATTATTACTATTAATTTGATTTTCTTATCCATTTCATCTGCATTATATTTAGACATAGGTTTTATTAATTGCTATTTTGGTATATTTTATAATGTTATTTACAGCATAAAACGTGTCCTTAATACTAGTTGCATTATTTCAGCTAATTATATCTGAAATTATAGATTTGGATGCATTTATGTGCTACCTAAATAATTTTGTTTTATACATGAATAAATTACAATGCTTTTAAAGAATATTTTATATGATAAACTTTTAATAATTTCAATATTAATACCAACGCTTGACATACATTCCAGATTTGATTCTATTTCTGCATAAAGTATCTATTTTTTATTGATCAAAAAAAATTTTTTTTTTTTTAAATTAAAAATGAAGATCTATATGCAATTAGTTATCCAAAGTAATAGTATGTATACATATATACATAAATAAACATAATATGTAAATATATAAAATTAACTTCCCAATGCATATTGACTAATTAGACAATAAAACCAGTATGACCATTAAGATCATTATCAATAGTAGTTTGTATTTACTCCCCGACATTCAATTAATACATGTGAATATAAAACAACTTCAATTCGAATTTTAAATCCAGGATAATGGAAAATATTTTAAACTATAAATAGTAAAAGCTATGATTCAATGATCTGTTTTCAGAGATAAATTTTTAACACATTAACATAGATCAGAATTTGTGAAAACAAGATATATATAATATTCAATTACATGTATATTGTTTATATTAAAAATGTACTTAGACAGGGCTTAAACTCAGACTTTCAAGCTTCCTACCGCTATCCACTCCTTCTTATACAACTGATCCACATGATCACATACATGTGAAAAAGATAAATGACTTTCAGTATCCATATTTCATGTTGGACCAGCACTCATAAGTTAGTAGAGATCATCATCTCCCATACATATATACAATCAGTGCTCGGGATGGACAACATACAGGCTGAATGTGTAATATTTAAATACATGTATAGTGTCTAACCTAAACTTAATGTAATTAGACAGGACTTGAACTCAAGCTTTTAAGCTTCTACAGCTATCCACTCCATCTTATACAACTGATACACATGTCATCATATGTTTGAAAAAGATAAATGATCTCCAATGTAGGTATTTTGTGCTAAAACAGCATTCATCAGTCCAGATCATCATTTCCCACACACATATGCAATCAGAGCTCAATTTACATTAAGATAATAAATCTTTTAACTTTAATGGACATTTAAATCAATATATTAAAGTCCTATATGTAAGGGGTCAGAATGACAAAGTCAACATAGGTATGAATAATTGGCATCAATAAGTGCTTTGAGCATTCCATCTTCAGATTTTTTAATGATATGGATAGCTGAAGAATTGGATGGAGAAGATTGAAGCTTGTCCAGTAAAGTTTTCAGATTTGCTACCTTAATAAAAACTGAGCAATGATTGTATATATGTGTGGAAAATGGTGATCTGGACCAATTGATAAGTGCTGGTTCAGCATAAAATATGTATATTGGAGATCTTTTTTTTTATGTATGTCATCATGGGTATTGATGTAGAAGATGGAGTGGATAGCTGAAGGGAGCTTGAAAGTCCAAGTTTAAGTCCTGTATACATATAATAGTTTGAACCCATGATAGAGTGGATGATTGTAGGGAGCTTAAAAGTCTGGGTTCAAATCCCTTTTAATTACATCTAAGTTAAGTATATATATATTATACTTATAATTCAATATTACATATATTATAATGTTTTGGAGTGCCCCAGTCAGTTGTTTAGAAGATTATAAAATGAGTGCTTAATAATGTGCCCTTGCGAATGTAAACATGGATAATATAAATAAGACTGCAGAAACATCTCAGTAGGTTGGATGCTCCCTCTCATAATTACCTTTCTTTAAAATCTACTTTTCAAATAATATCCTGATTTACAAGAAGAAATAGTTTTTATTTTTTGCCTGCTTTACATATAGACTTTGAAACTATTAAATAAGTTGTTGGATTTAATTTACTATAGACAGCTCTTAAAAAGTCTAATCCAAAATATTGTAAAGATAAGCAGTAATAGTGCATTTTATGATCACAGATGGAGCTTTACCAATAGCTCATCAAGCTTTGTTTACAAAAAATGCTGAGAGAGAATCAAAGGTTTTAGCAATGATATAGATTGCAGAACCTTTCTACTATGTGGTGAAACTGAACTGATTTTAGACCAATATAGCTATCTAGTTAGATTAGCTGGATTTTAAGATATTTACATATCTAAAAAATTCGTGCTTTCAAGCTGATAGGAACAGTTTACATATATGCTGCTCAGTAGAGTTGGGGTTTTAGATCTAGTTTCTAGTCCCCCTACCCTTTACTGATGAAAGCCAATTAGCTTGAAACCATGGTTTAAAGGTTGGGGACAATTTGAAAGAGATATTGAAATTTCAATTTTCTCTTGGCATTTTTTGTAAACAAAGCTTGATGAGCTATTGGTAAAGCTCCATCTGTGATCATAAAATACAAGCTATAGGCAGGTTAAAAAATTTTTACCTTGTTTTTGTTTATCATATATATAATACTTAAAATCATCCTTATTGGTCTGCACTCTAACCAAAGTATTTGATAATTTGTGCAATAAATGCATGATAAATATATCTCACTTGATTTAATATTTACTCCTCTAACAGAAGTTGTTCATGATAATCTATATAACATCATAACAAAAAGTGGCCATTCTCTTATTTTATAAATTATCAAAATTCTGTTGCTAAATAGCATATCAGTTACTTATAATAATAGTAGCTTTAAGAGAGTATTCTCATATATAATATATAAATATATTTTTCTACTTTATTTTAAAAAATGAAGATTTAATAATACTCATCTCTTGAATTTACAGTTGTTACCACAAAATACATTTTGGAAAAGTAGAACAATTATAAAGTTTATTTTAATATTCTTGGTATTAATAATGCAAATAATCATAATCTTATATATAAAATTGGTGTTTTCTCTATTATTTGATTGATGAATGAATGAATGTTTTCTGATGCCATGTCAAATTCACCACTACTACATTTATGTGTAAGAAGTAATTCCACCAATAAATAAAAAGTGCTGGGGGGGGAATCAGTATAAAGTGCTTTTAACTACAGAGATATAGTATATATTTTATGGTAAACATCCTCAGACAGCTTTAAAAACAGCCACAAATTTAGGTATCCTGTGCTTTCATGGTCTGTCAGTCCTCTAATATAGTTCAGATTAACAACATATTTAGCAATGTTTAATTTAAAATGTAACGAACATTTATAAATTAGCAATGTTTAATAAAAAAATATATTTACATTAAATGCTTTTTTAAAAAAGTTAAAGCAAAAACTATTACAAATATTATATGTAATGAAAAATATTACAAAAATTAAAGAGAACTATTACTATTACTTGTGACACTATTGAAAAATCAAAAAAAAAATTAAATTTTTTTAAAGGGCACTCCAGTAAATATATATTTATACCATAAATCTGTCAAATATAACTAATATTTAAAAATGTAAATTTTAATTTAGCTTTATTAAAATTCAGAAATTTATTCATATAATATTAAAATATTTTGTTTAATTTATATAAATTCTTTAAAAAAAAATTGTTAAAACAATCAATTATTACAAAAAGAATGTGCTAAAGCCCAGAGTTTTGTATTCTGCTATAACGACAGTCTTTTAGACCTGTATACATATTGCTAGAAGAGATGATAATAGATGGACAATTGAAATCTTAAACTAAATTCCAAGAGATTGTAAAAGACACAGAAAGAGACCACATGTGAGATGGATGAAATAAGAAAGTGTGCAGGAGTGATATGGAGAAGAGAAGCTAAAGATTGGAGAAGATGGATTGAACTTGGAGAGACCTTCATCCTGCAGTGGATTGATAATGGTTGTTGATGATGATGATGATACAATTCTCATATTTAAAATCTTTTATTTAATTTTCCATTAAATCTTAAAAAATTTTGTTAAAGCAATTAATTAAAAAAACCACAGGCCTTTATAAGACTAGATGCATCAGGTATAAGTAATAATATTGAAGCTTTATGAAAATATTATAATATTAAAAACCATTGTCTTTAAAATAGCTTTAATTAAAATTTGTAAATCAATGTAATTAGAAGATATCTAAAATTTGAAACTTTATTTCCTATCTGCAGAATGTATTTTGTTTTTTAGATATGTACAAAAAATATTTATAGTTTGAAATAAAGCAAAGAAAATTGATAAACTATATATTTCTAGAAGTATCTGTTTTGAGTTTAATGTTTTAAAGACAACATTGATGGAACGCATGACCTAGAAATTAATACAATGGGTTTTAGTTTGCATAGTTTACAATGTGAGAGATTTTCTATTATGTAAACTTTAAAATTATATTTCAAGTTATTCCAGAGGAAGTTCTTTTTATTAAATGCTTTTATTTAACTTACAATATCTGTGTGTTTTTTGCATGCTAGTTGGTATGGTATTGTAATCAGTTTTATTATTTAAGTTAGAATAAAAAATTTTAAATCCAATTTGAAAGATTAAAATTCAATAGACTTGATTCAAATTTGTACATAAAAAAGAAATACCAGGCAAAGTATCATGAGATTATAATGTTTTAGATAACTGACTAGTTTCTAAGCTCTAGACCATTAGGCAGGTAAATTTTGAATATTTTATTTACTTTATAATTCATTTTTAGAACTTTATGTTTTAAGCAAAGTCTACAAGAGTGTAGTACATAGATTTGTTTTTGGTTTCAATTTAAAGTTATAATAAAATTTTAATATCTAGATTTAAGAGATGTAAATTCAATATAATTTGTTGAAATTTTGTACATTTTTTAAAAATAATTTCAAAAGTGATTGGGCAGTATAATATTTTAGGTATGTGATATAGTTTCTTGGATATGGAATAGTGGATAGGAAAATGTTGAATATTTTGATAACAAATTTAAAAATTGTTTTTAGAACTCCAATAAATAATGCACATGATTTTCCTGGTTTCAGATATAATCTTCATTTATGTTAAAATAAGAAAATTAGTTTACAATATACTTTTGTTAAGTCTTTTTTTTTAATTTTTTTTCCAAATAAAAAAAATGTCAAACATTTTTCAGAAGAAAAGTAATTTATTTAATCTTTTATTGTACATATATATAATTATGTACACATATTAAACATGATATATACATAAGGAGAATAGATATTGATTTACTGCAGAAATATCTAGTAATATATATGTAAATTATAAGTGTCAAATTGATTTAAAATAAAATTGTACTCATTTACAATGTAATTTTGGTAAGCATTTACAAAAAAAAAATTTCACTCAAAAGCAAAAATTCAAACACTTTTCATTTAAATAATATTTTCAAATTTTAGTTCACTCAATGATTTAGTATACACACATATATAATTGTGTACACATACTAAATATGATATATACATAAAGTGTATACATATTAACTTATAGCAGAAATATCTAGTAATATATATACATATCAACTATAAATGTCAATTGATTTAAAGGGCAATATAGTTTTACAATTTATTTACAGTGCTAATACTAAAAAGTTATGAATAAATAGAGATAATGTTTTACATATATTAAATGCTTATATTTACTATGCACTAAAAAGCAAAAATAATTGTTTCTTTAACCATAATTGGAATTTTTAGATTTAACTTGAAATAAAACCACAGGGAAATTCAGAAATTAATTAAGTCAATCTCAACTTTTCATAATAATAGATTGACTTAATTAATTTCTGAATTCTCCATGCTTTTATTTCCAAGTTAGATCAAAAAAATCCTATTATAGTTTAAGAAACTTTTTTTTATATTTTTTAATGAATGATAAATAAATGCATTTAATATAAAAAAACAATTATCTTTATTTTTCTATATTATAAATATTCTGTAATAGTAAAGATAACTTTATATTAAAATTCCATTTTTTGCCTTTATAGTCAGCATAACATCTCATTAGACAGTTATAAAACTTAGTTTAAATTCTGGATAAAAATAGATTGATAGATATGGTTTAGCTATCTGAAATAAAATTCTCTGTTTTGAAATTCTTTAGTCACTTAAAAATAGTTTCCAGCTTTACTCCACATTTGAATCCTAAGCATCACATGATCACCATTTCTTATGCTTGCTCATAACTGTTATTAAAACAGGCAAAACTCTCCATACAGTAGTGCCACTCAGTGCTCGTCCAATATCCCCAGACTAGTTTCTGGCTTATGGCTGCTGGAGGATTGCATTAGATCCTAAGATCTAGGTGCAGTGTTCTCAAATCCAAGGCTCCCCACTGATGAAGGCCATAAGCCAGAAATTAGTCTGAGGATATTGGATGAGTAGGCACTAGATAGGGATTTTATGCACAAGCCTTCTGGCATCCATTGATTACTCTGGCTTGCACTAAGTGGCACTATTGTATGGAGAGTTTTGTTTGTTTTAATATTTAAATCCTGTAGTGTAATGTTAAAAATGAACTAAAATACAAGAAAATATTTACAAATATATTTACTATTTATTTTAAATAGTTTTTATGTAAAATTATTTGAATAGTGATTCTACTATTAAGTAATAATTAAATAGAACAGAAAGATGCATTCAATTGTGATTATGTTCTAGAACTGTATTAACAAAAACAGAATAAAAAATTTAAATTCATTAAAATTCAAGGTACTGTGGTATTAGAGCTGCGACATGAAGAATTATAACCAGTTAATCATTAAAATTAATTAGGTTATTAAATCAAAAACTTATTTTAAAATCTATATTTAAAAAAAAAAAAAAAACAATTTAACAAAAAAAAATACAAAAAGCATTAACGTGAAGAATAGTTAAAATGCATGTTTAAATCAAATTGAGTGTGTGTTTGCACGTGCATATTCTGCATAATCTATTTTAATACATTGTACAGGCTTACACCTGCATTTATATGTAACATATGTGGGATTTGAACTCAGATTTTCACACGACCTACAACTCTCAGTGCCATCTTACATTGCTGACTCACCTGATCACATATGTTGAAAAGATAAATAATCACCAATACACATATTTTGTGTTAATCCAGCACTCATTAAAGTATGAAGATTGGTTATCTTAATATAAAGCTGAGTACTAATTGTATATATGTGTGGAGATGGTAATCTGAACCAACTGATGAGTGCTGGTTTAGCACGAAATACGAATATTAGTGATTATTTATCTTTTCAACATGTGTGTGATCAGGTGAGTCAGCAATATAAGATGGCACTGAGAGTTATAGGTCGTGCGAAAGTCTGAGTTCGAATCCCGCATATATTACATATATAAATGCAGGTGTAAGCCTGTACAATGTATTAAAATAGATTATGCATAATATGCACGTGCAAACACACACTCAGTTTGATTTAAATACGCATTTTAACTATTCTTCACATTAATGCTTTTCGTATTTTTTTTTTTTGTTAAATTGTTTTGTTTTTTTTAATGTAGATTTTAAAATATGTTTTTGATTTAATAATCTAATTAATTTAATGATTAAACGATTATAATTCTTCATGTCGCAGCTCTAATACCACAGTACCAAATTCAAGAACTAATATTAAGCAGGGTCAATCAATTGTTTTAGGTTATAAAAATAATCCAAAATAACGGAAATGGTATTCAAAGGCTAGATTAAAAGTGTTTGTGTTTTATAAAAAAATTTGTTTCAAAAAATACATATTTAGATAACTTCTTTATATTTTAATAATTACTATGATTATTACACAGAATTTTAACATATAATCTTTAAAACAAAAAACTGACAATTTTTGCAATCTATTTGGTATCAGTGGACATTTTTTACTTGTTAATAGATTTTGTGTTATTTTTATTAAAATATATTTTATTAGATTTAATCATTGTACATATAGTAGAATATGTGATTTTAGCGAATGGGGAACCTATAGACGAACATGATATTTACAATGAGTGGTCATCATAAAAATATATCGGGTTTGACAAATGCTGTTACAAACACAATCGATTAATATAGGTGAATGTCAAAAGTCTCTTGATTAGGTAATAGGAGCAGGGTTCTTCAATACCGGATAAGACAGTTCTTACAAAGGATGTACAGTCTCATAGGTCTGCCTTTCTTTTTCCCCCTTATTTTGGAGTAATGGAGAAATGAGTGAGAAGAAAGAAACCGGGGAACAAACCGCACTGAGTGGAGACCCAGTCAAAAGTGTGTGAGGTAATTATGGAATGAAGATTAAAATGGAAGTAATTGGTGTCCGTGACTAGGTAAGGAGAGAAACTCCCATGTGGCTTCATATTGGTTTAAGGAAATATTTATAAAGGCAGCAAGTTTTAATTTTTTAAGAATACCATTATATTTCACATAAAAAGACACAATTACTGACTTCTTCAAATGAAAATTAAAATCTTTTATATTTTAAATTAATGTTTATCTAAACAAATCGATAACCAATTGAACATAATATAAGTTTTTATTCATCTATTTAACAATATATGAATAAAACTATAAATCTGGATAATATTTCATGTTGACGTAAATGCAAATTCAAAAAAGATTTTTATAAATCGTATTAAGTTTTAACACTCTCTATTAAACTAGAAACTATTAGTTTATTCAATAAGAAAATATTTAATGTATGCTATGTAATAAAAACATCTGCGAAAGTGTTTATACGTAATATATCGTCGGGAAAAGGTTAAATATTATTTAGAAACGGAAAAAAGGAAATAAAAAAAATACATTTATGCTTGCCGATTTTCTCATAAGTAATTAACTTACCTGATTAATTTTATCATCTTAAATTGCATTTTTTTAAATTTAGTTTGATAAAACAGATATCTTTTAATATATGCTATTATGATATATATACAATGATTTTGTTATTACTATTTAACAATAATAAAAACAAGTATTGATTTTTTTTTTTTTCAAAAATGTATATACTTTTTTAAAAAGTTAAAATAATTAATATATAACAGGTTCACAAAATTCAACTTAAACAATTAATATTGTTTAATTGTAAATTTAAACAGTCGGAGCAAAGCAAATAGGAAAAGCTTAACTCACCGTATGTTCGCCGACTAACTTTTCTTTGAAATCTTTCAGCCACAAAAACTATTACATCAAATATACTAAAACTGCGTTTGTTATTAATTAAATTCATAATAAAGCATAATATTTTACATTTACCTTCATAGTTCTGTCCACAATCATTCTGATTAAAAAAATAGTTTTTATTTTTAAAAGTTCTCTTTTTCACTTTCAGGTAATCCTTTACATGCGGACATCTGTTTTTCTACAGCACAGCAACATGCTTCGAAATTGACATCAATAATGCAAAGCATGATGGGATTAGTTGGAAATATTATGGGATATCTTATTTTATTTTAATTAGAAAGTGTGAGAGATTTACTCACGAATGTATTTGCATGTACAATATTTATATGTATGCATCTATTTAATCACGATAAGCAAACTATTATTCTTTTTAAAAAATATTATTTACAAACTTTAAGGAAGACGGTTTGTAATCAATATAAATAATAAATTTGTTATTAGTTTTAAATTGACTTATTAGGTTTACTAAATACATTGCTATTTGGAGATTATTTATAACTCTTATTAAAGCAAAAGTCATTTCAAATAGAAAAGTAGCAAAATAGATATTCATATATATTGAACATTAATTATAATTGAGCATTAATTAATATATATATAATGCATATTAATTAATGTAATCAAAAGCCAAGTTGTTAATGAGAACAAATTCCATGTAGCTGCAAAAACATCAGCTGGTACATGGGTCTGGTCTTAATGTTATTCATTTTTTTTTTAGAAAGAGTGATTTAGTACTGTAACAAATAGGATAAAGCTTAAATAGCATCTTATGAACCAGTCTGTGAAAAGAATAAAGGTAATAATTCTTATATTGGGGGAATAGACCATTTTGCATATTATTAATAAAATTGGTGATTGTTAGTGCGTTTGGATGAGTAATGTTAGTGATAGGTATGACAAGGAAGAAGAGAGAAACAATCCATAAGAAAGTGTTCCAATGTTTTTTTTTTCATTTCTATGATAGAGAGTACATAAACGATTCACATCACTTGTAGGAAAAAACATTAATAAAAAGGGCTTTGACATTCATCTAGATATTTGGATTTCAAATGCCAATATCTGATATAATGTGTTCATTATATACCAAGAAAGAGTGATTATAATAATGGTAAGAAATAATTAATTTTAAGAAATATTAAAATGTTGATTAGAGATATCTTTGCTTATATTGAAAATCATGCTTTGGATAATGCAGCGATGGTGCCTTCTACCAAAACAGGAAGCTGATTTTGAATAGCAGTTCTCATTGCATTGTAAGAGAGGTTCTTTGGGTAACTTAAAAAACATTATTAGGAGTAGAGGAAAAATTGGAAGGAATAGTATTACTTGAAAAAATATTCCAAGTAGAAAATTTATTTTTTTTAAAGTGGATTGATAGTTATTAAGTACAGTACCAAATAAGGGAAGGATTTTTTTGAAGGAAAAAAATAAATAAGTCATTTATATAGGAGATGTGATTAATGGTTTGTTGGTTATGGGAATATGTATTTGTGGAATTTTCCTTTCTATGTCCAAAAGAAAGGGGTTGATATAAGTTATGAAGAGTGCTAAGAGAGGACCCTTTATGAATAGAATTGAATTATGTGGATGAAACCCAGAGTATTTTTTTCATTGAGGATGATGCACAGTTCTCTATTTATAAGTAGATTTGCTATATGTATATAGAATGTAAATTATACACTCATGTATATTTATATTCATATGGTTGTATTATGTTGTAGTTCTGAGGAAGATTGCTGGAGCAATTGAAACTGTAAACTGTAGAAAAAGGGTGAAAAATAAAGCATTGAAAAAGTAGTAAAGTAGTTGGACAATTGAGTATTATATGGTAAAGAAATGATATTGGTATATTACATATGAGATATTACATCCAATTGCCCAGAAATGGGCCCTATAGTCTATTATAACTTTAAACAGAATAGCAGCTGATGAAGTAGCTGAATCCTTATATACAAACTGAAATTTTGATAATGAAGGGAGAACATTTTTTTAAAAGAAAAGAACCATAGATATAGAATGAAATTCTGAAGTAATATGTCTTTGTTTGGACAAATGATTAATTGAATTGTGAATTATTGGAATTATGAAGTGACTGAAATGGTTAAATTAGAATTTTGATATTTCATATCATTTTGGATGAATATTATCAGGAATGCTGTTTTACTTGAGGACAGTATCAGATTTAGCAATCCTATGATACTGAAAATAATGTCCAAATAAAAAAGAGGCAACTTTGGCATAGGAATAAATTTGAAATTTTGGTTTAAAGTAATAGTATATAAGGAAAAGTATGTTTTCTCCAGTTATCATATTTTGAATTTTTCAAAATGGATGATGGTATTGCTGCTTTTTGATTTATAACAAGGGCTTATTGTACATATTCTTTTGAATAGTTGTGAAAATCAATCATATATATTTTTATTTTTAATAGATAATTAGACAATATTTATTGTGTATGAGTTATGTTGAAGGGAATATATTTTAGTTGAAGGTGTATTATATCCAATTCTTTTACCTGACTAGTTGGAGAATTATTTTTTTAGTCGAATACATTTGATGATGTTTACAATTGTGAACCATAATTCTACAAGTTTAATTCCATAATATTTACTTTTTTAAAAATAAAAATAAATTTCTAATAGTACAGCTTCAAGCGTCATGGATTTTAGAAGTAATCCAATAGGGTTAAGTCTGATGACCAGTTGAATTTGCAAGTTTAACTCAATTTTAATTACCAGTGCTAAGTAGCCTAAAAGGCTTACAGCTATTAGTGTTGAGTTAATGAAAAAGTTGAAAACAGTGGAATAGGAAAGGAGATCTATTAGTGTGTTTTTTTAATATAGAAAGAATAAGATTTAATTAGACGGAATTTAAACCCAGACTTTTAAGATCCCTTTAGTCATCTACTTCATCCTATGCAATTGATACAAATGACCACATACATGTGAAAAACATAAATGCTCTCCAATATATGCATTTTGTGCTGAATCAGCACTTATCAGTTGGTTTGGATCATCATCTCACACACATATATATATAATCAGTGCTCAGTTTATATTAACATAGCAAATCTTCATACTTCAATTGACAGGCTTCAATTCTCTCCACTCTCCAACTCTTCAGCCTTCCATATCATTGAAAATCAAAGATACTGGTATGTTCAAAGCCATTGTTTGCCAATTCTGTTGTCATACCCATGTTGAGCATAAGTGATTCTGACACCTCATATATAGGACCTTAATGCCATTTCAATACACAGAAGAGGGATGATCAGAATACAGGATGAAAATATAATATCTAAATACAAGTATAGTATATACTTAAAAGTAGATGAAATGTCACATGGGTATGACAACAAAATTGGCAAACAAGAGCTTTGAACATAGATTTTCAATGATATGGATAGCTGAAGAGTTGGAGAGTGGAGAGGATTGAAGTCTGTCCATTAAAGTTTGAGAATTTGCTATCTTAATATACATCAAGCACTGATTGTGTATGTGCATGTGTGTGAGAGAGATGATGATTCAGACCAACTAATGGGTGCTGGTTCAGCATGAAATGCATATATTGGAGATAATTTATCTTTTTCACATTGTATGGTCATGTGTATCAGTTGTATAGGATGAAGTAGATGACTAAAGGAGCTTGAAAGTCAGGGTTCAAATCCCCTCTAATTACATATAGTTTAAAGTATTTATACTATATTTGTATTTAAAAAATATGATTGCATTTATATATTGGACTACTTCCATTATAAATACATCAACAACATATCCCCTTCAATTAAATTCACAATAGAGTCCAAACAAAAGTAAAAATTGGCATTCTTATATGTCCTTGTGAAAAGACTCTCTCATGATAAAATAAAAACAACAGTTCATAGAAAACTCACATATACAGGAAAATAGCATATAATCCAACCACACCAAAAGCACAAAACATGGAGTTATACTATCACTATGGAATGAGCAAAAGAAGTTTGTTCAGAAGCCAGTGATTTGAAAAAAGAAAAGATCTATATAGAACAAACTCTTATGAAAAATGGTTATTCATCAGCTGTTATTAATAAAACCTTAAATAGACAGCATAAAAAGCAACTATTGGTACCATAATGCATCCATATATATCAAATATAGCGGACAAATTAAAAAAAACTGGAATCACAGCATCCCAACAGCTTTCCAGAGCCATACCACACTATAAGAAATGGTAATATCTACAAAAATAAATGTGAAATGCTGAAAAGCAAAAACTCCACCTATGAAATATGCAAATGTGGAAGAAGGTATATTGGTGAGATCAGACCCTCCATTGAAAAGTGATTGAAATTACACAAACTGATGATTAAAAGAGAGAAAACATGTCTAAGATAGCAGACCATGTATGTACCAATGAATATATGTTAAATTGGCAAAATATAAAAATATTGTATGATGAGAAAAAGGTACAAAGAAGAAAATCCAAAGAAGCTGCTCGCATGACAATGGTGCATAACCCCATAAGTCAATATAGTTTGTCTATCTAATCAACTTTGCTATTGAAAAAAAATGGAGAAATCAGGAGGAAGCCCACAGATAAGTATATGAATTTTCTACTGACTGTTGCTCTTGGCAGTATGACTCAATTGGTTAGAGCATTGCCTTAAAATTCAATACTCAACAATCTGTGGGTCTGAGTTTAATCTCATGCTAGTACTCTCACTGGTCAGGTTAGCAACATCTGAAGAAGAAAAGAGAATAATAATTTTCAAAATGTTGTGCATATACTAATCTGAGTGCTATTATTACTGAATGTAATTGGAAAATTTAAATAAAGTTTACATTTTTGTAAAGACATTCAATACTTAATATTAAATGATGGAAATAGTCCAATATATAAATACAATATCATCATTACAAACAATCTTCAGGAAAACAGAAAGAATAAGAGTTTGTGGAAAAGAATCTTTCTGTACTCATGAGTTTGTCATTAATTGATGGAGGTATTTTTGCCAAAGGTTAAATATGGCTTGTTGAAATCATCGGTGAAAATTATTTGAGGATTAGTAGAAATATGAAAATTTATCTGCCTTATTAATCTTAATATTAATTCTGTTTTATTGTAAAGGGATACTGTGATTATGTTTATTGTGAAGGAAATATGATAATGTATTATTATGTTTATATTGAAGTCAAGATATAAAATTTTAAACTGCTTAAATGGAGAAATGTGGTGTATAATTATTCCTATTCCAGCTACAGCTATATCAGACTGCAATAATTTAAGGAAGCCAAATTTATTGATATCTATTGAATTGAAAAAATAAAAATTTAATCATTGTTTTAGTATATAAATACAGTATAATAATTCAAATACATATAGATAGCACTCTTAGTCTTAGTTCTTAATAAATTTAAATATAATACAGATTAATGTAAGGGTCATTCATTCATCTCAGTGCTTATTTACCCTCAGAAATTAGCCCACACAATTAAACTCCAACACAATTCTCATCACTAAATTTATTATTATTATGCTATTGTATTTTCCGTTTTGCATGAGTTATAGAATTACCATAGTCAAGTAGTCAATACTCTTATTTCTTTTCTATTGCTTCTATTAAAGAAATCTCTAAATAATTCAGTGTAAAAAAAGTAAATTAGTCAAGTGTTGGTGGTCAAGTGGTCAGCACAGCTGCCTTACAAGCAGTTATCCCAGGTTCGCTTCTTGGCCAATGCTTTGACACATGAAAAAAAAAAAAGTAAATTAATTAGAGATTTATTTTAAAAAATAGTGATCTAATATAAAAAAAAATGTTCTGCTTTTTGTATATAATCAATGAATACGAAGTAAAATAAGCCAGTGAAAAATAGAAAACTAGTTTGCAAAACTATATAATGAACGATAGAAAGTATGCAGTAGTGTTAGTGATATTTAAGAGAAAAAAAAGAGGAAAATATTCAAAATTAAGTATCTATGAATTTTACCAGAAACCATATAAAATCTTTATTAAAGTCATAATAACTTGTCTGAACAGAATATGGGACCCAAACCAACCAAAAGAAACGAGCTGAATTTTAAAATGATTATAATATAGCAGAACCCATCTAGTGGAAAAAGAAAATATAAACTGGACTAATGAGTATGAATTACGATTATGCATTGAATCTGTAGGTTATAAAACATTATTTGATGCTATAATTGTGAAATTCAGAATATTTTACTAAAATGTAAATAATGATTAGATTATAAGATGACTCAAAAAAGGCTAATATCAATAAGAGCCTAAGATGCGGTTATTCTCAATCTCCAAAATGGTTGGTTATAGTTTTAAAAAAGGTGCTTTGTAAAATAAAATAGGAAACCCAGGGTTAGAAATAAATATCATACCATTTACATCTTTCTTAAATACTTTATCAATACTTTTATTTATATCAAATTAACAGTTTCGACTGTCCTGCAGTCATCATCAGAGCTCTTGTTTAAGAAAGGTGTAAATGGTATGATATGTTAAAGTAAAAATCAATACATAGGGAAAAAAGAAGTAGCAAATTATATTACTTCCATAAGATAGAAATAAATAAAAAGTATTTAAATGATTTACATTTTGCAAATGTGGATGTTTGGATATCAGAGGAAAGTAAAAAAAAAAAAAAAGGGGGATTAAAAAGAATGCTAAAAAAACTATTTTCCAATGGCTTTTCAAAAAAAGAGAATAAATAAAGACTACTAGTAATAAATTAAAATTTTTTTAATTAGTTTATTAATACAAAAATAAAAACAATAAAATAAAATTGTACAATTAAAAATGTATAGAAATAATCATAGAATTAAAAATGTGTAGAGTACTTTTAATAAAAATAAATTAATACTGAAAGTAAATGTGTTTGAAAAAAAAAAAAGATTTTAAATAAATATGATTTAGGTTAATAAAAATAAATTAATACTGAAAGTAAATGTGTTTGAAAAAAAAAAAAGATTTTAAATAAATATGATTTAGCAGTATTTTCATAAGGATTTGATACTGGGACATTTTCTAAAAAAGCAACAAAAAATGCACAGCATAAAATTGAAATTAGCAAGGGGGGAATGGAAACAAAATATATAAATATAAGAACAAATAGGTAAATTAACATTATAGAAAATATTGAAAGTCTAAATTGGACATATCACAAGAAGATATGATAATAGATTCTAATTGAAATTTTAAATTTGGTTCGAAGCAGATTTTGAATAATCTAGAAAGAGACTATATGTGGTATGCGCAATGACATAAAAAAGTTAGCTAAAGTGTGATGGATGAAGAATATTAAATATCATTATGATCACTATTTCTTCTGGCATCCATTGATTACTCTGGCTTGCACTGAGTGGCACTACTGTATTGAGAGATTTGCCTGTTTTTATGAAGAATATTATTGATTAGAGAATCTAGATTAAATTTTGAGAAGGTTTTCTTGCAATAGATTATGGCTAAAATAATAAATTAGAAATAAAACACACACACACACACACATATATATATATATAAATGATTATTTATTGACAGATGAGTTAAATAGACTATATATTATCACTATATTATACTTATTTAACAGTCAGTATGGAATGAGAAAAGCAAAAATGAAAGTAAGAAAATACTGATTAATATTTAGTAAAAAGAACAATCATCACCAACAGTTTGAAATGTGTCATGATATCACATGTATTTTAAAATAAATACGTGAAATTATTCTTAAAATCCATTAATAGAGTAAAAATGGAGAGTTTCATCTTTACATTGTTATAGCAAAAGCAATGTTAACTGATTTAAAATTGAGATTGAAACATAAAAGCTATAATAGAAGTCATTATACATTACAGAGTAGAAATTAGTAAGGTTTCTATGGAAACTTTAACAAGTTATCTGCACAAAAAATCTAAGAAAAAAATCAATCATTCAGGATAAACAAATTTCGTCCTAATTATTGCAAGCTAAACTTAGTATATGTGACAAAAATTTAGAAGTGTCATTATAAAATTATTTAACTGAATTAGCAAAATATTATATGCATAAATTTAATACATTTAATGGCAGATGATGCAATAGCTCAAAACCTTTCTCTCACATAAATTCATGAAGTTATCATTAGTAAACTCCTAGACATTTTTCATCCCAAACAGTTCAACACAAAAAATTGTGACATATTAGCCGAATAAAAAAACTGATGTAAATTAATCTTTCATTATATTATAATCAACTGAAATTACATTTAACAATTTGTATTGTTAAATGTTAGAGTAAACCCTCATGTAATAAAACTAGGTCTGTACAACGATGATGATTTTTCTAAGAAAATAACTTTTTTATGCAAAGAAGGCAATCATATATGCTTAAACACATAGCATCAATAGTTGTTCAGGCAAATAAAATGTTAGCAGTATTTATGCAGGTACTGTACAATGTTTTATATATTATCATAATTTATTTTATTTGTATTAATGTAATACTGCCTTTTTATTATAAATATTTTTTTTGAGATTAATATATTATATTGCCCCACTGCCTTTTTACCAACTCACTGGCTATGTCAAATAAAATATGGTATATATATATATATATAAACTTAAGAGCATGCTAACGCTCTAAACAAGCTTTTTTTTTATGACAAATGTTACTACAAGAGAAGGCATTCAAATCATCTTTATCTTAGATTGTCCCCATCCCCAGACAGGTTTTGACCTATGGGTCTCTTCAGTGAGGAGTTGGAACATTAGATTCAAAAAACCAACTCAAGCTAAGCATTTATCTAAAAGGTAATTCTCAAGAAGAATATCTAAACCTTTAGATATCTGCATGTCTTTAAAGTCAGCTCTCCAACTGAAAAAATTATACGGACCTGAACTTATTTCAGATACTCCATATATTAATAGGCTTAGCCATTTAATTTAGACAAAGCCCCAACAGCAAAATAATAATAGTAATAACAAAAAGTCAGATGTCACATGACTTATATATAGCTTGCATTTACCAATATGTAAACTTAAGAGCATGCTAACACTCTAAACAAGCTTTTTTTATGATAAATGCTACTACAAGGGAAGGCATTCAAATCATCTTTATCTTAGATTGTCCCCATCCCCAGACCGGTTTCGACCTATGGGATCTTCTTCTTGAGAATTACCTTTTAGATAAATGCTTAGCTTGAGTTGATTTTTTGAATCTAATGTCCCAATTCCTCACTGAAGAGACCATAGGTCGAAACCGGTCTGGGGATGGGGACAATCTAAGATAAAGATGATTTGAATGCCTTCTCTTGCAGTAGCATTTATCATAAAAAAAGCTTGTTTAGAGCGTTAGCATGCTCTTAAGTTTATATATTGGTAAATGCAAGCTATATATAAGTCATGTGACATCTGACTTTATATATATATATATATATATATATATATATGTAATGATAAACCTTACTACAGTATGGGTTTGTCCCATCTTTTGCTAATATTACATGTAGGTTTTTTTCTTAAAAATATTTTTCCTTTAACAGGCAACAGTAACAGAATAATTTAGTATGATAATAAACTTCTGCAGTCAGGTTTGATATTGGTGAATCAAAACAATGTATATATAATCACTAGATGGAGCTTTACCAATAGTTTGATATTGGTGAATCAAAACAATGTATATATAATCACTAGATGGAGCTTTACCAATAGCCCACAATCAAGCTTTGTTTACACAAATGCTGAGAGAGATAGAATTCAATATCTTTCAAATTGTCTCCAACCTTTAAACTATGGTTTTGAGCTAGTTAGCTCACATCAGTAAAGGGTAGGAAGACCAGAAAC
The DNA here is from genome assembly GCA_028023455.1 of Epiperipatus broadwayi. NCBI lineage: Eukaryota > Metazoa > Onychophora > Udeonychophora > Euonychophora > Peripatidae > Epiperipatus > Epiperipatus broadwayi. The sequence continues at coordinate 90,959 of JAQFVV010000486.1, read as the reverse complement.
TAGATCTACAAGAAACTAGATCTAAACACCAACTCTACTAATCAGCATTTATGAAACACTTTTCTATAAGCTTGAAAGCATGAATTTTTCTGATACGTAAATATCTTCAAATCCAGTCAAACAAACTAGATAGCTATATGGGTCTGAATTCAGTTCAGTTTCACCATATAATAAAAGCCTCTGCAATCTATATCATTGCAAAATCCTTCAAGGGTACATTTATGATAAACAAAACAAGTTATATATTTCGTAACTTGCTATAGCTTGCATTTAATGTGTAAACAAAGCTTGATTGTGGGCTATTGGTAAAGCTCCATCTGTGATCATATATACATATATATATTCTAACCTCCTCCCGCGTGTTCCCACCCCAAAATATATTGTTTATTACGAATATTCCGGGTTCTAGCTCAGTTAAAAAATAAATAAATGAAATATTCAGCATTGATTAAAATGATTACTAGCTCTAATTTCTAAATACAAATACGGTTCAATTTTAAAATGAATTAACAAATATTTACTATTTTCATGAGACATGGAGTGATAATACGGGGAACGAGACAGACTACATTGAGCTATTATCCACACGATACTAACTCAATGGCATAAGAATACTATACCAAATAACTAACTTATAGTATTCTTACGACTTTCTAAGCTCTATTCATTACGATTAAAAATAATAATCATATCTTAATCTTCTTTATAACAAGAATCTAGCTCAATTAAATAAAATGAAGTAAAATAAAATAAAATAAATAAAATCTCAGGTTCATAAATTGTATTCTAACTGATTTAAAATTACGGTAGTAAAATATGAAAAGGGAATTTTATGTCATAATCTACTACACAGCAACTAACAATAAATAAAATAATAATAACAATAATAATATAATATAATCTTATTTCTTCCTGAAATGAAATAAATAGATACGTACGTGGTAGTATTTTTAATAATCTGACAACAGAATACGTGTGGCAACATTAGCATATAATTTAATGTAATATTGTGGCAACCAACTTATGACCAATAAATAATATAAAATTATGATCTTTTAATTTTAACATACCAATAAATTCTCAAAATTATTTTAACACTTTTATGTTTACCTTTTGTGCAAAATCTATATGTCTGTTTCAATTATAAATGTATCGTGATTTCATGCATCCATGTGGAGAAACAACAACGCGGACACAAAACTTTTAAAATAAATTTAAAACAAAGTTTATTAACAACATAAATAAATTAACAATATTTTACATTATATACATTGGATATCCCTTACTCTCCTATCTCATCTTAGTTTACTAGTTTATAAAATGAAATCCAAATAATATTTATTTTTCCTAGTTAAATCTTATCTTTTTAACACTTAAGAAAATACAGTATTATTACTTGATTTATTATCATGATTAGCTTGTTACAAAATGCATTTTTTATATGCTTATCACAAACACTTTGATCCCTAATATTATTAAAATTATATTTTTAATTACAAAATTTACATTCGTAGTAAAATTCTACAAAATAACAAATTTTAGTTTTATATTGGTTGTATGGAATCTTACAAAGTCAAAACATTGTTCTACATTCGGTATTAGGTTTTTATTGTTTATTATCCGATGTTTATTAATCCTAATATTCTCATTCAAGCCTTACTTCGGATGATATAATTACAACTATTAATATACCATGCACAAGTATATGTTTATTATACCTTATTGAACTATTTTCTTAATAAATATGCAATACTTATTTTCTAAATATTATTAAAAAAAAAATTCATTCAAATTTTATTATCACTTTTAAAATACTTAGTTTAGATTTCTTTTCAAAATCTTATATTCATTTCTGAATTAATTTTACAATGTATTATATGATTCTTTCTCTCTTTATGATATTTTGGACTTTCAATTTTAAAGTTACACAATTATATACATTCCAGCAAATAAACTATTCTTACACAAACGATAACCTATCTTCAGTTCTATTTTATTCATTATTTCTCTGAAAATATCTTTCTGACCGATGCAGATTCACAAAATAAGGATAGCGAAGATAGATGCATAGGATCAAAATACAACTAGAATATTATTCGTCATATATCTTGACAATCATGGCACAGTGAATTAAAAGACACTATAGAGGAGTGACCTTTACCTGTCTACCAACCTCTATTATAGGAACAATGCTAAAGCTATTTCTTCAGCTTTATTATAACATCAAAAAGTTTAAAGATATGCAAAAAAAAACACTGTCCAAACCATATGTGTTCAGTCATAGGGCTTAGTTAACTATACTGAAATCACACAAAACTAAATATGATCCAAATCCCTTATTCTCCTATTTCTTAAAAAAAAAAAACACATCATCTTGGTTTCCTTTCCACTAGTACTTCCAAGTCACTATCCGATCTTATTTCTCAAGATTTTTCTATACTGTACATCGACAAATACATATCTGCATTACTAACAATAATAAAATTCATTTATTTCAAAACTATTCCACTGTTCTATAAGAAAATCTTTTTACTACTTTCCTCCAGTATATTTAATCATATACAAACTATTTTAAAATATCTGAATACTTTATCACATGAAAGTTCAAAAGAATCACACAATTGTTCTGTTAAATTATACTATTAATATACTTTAAATAAATTATTGCATGCATATTCCGAATTACTCCTATCTCATAATATGTTAAAAATGTTGTATAAAATGTGTACATATAATTTAAACTTTCACACTTCATTCTTAATCAATAAATGATCTAAAAAAAATACATTATGCATTATAAATAAATATCAAAATTACCAAACGATCTTTATCTTCTCGATCGCTTTCCGTAGGCTTCACCATCCCATTGATCCTTGTAGATATAATATTCACATCCATACACTTTATTTTAATCAATATTTCTATAATTTTATCAAGCTATTATATTTAAATTTCCATATTACTAAATTTAGGTTTATATGTTTTCCCTAATCTCACATAACATTTTATATTCTAAATAAATTAGTAAAATATTTAAACTATATTTACTGTACTTCTTTATCAAACTTTCTTGAAAACCGTTCATACTAAAGCTAAAAAAAAAATGTTTATTACTTCTTCTTCAGTCACTTAATGTTCTATTTTAAGGTAAAACAATTATTGTTCTGTTTAATAAATATTCATAGATGACAATCCTTGGTTTTTCATAATATTTAATACAATTATTACTTAGGATATCAATTAATCCCGTAAAGAAAAACGTCTACATATTCTCTTCTAATATTTTCTGCTAATATTTTCCCGAACGATGCATCTTCTAGGTACTTTTATTTAAATATTCAATAAAATTTTTCTGTTTCCATGGATCCATTTTCATTAATTAATTTAAATTTATATTTTCTAAATCAAGCATTTCTCCAATGAATACTTTATAATATTTTTTCAATTCTTCTTAGATAAAGTTTTTCTGTTCCTTTTTTCATACAAAATACAATAGCTCTTTCATCTTATTATTCTGTAACTTTTTTCCTTCTTTTAAAATTCTGGTATTATATTTTTGTAATGTTTCCTTTAAAAAGATAAACATTCTTTTTCCCTTATAACTTTTACATAATTTTTTCTATATGATATACGCATCTTAATTTTTTCCATAGAGAAGAATAAAATAACTTCAGAGTAGCCTTATAAAATTTTGTGCGTCATAAATTTTTCTGATGGCAAGTAACTTCTCTTTTAAGTTTTCCGTATAGTGTCCAAATTATATTTCTCTGAGTTACAATAATAAGTTTCTGGTTGAGCATAAATAAAGCTGTATCAAGGCACTTTCCAAATATTTTTCCTTTAACAATATTTTTATATACGTTTTTCTGTAGTATTTCCATTTTCACTGTAAGGTTTTGGCTAAATTTGAATAAAATTACTGGCAAGAAAACTTTTAAAATTAGCCCTTCATGTAAAGGCAGTCAAAATATTATATGTTAAAAAACTTTTAAAACAAATACAAAATTTTAAAATTATATCACTTTTCTAGCTTACGGTCTTATCCAGCTAAAAAAATATGTTACTCCCTCCTTCACTTACACATTACTTTCTCCCGCTTCGTCTAATTCTTATTTTCCGTCTGCTAAATTACCTTCGTTGATTGGTTAATGACTTTTAGCGTGAACAAATTTACACATTTTAGTTTTATAATAAATTAAACCTCTTTTAAAATAAAGAATTTATGACGTCATGTCTTAAATATTACTTAGAATAATATTTTTAAATTCAATTATAATTTTATCAAAATCATTTAAACTTCAAAACAATTATTAAAACAACATTTAATATCTATTTTAATATTAATATTTAATTTATCTTGTTTTTATTTAAACAAAATATTTAATTTTTTATTAACTGTATTCAACTTTTAAACATTACTTAAATATCACATCATTTAAACATTTAAAATAACTATTTACTATTTCAACACTTACTCTAACGATAGATAGCAATTATATTTAGTTTCATAATTCACAAACTTTATTATTATATTCTAACAAGCGTGTGTGTGAAGGTATATAATATACAGTCACATGATTACTAACTTTATCAGATGATTTTTTAATTTACGTCTCGGTCTAAATTACCAAAACTGATATATTTTATAAAAAATTTGGAAAATAATTTAAAAATGTAGAACTAAATATAATTCTCACCATCCTAAAGTTTATTTTTAAAATATATTAGATTAATTTTGACTATTAAATATAATTATAATATTACATATCATTTTTATTTAATTTATTAGTTTTAAAATATTATACCCGAATTATTAATATACTTTTAACTATTTATAGCTGTGTTATTTTATATGGCCAGCTTTTACAACCATAAGCAAGGATATAATTAAGCTTTATTTAACTGTTCCTTTTAAAATAATCTATTACACTTTTATATACCAAGTATTTTCAGCCTTAAATTGTACTATAAGATCTAATCGATCATACAATTATCAATATATTACACAAACGTATTTTAAAATTTAAAATTTTTTAGCAATTGACCATTCTACCTTATTATGACCTATAGATAAGGGCACAATATAGATAAGGGCACATATATATATATATATATATATATATATATATATATATATATATATATATATATATATATATATATATTATAATCTACACTCCCAACACCACTCATATACATTACATGAATGCCCAGGCGCCAGTTCTATTAATGAATAGAACAATATAATAAGATATGTAATACAAAATTATTACTGAGACTCTATATTTAAGTTTATGTTCAGCTCAGCTCAGTGGGAGGCCATAGGCAGTTCATAAGATATATGATGATAAATGAATAAAAGAAGAAATATTACAAAAACATTTAACATAATGTTTATTGGTACAGTCTATTAAAATATACTTTAAACTTAATTTCTTCCTTCATCCAAATATAACATATATCAGCTTGCTATAATTATAATATTAAACAATTCTATGACTTGGCATATCACAATCTAAACATCTACTTTAAAGCCAATCAAGAAATAAACAATAAGATCTCAGGGAATTTAAAAAACACAGTTGAATTAAATAAATACATTGGACCATAAGTTATAATTCTAAAGTATGATAAAATGTAATGAAACAAATTGACTAAAATATTCTACCATGTTTCAATGATAAGATAATGACAGAAATAGGGCATTTTAATTTCATATCATCATCTAACAAATATACTAACTTGGCAACCTTTCTAATACGTTTATCCAGTGGCAAATGTTCATTATGATGTTTGGATTAAGTAAAAACAATATTGTCAGACACCAGCAGATTTAATATTATAACTCTAAAATAATATATCTATTTTATAATAGATTTATGAAATGTAGAGATGTGGAAATGGAAAACAGGAATGTATATAATAATAACTCCATACACAGTTTTAAGATTTTAAATAAATAAAACAAATCATTTATTACACTAAAATAAATGTGGTTTAACATGATATTTACAATTGGACTACTTGTCTCACAGATTTTTAAATTATCAAATAAACTTTAAGCATCAGTTTGGGATTATCCCTATTATCAAAGCAAATTAACAACAAAACTTAAATATTCTGACTTCGAACACATGCTTTGCCTACATGTTTCATCTACATGATACTAAATAAACAACATGTTATATTATTAATACAAAAAAAAATACTTTTGAGAGGATATTACCATTGATTAATAAAATAAATCAAATTAATTATATTTGGCTCTCAACCAAGCAACTTTCTCTAATTGACTAAATAATCACTTTCAATTACGAATACCTTTCATGCATAGCAACAAAATCATGTTCATTCTGATGATTTGATGATTTATAACCTTTATTTAAATAAATACACTGTAGTTTAAAATATTTATTTCCCGTTTTAATCTCAATAACTTTATACTTCTATTTAAATGAATGTAATGTATTTCAAAACATTTATTTCTTATTTTAATTTCAATAACTCTATACTTTATATACGCGATATTATTTATATTACGCGTGTGTGTGCGTGTTTCAAGCAACAATGATAGAAAATAATCTTTCTACAAATTCTCCATTCATTAAAAAAATATCATACAATTACTTTATTTCGGACAATGTCATAATTCATCAATAAAATAAGACACTAATATTACATCAAGAATTAATTTAACAATTTATCTGGCCACATATTAATTAATACAGAGCTATATTTTCATGATTATACAGACTATACGTTATAAGGGAAATCTACGTGAGGAGCAGATAAACTCTTACTGAACACTTCTACCATAATTCATCTGATTCTAAATACACTGTTGGTGGGGAACCTTTTCCTCATCACCAAGAATATAAGAAAAACGTCACATAACTTCCTAAACATCATTTAATCATACTTTAACAATAATTCATCTACTTCCAAATACACTACTGGTGGGGACTGCTTCCTCAGCACCAGGGCTCTAAGAAAACATTGCTTAACTTCAAAAAATATCATTTAATCATACGCATATAATATAAACTAAGCTCTACTCATGGAAAAACATATACTAAATAAGCAAAATCTTTTATCCCTACAAGCATTATAACGCAATCAGATTTCTTTCCATTCTCAAAGCTCTTCTAAATATCAAACATTATAAATACACGCTGGCAGATAAATACATACAGATAACATACTAATCCGTTCCACTCAGTAGAATACGACAGCATCCGAAATTTATACATAAAAATATTCACAAACTGAACTTTATCAAACAAATGTCATAATTGTGCAAAACAGACACACATCCGTGAATAAAAGTATATATAAAATTAACTCTAAATTACACACTATGCAGGCAACATGGTAATTAAATATTGCATCAAGGTATAACTTTTAATTCAGAATAAACTTTAGGTTACTTTTTAAAATTTAATGATTATAATTATTACGAACGAACTTTCTTTCATATCTAGCAAACTATTTCTATTATACGTTCGTTGATTGAAAAAAGAACAAAATTTTCACTTTGAGATAATAAAGTATACAAAATAAATATAAACCTCTCTAATAATATATTTCAAAAAAAATATTTCTTTCTTTTACCTTCGTAAAAGAACAATAAAACCTATTTGTACACAATCAATTTTTACCAGCATATTCCTCATTTGGATACACTTTGGAGACGGTCTTGAAGGTCAAAATAACCCAAATTATCAATAAAACATAATAATAAGTAAGCATATTATCAATAATATACATTAATAATGACAAGCAATAAAAAAAAAAGAAAGAAACAAAAGTTATTTGTTTTGTAACTTAAAATAAAAGTTCACTTGCAAAGCTCTGCTCCGGGTTTATGAAGCAATATGGGACACATTCCAAACTGAATTTAAATAAAATAAACTTCTGCAGGATAACTTAAAAAAATATAATCATAACTTAAATCTGACCCAGCACCTCCAGTGTTCATAGCATATCTATTTGAGGTACCAAATCACACACAGAAGCAATTAATTTCTCCTTTATTATACTGAAAATATAAGACATTCTCCGTTGTAGTGCTAAATTAAATACGCAAATATTCTTAGTAGTTTTCTTGAATAGCATTTAACACTTTATAGTCTATTACACACATGGTTTATTCTTAAATATTGTGAATTAAGATTCCATGGTTCCTTAGTAATTCCACAATTAATAATACTTTGTTTTATATTCCATCTTTATCGAAGAGAACAAAAATTACCCGCATTTCTATTCTTCCATTCGATTTAAGCAGATAGTTAATTTGAAGTAACTCACATTTTATTTCCTTCATTTAAAATACATATTATTTCCAGAAATACCAGATAAATAAATACTGTTATCTCTTTATGATGAATTTGAACATGGCATGATTTATCAAAATATGCGTATTCTTAATTCTATGTTTAATCCTCACAAAAACACAACATGGAAAATAGTGAAGAATTAAAATATATTCTGTAAAATGGTTCTGCATGTGTTTTCCAGATATATTAAAAGATACACATTGGTTAGTGATACAACAATATTCATGCAATTTATTCTTATTTAAAATGACAATTAAATGAAGTAATGTAGACTGGACATTATCACCATACATTTTTAAAAGAGTACTAGTTATGAAGAGGTTAATTCAAAACGTTTAAATAAAGGAGAGCAAAGTAAACTGCATACCTTTTTAAAATTTAGAATTCCATTCTAGTTAACTTTTCCCATAATAAATTTCTTAAGATCCTTTCGAAGTTTTACTCCAAAGTCTTTTTGTTAAAATCAATTTGACTTCAGCAACTGGTTTTTAATTTTCACAATAATGAGCCACTGTTTACTGGCTACAATTACATTACATAATATGCAAATTTTTCACTGGAGATCTTTGTTAAATAGCTCTCTTTAGCAAAAAGGTCATTTCCCTTCACAAGGTTACTCCCACGCTTCTTTTCTATCTAAGCTAATTACATAATCAAAAAAAAAAATCTTTTCTAAAAAAAACATTTTGATTTTAGAATTAAATCAAGACAAAAAATAATAATAAAATAAATAGCTTTTACAAACTTGAAAGAAAAATGAATATTAATTAACTATTAAACAAAAATGATTAATAATTTATTTAATTTGTAAAATAATTCATTAATTCAACTATCTATTAATCATTGGAAAGAAATATATATTTGTTAAATTATTTAAGATAATTACTGTAATTTATATGTTTTTATTGTACATGTACTATTGTTTGCTGTTATTAAAAGATGAAAATGAAATGAAACATAATACAGACATATATGCATGCATATGTACTGCAACCTAAATATTAAACTATCCTTACTAAATATAATTGAAATGGCTATTGATTGTTGACAAAAGGATAAGTATTAATGAATAAAGGATTTTGAAACCATTCAATCAAATATTACAATAACATAAAATAACTTTGCATTTTCCTGCCCAAATATACCAATTCCTATAATAACAACCCCTCTCTCTCTGGCATTAAATACTTCACTAAACCACAATAATAATAATGAATACTTATAAAGTGGTCAATCAACTGCATAAACAACCCATATCTAAGCTTCAAACAATCTCCAGCAAAAAAAAAAAATTTTAAATTCTAAGGCTATTTCATTTTTTTTAAAATATAACATAACTATTCGATGCAGATTCAAAGCATCTCAATTCCTTGTGCCCATTCAGATGGTCACATATAATATATATATATAATATATATATATATATATATATATATATATATATATATATATATATATATATATATATATATATATATATATATATATATATATATATATTAATGGTAAACATTACTACAGTATGGGTTTGTCCCATCTATTGCTAATATTATTTGTATTTTTTTTTCCTTAGAAATATTTTTCTTTTAACAGGCAACAGTACACAAAATAATCCAGTATGATAATAAACTTCCACAGTCAGGTTTGATATTGGTGAATCAAAACAATATATATATATATATGTTGATACGAAGATTTTCACGGGTTGCATATATAAAAGACATTGATACTAAATAATAGGTACATAAATATCATCAATAATAGTAATTTGATTATTGAATTTCAACAATAGGAACAAAGTTTTCATAATAATACTAACCAATGTAATGATGATGATTGTGATTTATAATCACAAATACTGCTAACAGTATTTTATTTGTTTTAGGTTTTAATCAAAAAAGAATCTCTGGACACCAAATCTCCTCAACAGAAAAAAATTATTGAAAATACTAATAAAATGACAGTCATCATCACTGCTTATTATTATTTTGCCATCCCAGCTTATTCCCCAGTGGTTTGTCTGTTATCTCAGACTTGTGGATGATTCATAACTAGCATACATGTGTTAACATTATAATGTTTTAATAGAGTTCTAAATAAACAAATGGAAGGATAAAAACAATAATTTAACAATTTATTAACATAAACAAAAACAAACATAAGTTGGTTACATCTATTCACTACTGATTCCAAAATGCATATGTAAACTGAAGCATGTCACAACAATTAATATATTTTCAGATTTTAAGTCTAAATTCGTGATTCTAAATGCAGATACAAAATGAAATGTACTGCAATAGTTAATATTTTTTTCTTTTTAAATCTATAATACCAATAACAACTGAAGATATAAAACGAAATATATCACGATAGTTAATATATTTTCAGTATTAGGTCTATACTAGCCATTCCAACTGCAGATGTAAAAGATAACATATCACAATAATTAATACAGTTTCAGTTTCTAAACCTAAGGTCTTTTTAATGTAATAACATAAATATCTTACTGGTAAAAATATCTAAAGTCCTAAATGATGGGTTTTCATATATTGTTTTTCTTTTTTCTGTAATTGCAATCATCTTCATAACTTCCCTTGAAGAGTAGATTTTTTCCTTTACATGGTGAATACTTGAGTTGTAGTTATAGCAATATGGTGACATCCCATGTAGAATATTACTAGGTCTTTGGAAATTTAGCAACATGATTAATTTCATTTTCTTTATTGTCATCTTAGAGGCTATTGTGATCTAGTTCCGAAGACTTTGACATTATTTACTTGATTAAACTGCATATTCAGGATCTTCCAACTAATATCTATTTGTTTTTGCCTAGCCTTGCATGATAAATAATCCACTACTATAGCAAAACATTATTATAACTTCTGCTGTAGGTGTTGCAATTTTAATTAGATGAAAAGTCTCATCTCCTACATTGCTTATTTCAGTAAGTACAGGTTGCAATCTGGAATCAAATTAGCATTCTATTAGAAATCAACAGTGGAACAAACACATCGAAAATAAATGACTGCTTAGTAAGTGAATTTGAATGACTTTTTTATACCTCTCTGTTATCTTTCTATCTTCTGGCTACATCAATTTCCATCAATCAAGTCATAATGTGGACTATTCATATAAGTTTTCATCACTTACCAGCACTCAAGCCATAATGTAGACCATTCTAAAATCTTGGATCCAAGTAAAAATATTCCATTGTTTTCCTCTAAAACATGTGGGGGGGGGGGGAACAAGCTTGTATACAATATTATTTTATTTTATAATGAATTAAGAAAAAAATAAATCTTTTTTTTTCTTTATCTACCCCTGTTAAATACCTAAAAAAATATAAATTCTTTTGCTTTTTCATTTCTGATTTCTCAAATGTCATCAATTCATAATTTTGATCCTAGATTTGAACTCACCATTCAATTTACCATAGGAATCGACAAGATTTTATTTATAAGTTGATTCAGAACAAGAAAAAACAAAAGCATCTCAAAAATGCCTTAAAATTTATAAACTATGTTTTTTAAACTTGATTCACAAATCCTAAATCTCATTTATTATTATTTTTCTCTTTACATATTGGAGAATAAATGATTGATAATGTTTAGAATAAATTGCTACAACATTTAATATTATTAAAATGTATATTAATATTTTTTTAGACTCATGGGCAACTTTTTATTTCACTATATATGTATGTGTACACACATATATGTTGTTCTAATCTTTATTAATTAATTCATACATGTTTATGCATAAATTGCCTTTCACAGCACGCATTTTAATAATATTATCAAATGCATATATCAACTTTCTTTTAGATAGTTGTTCTACCTAATTAGTCTGGGCTGCACTGAGGTGATATGGTTATATATCCTCTCCCAGTAAAAGGAGACCATAGAGTAGTGCAATTTACCCTTTTTCATTTGTATGGTGATTAACACTCTATTACTTTCTATCCATTTCTTTGAATATGGTGTTTTACATGGTAGATGTGTTCTCAATGATCCGAGAGTTGTTTGTCATTAAATACCATAGAGAATGCATAGAATATCTACTCAGAGATGCACAAAAATTCCATCATATGACATTAAGATGTACAATGAAAGGACCATCTCTGATTGATTTTTTAAGCTGCCCACAATACAATATAATAACAATTTACTCCCATTTTGAGTCTTAAGGCTGAGACAGTGAACAAATACTTCAATTATGCCTTGCTTTTCCTGAGCCATTTGAGTCTTAGAGGCTATTAAACCAACTCCTGAACTGCACCTTCCTTTATTCAAGCCTTACAGGTGAGTGAGCACACTATTTAAAAAAGGAGGGGGGAATGTGTTGTGGCAGCACAAGGTGATATCAATTTCCAAATATTGCAGCACAATTTAGATTCTCATATACACGATCATACTGCAGTGCTTCTCCAGAATCAAACATATCTACCCTTACTGGAGTAGCACTTTATTTCATTCTCTGTAAAAATAATTTTTATCCATTCTGTATCATATGTTGCATATCTTTCTTACATCTAAATTATTAATTCATTTCTCTTCCTATATCAAAGTCACTCTGTCTTTTTAGCTAGCTGGTAATCTCTTCTTTTGTCATTATTTTAATGTCACTTCAGGGTTTGTTATATCTTTTACTTTTAAAAATATTGTACAAGTTCATTTGTCCATAAAGTATTAATTTTTTTTGTACAAGTTTACTGAAAAGAAAAGAAGTGGTTTTAATTATAGAATTATTAATTTTTTGTAACAGATTCAGGGTTGACAGAGAATATGCCATCCTTTGTTTTTTAATATTAAGTATTACCTCTCTCCAAATATTTGTTTATTGGTGGAGATATTCTTTGGAACAACCTGAACAGTATAATATTCTTTTCATTCTGAATCTTCCACTTTATCCATTCTCTTCTTTCCATTTCCCTTCTCCTTTGATACACAGTCTGTAGAATTTGTCAATCTGCCAACAATAATTCATTGCTTTAAACTCAGGCTAATACTAGAGTGTTTTAGTTTTTTTTCTTTCATAGACTTTTACTACATAAAATATCTCTATTTTTATCCTTCTTCATGTATTCTTTTACCCTTTCAACAAATTTCTTGTATCCTCATTTTGTAACCTATTTTTATGTAATTTATGGCACCAATTACTTCTAAGTTTTCTGGATCAGTTGATACACATTTATGAGTTCTTTTCACATAGAACTTAGTACTTAATTTGCATCTTTCTTTTCTTCTTTTTTCAATTTCAATTTTTCCAATCTCTCAGCTATAATTTGCTTGGTTTCTTTTAGGTTATTTTCACAGAATTCTACAGATTTGTGAATCATTTCTTCCACATCCACATATAATGTTTTAAGCACTCCATTTTCTGTTGCACTTATTTGTTTATTTGACTTATTATTTTTTATCTTAAAGGTGTTTATAGTTTCTTGTACACCATTAAAGTTTTATGTCTTGATGCGTTTTGGCATTTTTTAGTTGCATCTATTAAAATTTCTGACTGCATTTTTGCTTGGTGTTTTAGTCATATTGATTCAATTTTTTTACCTCTGGGGTTCTCTTTTTATCTCATCTCTTTAAATTCTGAAGGCCTTTCCTCATTTTTTTTCATAAATGCATACAGCATTTCACTTGTAACTGTGACTGTTTTCTCTTCTCCCTGAATTTGTGCATTTAGAATTTATTATTGCACATTTGACTCTGCATCCATTTGTTGAACAGTTTCCAATGCTGGTGAATCCATATTTATTTGAGCCTCCAATTCTTTTGTTATTATTGAGTTATCATAAATAGATATATGAATGTTTTATAATCCTACTGCTAAATATCCTTTCTAATTCTATATTTACACAGTTTTCCTACATTATCACAAATTGATCACACACATCTCAACCCTAGCACACAGTTCTCTCCAGAATAACATATACCTCTGATTTATTCATTTACATAAATCAATTCAGAACAAGCAAAACCAAAAGGATCTCAGAAATACCTTAAAATTTATAAACTACTTATTTAAAACTTGATTTGCAATCAATATTTTTTTTTCCTCTACAGTCTCATTTATTATTATTGTTCTACGCACATATTGCAGAGTAAATGATCTATAACCTTCTGCATTTTTCCACATTTAATATGATTAATATAGATATTAATAGTTTTTCTTTTATGGACAACTTCATTTATTTTATAATATATGCATGGACACATGTTGTTTCAAATCTTTATTAATTAATTCATATATGTTTATGCATAGATTGCCTTTCATAGTATACACTTTATTAATATTGTCAAATGCTTATATTAACTTTCTTTTAAGCAGTTGTTCAATGTAACTAGTCTGGGCAGCACTTGAATTGATATGGTTACAAGATAGATAGATAGATAGATAGATAGATAGATAGATAGATAGATAGATAGATAGATAGATAGATAGATAGATAGATAGATAGATAGATAGATAGATAGATAGATAGATAGATAGATAGATAGATAGATAGATAGATAGATAGATAGATAGATAGATAGATAGATAGATAGATAGATAGATAGATAGATAGATAGATAGATAGATAGATAGATAGATAGATAGATAGATAGATAGATAGATAGATAGATAGATAGATAGATAGATAGATAGATAGATAGATAGATAGATAGATAGATAGATAGATAGATAGATAGATAGATAGATAGATAGATAGATAGATAGATAGATAGATAGATAGATAGATAGATAGATAGATAGATAGATAGATAGATAGATAGATAGATAGATAGATAGATAGATAGATAGATAGATAGATAGATAGATAGATAGATAGATAGATAGATAGATAGATAGATAGATAGATAGATAGATAGATAGATAGATAGATAGATAGATAGATAGATAGATAGATAGATAGATAGATAGATAGATAGATAGATAGATAGATAGATAGATAGATAGATAGATAGATAGATAGATAGATAGATAGATAGATAGATAGATAGATAGATAGATAGATAGATAGATAGATAGATAGATAGATAGATAGATAGATAGATAGATAGATAGATAGATAGATAGATAGATAGATAGATAGATAGATAGATAGATAGATAGATAGATAGATAGATAGATAGATAGATAGATAGATAGATAGATAGATAGATAGATAGATAGATAGATAGATAGATAGATAGATAGATAGATAGATAGATGGATAGATAGATAGATAGATAGATAGATAGATAGATAGATAGATAGATAGATAGATAGATAGATAGATAGATAGATAGATAGATAGATAGATAGATAGATAGATAGATAGATAGATAGATAGATAGATAGATAGATAGATAGATAGATAGATAGATAGATAGATAGATAGATAGATAGATAGATAGATAGATAGATAGATAGATAGATAGATAGATAGATAGATAGATAGATAGATAGATAGATAGATAGATAGATAGATAGATAGATAGATAGATAGATAGATAGATAGATAGATAGATAGATAGATAGATAGATAGATAGATAGATAGATAGATAGATAGATAGATAGATAGATAGATAGATAGATAGATAGATAGATAGATAGATAGATAGATAGATAGATAGATAGATAGATAGATAGATAGATAGATAGATAGATAGATAGATAGATAGATAGATAGATAGATAGATAGATAGATAGATAGATAGATAGATAGATAGATAGATAGATAGATAGATAGATAGATAGATAGATAGATAGATAGATAGATAGATAGAT